>JACEFO010002313.1:0-424357 GCA_015342445.1 Digitaria exilis
TCGTGCTGTAGGAAACCGAATGCTCCAAAACACTGCCAAACATCATTGTTTAGGGCCTAACGGAGTAGATTGGAAGTGTCCGTTGCGAAAAACCCATTTTGAAGTTGGTTGTTACGACGCAGTGCATCCGGGCACCGAAACGGGCCCGTTTCGCTCCGTTTTGCATGCAGAAGGTACCGAAACGCGCCAAATCACTCCCTAACATCGTTTTGGGTCCAATGGAGGCTATTGGGCATGTTCGTGCGAAAAAATTCAACAGAAGTTCGGGGCGCGAAACAGTGCATTCGGGTGCCGAAACACCCGTTTTGCTTCGATTTTCGTGCTGTAGGTAACCGAATGCTCCAAAACACTGCCAAACATCATTGTTAGGGCCTAACGGAGTAGATTGGAAGTGTCCGTTGCGAAAAACCCATTTTGAAGTTGGTTGTTACGACGCAGTGCATCCGGGCACCGAAACGGGCCCGTTTCGCTCCGTTTTGCATGCAGAAGGTACCGAAACGCGCCAAATCACTCCCTAACATCGTTTTGGGTCCAATGGAGGCTATTGGGCATGTTCGTGCGAAAAATTCAACAGAAGTTCGGGGCGCGAAACAGTGCATTCGGGTGCCGAAACACCCGTTTTGCTTCGATTTTCGTGCTGTAGGAAACCGAATGCTCCAAAACACTGCCAAACATCATTGTTAGGGCCTAACGGAGTAGATTGGAAGTGTCCGTTGCGAAAAACCCATTTTGAAGTTGGTTGTTACGACGCAGTGCATCCGGGCACCGAAACGGGCCCGTTTCGCTCCGTTTTGCATGCAGAAGGTACCGAAACGCGCCAAATCACTCCCTAACATCGTTTTGGGTCCAATGGAGGCTATTGGGCATGTTCGTGCGAAAAATTCAACAGAAGTTCGGGGCGCGAAACAGTGCATTCGGGTGCCGAAACACCCGTTTTGCTTCGATTTTCGTGCTGTAGGTAACCGAATGCTCCAAAACACTGCCAAACATCATTGTTTAGGGCCTAACGGAGTAGATTGGAAGTGTCCGTTGCGAAAAACCCATTTTGAAGTTGGTTGTTACGACGCAGTGCATCCGGGCACCGAAACGGGCCCGTTTCGCTCCGTTTTGCATGCAGAAGGTACCGAAACGCGCCAAATCACTCCCTAACATCGTTTTGGGTCCAATGGAGGCTATTGGGCATGTTCGTGCGAAAAAATTCAACAGAAGTTCGGGGCGCGAAACAGTGCATTCGGGTGCCGAAACACCCGTTTTGCTTCGATTTTCGTGCTGTAGGAAACCGAATGCTCCAAAACACTGCCAAACATCATTGTTAGGGCCTAACGGAGTAGATTGGAAGTGTCCGTTGCGAAAAACCCATTTTGAAGTTGGTTGTTACGACGCAGTGCATCCGGGCACCGAAACGGGCCCGTTTCGCTCCGTTTTGCATGCAGAAGGTACCGAAACGCGCCAAATCACTCCCTAACATCGTTTTGGGTCCAATGGAGGCTATTGGGCATGTTTGTGCGAAAAAATTCAACAGAAGTTCGGGGCGCGAAACAGTGCATTCGGGTGCCGAAACACCCGTTTTGCTTCGATTTTCGTGCTGTAGGTAACCGAATGCTCCAAAACACTGCCAAACATCATGTTTAGGGCCTAACGGAGTAGATTGGAAGTGTCCGTTGCGAAAAACCCATTTTGAAGTTGGTTGTTACGACGCAGTGCATCCGGGCACCGAAACGGGCCCGTTTCGCTCCGTTTTGCATGCAGAAGGTACCGAAACGCGCCAAATCACTCCCTAACATCGTTTTGGGTCCAATGGAGGCTATTGGGCATGTTCGTGCGAAAAAATTCAACAGAAGTTCGGGGCGCGAAACAGTGCATTCGGGTGCCGAAACACCCGTTTTGCTTCGATTTTCGTGCTGTAGGAAACCGAATGCTCCAAAACACTGCCAAACATCATTGTTTAGGGCCTAACGGAGTAGATTGGAAGTGTCCGTTGCGAAAAACCCATTTTGAAGTTGGTTGTTACGACGCAGTGCATCCGGGCACCGAAACGGGCCCGTTTCGCTCCGTTTTGCAGGCAGAAGGTACCGAAACGCGCCAAATCACTCCCTAACATCGTTTTGGGTCCAATGGAGGCTATTGGGCATGTTCGTGCGGAAAAATTCAACAGAAGTTCGGGGCGCGAAACAGTGCATTCGGGTGCCGAAACACCCGTTTTGCTTCGATTTTCGTGCTGTAGGAAACCGAATGCTCCAAAACACTGCCAAACATCATTGTTTAGGGCCTAACGGAGTAGATTGGAAGTGTCCGTTGCGAAAAACCCATTTTGAAGTTGGTTGTTACGACGCAGTGCATCCGGGCACCGAAACGGGCCCGTTTCGCTCCGTTTTGCATGCAGAAGGTACCGAAACGCGCCAAATCACTCCCTAACATCGTTTTGGGTCCAATGGAGGCTATTGGGCATGTTCGTGCGAAAAAATTCAACAGAAGTTCGGGGCGCGAAACAGTGCATTCGGGTGCCGAAACACCCGTTTTGCTTCGATTTTCGTGCTGTAGGAAACCGAATGCTCCAAAACACTGCCAAACATCATTGTTTAGGGCCTAACGGAGTAGATTGGAAGTGTCCGTTGCGAAAAACCCATTTTGAAGTTGGTTGTTACGACGCAGTGCATCCGGGCACCGAAACGGGCCCGTTTCGCTCCGTTTTGCATGCAGAAGGTACCGAAACGCGCCAAATCACTCCCTAACATCGTTTTGGGTCCAATGGAGGCTATTGGGCATGTTCGTGCGAAAAAATTCAACAGAAGTTCGGGGCGCGAAACAGTGCATTCGGGTGCCGAAACACCCGTTTTGCTTCGATTTTCGTGCTGTAGGTAACCGAATGCTCCAAAACACTGCCAAACATCATTGTTTAGGGCCTAACGGAGTAGATTGGAAGTGTCCGTTGCGAAAAACCCATTTTGAAGTTGGTTGTTACGACGCAGTGCATCCGGGCACCGAAACGGGCCCGTTTCGCTCCGTTTTGCAGGCAGAAGGTACCGAAACGCGCCAAATCACTCCCTAACATCGTTTTGGGTCCAATGGAGGCTATTGGGCATGTTCGTGCGAAAAATTCAACAGAAGTTCGGGGCGCGAAACAGTGCATTCGGGTGCCGAAACACCCGTTTTGCTTCGATTTTCGTGCTGTAGGAAACCGAATGCTCCAAAACACTGCCAAACATCATTGTTTAGGGCCTAACGGAGTAGATTGGAAGTGTCCGTTGCGAAAAACCCATTTTGAAGTTGGTTGTTACGACGCAGTGCATCCGGGCACCGAAACGGGCCCGTTTCGCTCCGTTTTGCATGCAGAAGGTACCGAAACGCGCCAAATCACTCCCTAACATCGTTTTGGGTCCAATGGAGGCTATTGGGCATGTTCGTGCGAAAAAATTCAACAGAAGTTCGGGGCGCGAAACAGTGCATTCGGGTGCCGAAACACCCGTTTTGCTTCGATTTTCGTGCTGTAGGAAACCGAATGCTCCAAAACACTGCCAAACATCATTGTTTAGGGCCTAACGGAGTAGATTGGAAGTGTCCGTTGCGAAAAACCCATTTTGAAGTTGGTTGTTACGACGCAGTGCATCCGGGCACCGAAACGGGCCCGTTTCGCTCCGTTTTGCAGGCAGAAGGTACCGAAACGCGCCAAATCACTCCCTAACATCGTTTTGGGTCCAATGGAGGCTATTGGGCATGTTCGTGCGGAAAAATTCAACAGAAGTTCGGAGCGCGAAACAGTGCATTCGGGTGCCGAAACACCCGTTTTGCTTCGATTTTCGTGCTGTAGGAAACCGAATGCTCCAAAACACTGCCAAACATCATTGTTTAGGGCCTAACGGAGTAGATTGGAAGTGTCCGTTGCGAAAAACCCATTTTGAAGTTGGTTGTTACGACGCAGTGCATCCGGGCACCGAAACGGGCCCGTTTCGCTCCGTTTTGCATGCAGAAGGTACCGAAACGCGCCAAATCACTCCCTAACATCGTTTTGGGTCCAATGGAGGCTATTGGGCATGTTCGTGCGAAAAAATTCAACAGAAGTTCGGGGCGCGAAACAGTGCATTCGGGTGCCGAAACACCCGTTTTGCTTCGATTTTCGTGCTGTAGGTAACCGAATGCTCCAAAACACTGCCAAACATCATTGAGTTAGGGCCTAACGGAGTAGATTGGAAGTGTCCGTTGCGAAAAACCCATTTTGAAGTTGGTTGTTACGACGCAGTGCATCCGGGCACCGAAACGGGCCCGTTTCGCTCCGTTTTGCATGCAGAAGGTACCGAAACGCGCCAAATCACTCCCTAACATCGTTTTGGGTCCAATGGAGGCTATTGGGCATGTTCGTGCGAAAAAATTCAACAGAAGTTCGGGGCGCGAAACAGTGCATTCGGGTGCCGAAACACCCGTTTTGCTTCGATTTTCGTGCTGTAGGTAACCGAATGCTCCAAAACACTGCCAAACATCATTGTTTAGGGCCTAACGGAGTAGATTGGAAGTGTCCGTTGCGAAAAACCCATTTTGAAGTTGGTTGTTACGACGCAGTGCATCCGGGCACCGAAACGGGCCCGTTTCGCTCCGTTTTGCATGCAGAAGGTACCGAAACGCGCCAAATCACTCCCTAACATCGTTTTGGGTCCAATGGAGGCTATTGGGCATGTTCGTGCGAAAAAATTCAACAGAAGTTCGGGGCGCGAAACAGTGCATTCGGGTGCCGAAACACCCGTTTTGCTTCGATTTTCGTGCTGTAGGAAACCGAATGCTCCAAAACACTGCCAAACATCATTTAGGGCCTAACGGAGTAGATTGGAAGTGTCCGTTGCGAAAAACCCATTTTGAAGTTGGTTGTTACGACGCAGTGCATCCGGGCACCGAAACGGGCCCGTTTCGCTCCGTTTTGCATGCAGAAGGTACCGAAACGCGCCAAATCACTCCCTAACATCGTTTTGGGTCCAATGGAGGCTATTGGGCATGTTCGTGCGAAAAAATTCAACAGAAGTTCGGGGCGCGAAACAGTGCATTCGGGTGCCGAAACACCCGTTTTGCTTCGATTTTCGTGCTGTAGGTAACCGAATGCTCCAAAACACTGCCAAACATCATTTAGGGCCTAACGGAGTAGATTGGAAGTGTCCGTTGCGAAAAACCCATTTTGAAGTTGGTTGTTACGAGGCAGTGCATCCGGGCACCGAAACGGGCCCGTTTCGCTCCGTTTTGCATGCAGAAGGTACCGAAACGCGCCAAATCACTCCCTAACATCGTTTTGGGTCCAATGGAGGCTATTGGGCATGTTCGTGCGAAAAAATTCAACAGAAGTTCGGGGCGCGAAACAGTGCATTCGGGTGCCGAAACACCCGTTTTGCTTCGATTTTCGTGCTGTAGGTAACCGAATGCTCCAAAACACTGCCAAACATCATTGAGTTAGGGCCTAACGGAGTAGATTGGAAGTGTCCGTTGCGAAAAACCCATTTTGAAGTTGGTTGTTACGACGCAGTGCATCCGGGCACCGAAACGGGCCCGTTTCGCTCCGTTTTGCATGCAGAAGGTACCGAAACGCGCCAAATCACTCCCTAACATCGTTTTGGGTCCAATGGAGGCTATTGGGCATGTTCGTGCGAAAAAATTCAACAGAAGTTCGGGGCGCGAAACAGTGCATTCGGGTGCCGAAACACCCGTTTTGCTTCGATTTTCGTGCTGTAGGTAACCGAATGCTCCAAAACACTGCCAAACATCATTGTTAGGGCCTAACGGAGTAGATTGGAAGTGTCCGTTGCGAAAAACCCATTTTGAAGTTGGTTGTTACGACGCAGTGCATCCGGGCACCGAAACGGGCCCGTTTCGCTCCGTTTTGCATGCAGAAGGTACCGAAACGCGCCAAATCACTCCCTAACATCGTTTTGGGTCCAATGGAGGCTATTGGGCATGTTCGTGCGGAAAAATTCAACAGAAGTTCGGGGCGCGAAACAGTGCATTCGGGTGCCGAAACACCCGTTTTGCTTCGATTTTCGTGCTGTAGGAAACCGAATGCTCCAAAACACTGCCAAACATCATTGTTTAGGGCCTAACGGAGTAGATTGGAAGTGTCCGTTGCGAAAAACCCATTTTGAAGTTGGTTGTTACGACGCAGTGCATCCGGGCACCGAAACGGGCCCGTTTCGCTCCGTTTTGCAGGCAGAAGGTACCGAAACGCGCCAAATCACTCCCTAACATCGTTTTGGGTCCAATGGAGGCTATTGGGCATGTTCGTGCGAAAAAATTCAACAGAAGTTCGGGGCGCGAAACAGTGCATTCGGGTGCCGAAACACCCGTTTTGCTTCGATTTTCGTGCTGTAGGTAACCGAATGCTCCAAAACACTGCCAAACATCATTGTTTAGGGCCTAACGGAGTAGATTGGAAGTGTCCGTTGCGAAAAACCCATTTTGAAGTTGGTTGTTACGACGCAGTGCATCCGGGCACCGAAACGGGCCCGTTTCGCTCCGTTTTGCATGCAGAAGGTACCGAAACGCGCCAAATCACTCCCTAACATCGTTTTGGGTCCAATGGAGGCTATTGGGCATGTTCGTGCGAAAAAATTCAACAGAAGTTCGGGGCGCGAAACAGTGCATTCGGGTGCCGAAACACCCGTTTTGCTTCGATTTTCGTGCTGTAGGAACCGAATGCTCCAAAACACTGCCAAACATCATTGTTTAGGGCCTAACGGAGTAGATTGGAAGTGTCCGTTGCGAAAAACCCATTTTGAAGTTGGTTGTTACGACGCAGTGCATCCGGGCACCGAAACGGGCCCGTTTCGCTCCGTTTTGCAGGCAGAAGGTACCGAAACGCGCCAAATCACTCCCTAACATCGTTTTGGGTCCAATGGAGGCTATTGGGCATGTTCGTGCGAAAAAATTCAACAGAAGTTCGGGGCGCGAAACAGTGCATTCGGGTGCCGAAACACCCGTTTTGCTTCGATTTTCGTGCTGTAGGAAACCGAATGCTCCAAAACACTGCCAAACATCATTGTTTAGGGCCTAACGGAGTAGATTGGAAGTGTCCGTTGCGAAAAACCCATTTTGAAGTTGGTTGTTACGACGCAGTGCATCCGGGCACCGAAACGGGCCCGTTTCGCTCCGTTTTGCAGGCAGAAGGTACCGAAACGCGCCAAATCACTCCCTAACATCGTTTTGGGTCCAATGGAGGCTATTGGGCATGTTCGTGCGGAAAAATTCAACAGAAGTTCGGGGCGCGAAACAGTGCATTCGGGTGCCGAAACACCCGTTTTGCTTCGATTTTCGTGCTGTAGGAACCGAATGCTCCAAAACACTGCCAAACATCATTGTTTAGGGCCTAACGGAGTAGATTGGAAGTGTCCGTTGCGAAAAACCCATTTTGAAGTTGGTTGTTACGACGCAGTGCATCCGGGCACCGAAACGGGCCCGTTTCGCTCCGTTTTGCAGGCAGAAGGTACCGAAACGCGCCAAATCACTCCCTAACATCGTTTTGGGTCCAATGGAGGCTATTGGGCATGTTCGTGCGGAAAAATTCAACAGAAGTTCGGGGCGCGAAACAGTGCATTCGGGTGCCGAAACACCCGTTTTGCTTCGATTTTCGTGCTGTAGGAAACCGAATGCTCCAAAACACTGCCAAACATCATTTAGGGCCTAACGGAGTAGATTGGAAGTGTCCGTTGCGAAAAACCCATTTTGAAGTTGGTTGTTACGAGGCAGTGCATCCGGGCACCGAAACGGGCCCGTTTCGCTCCGTTTTGCATGCAGAAGGTACCGAAACGCGCCAAATCACTCCCTAACATCGTTTTGGGTCCAATGGAGGCTATTGGGCATGTTCGTGCGAAAAAATTCAACAGAAGTTCGGGGCGCGAAACAGTGCATTCGGGTGCCGAAACACCCGTTTTGCTTCGATTTTCGTGCTGTAGGAAACCGAATGCTCCAAAACACTGCCAAACATCATTGTTTAGGGCCTAACGGAGTAGATTGGAAGTGTCCGTTGCGAAAAACCCATTTTGAAGTTGGTTGTTACGACGCAGTGCATCCGGGCACCGAAACGGGCCCGTTTCGCTCCGTTTTGCAGGCAGAAGGTACCGAAACGCGCCAAATCACTCCCTAACATCGTTTTGGGTCCAATGGAGGCTATTGGGCATGTTCGTGCGAAAAATTCAACAGAAGTTCGGAGCGCGAAACAGTGCATTCGGGTGCCGAAACACCCGTTTTGCTTCGATTTTCGTGCTGTAGGAAACCGAATGCTCCAAAACACTGCCAAACATCATTGTTTAGGGCCTAACGGAGTAGATTGGAAGTGTCCGTTGCGAAAAACCCATTTTGAAGTTGGTTGTTACGACGCAGTGCATCCGGGCACCGAAACGGGCCCGTTTCGCTCCGTTTTGCAGGCAGAAGGTACCGAAACGCGCCAAATCACTCCCTAACATCGTTTTGGGTCCAATGGAGGCTATTGGGCATGTTCGTGCGGAAAAAATTCAACAGAAGTTCGGAGCGCGAAACAGTGCATTCGGGTGCCGAAACACCCGTTTTGCTTCGATTTTCGTGCTGTAGGAAACCGAATGCTCCAAAACACTGCCAAACATCATTGTTTAGGGCCTAACGGAGTAGATTGGAAGTGTCCGTTGCGAAAAACCCATTTTGAAGTTGGTTGTTACGACGCAGTGCATCCGGGCACCGAAACGGGCCCGTTTCGCTCCGTTTTGCAGGCAGAAGGTACCGAAACGCGCCAAATCACTCCCTAACATCGTTTTGGGTCCAATGGAGGCTATTGGGCATGTTCGTGCGAAAAAATTCAACAGAAGTTCGGGGCGCGAAACAGTGCATTCGGGTGCCGAAACACCCGTTTTGCTTCGATTTTCGTGCTGTAGGAAACCGAATGCTCCAAAACACTGCCAAACATCATTGTTTAGGGCCTAACGGAGTAGATTGGAAGTGTCCGTTGCGAAAAACCCATTTTGAAGTTGGTTGTTACGACGCAGTGCATCCGGGCACCGAAACGGGCCCGTTTCGCTCCGTTTTGCATGCAGAAGGTACCGAAACGCGCCAAATCACTCCCTAACATCGTTTTGGGTCCAATGGAGGCTATTGGGCATGTTCGTGCGAAAAAATTCAACAGAAGTTCGGGGCGCGAAACAGTGCATTCGGGTGCCGAAACACCCGTTTTGCTTCGATTTTCGTGCTGTAGGTAACCGAATGCTCCAAAACACTGCCAAACATCATGTTTAGGGCCTAACGGAGTAGATTGGAAGTGTCCGTTGCGAAAAACCCATTTTGAAGTTGGTTGTTACGACGCAGTGCATCCGGGCACCGAAACGGGCCCGTTTCGCTCCGTTTTGCATGCAGAAGGTACCGAAACGCGCCAAATCACTCCCTAACATCGTTTTGGGTCCAATGGAGGCTATTGGGCATGTTCGTGCGAAAAAATTCAACAGAAGTTCGGGGCGCGAAACAGTGCATTCGGGTGCCGAAACACCCGTTTTGCTTCGATTTTCGTGCTGTAGGAAACCGAATGCTCCAAAACACTGCCAAACATCATTGTTTAGGGCCTAACGGAGTAGATTGGAAGTGTCCGTTGCGAAAAACCCATTTTGAAGTTGGTTGTTACGACGCAGTGCATCCGGGCACCGAAACGGGCCCGTTTCGCTCCGTTTTGCATGCAGAAGGTACCGAAACGCGCCAAATCACTCCCTAACATCGTTTTGGGTCCAATGGAGGCTATTGGGCATGTTCGTGCGAAAAAATTCAACAGAAGTTCGGGGCGCGAAACAGTGCATTCGGGTGCCGAAACACCCGTTTTGCTTCGATTTTCGTGCTGTAGGAACCGAATGCTCCAAAACACTGCCAAACATCATTGTTTAGGGCCTAACGGAGTAGATTGGAAGTGTCCGTTGCGAAAAACCCATTTTGAAGTTGGTTGTTACGACGCAGTGCATCCGGGCACCGAAACGGGCCCGTTTCGCTCCGTTTTGCATGCAGAAGGTACCGAAACGCGCCAAATCACTCCCTAACATCGTTTTGGGTCCAATGGAGGCTATTGGGCATGTTCGTGCGGAAAAATTCAACAGAAGTTCGGGGCGCGAAACAGTGCATTCGGGTGCCGAAACACCCGTTTTGCTTCGATTTTCGTGCTGTAGGAAACCGAATGCTCCAAAACACTGCCAAACATCATTGTTTAGGGCCTAACGGAGTAGATTGGAAGTGTCCGTTGCGAAAAACCCATTTTGAAGTTGGTTGTTACGACGCAGTGCATCCGGGCACCGAAACGGGCCCGTTTCGCTCCGTTTTGCATGCAGAAGGTACCGAAACGCGCCAAATCACTCCCTAACATCGTTTTGGGTCCAATGGAGGCTATTGGGCATGTTCGTGCGAAAAAATTCAACAGAAGTTCGGGGCGCGAAACAGTGCATTCGGGTGCCGAAACACCCGTTTTGCTTCGATTTTCGTGCTGTAGGAAACCGAATGCTCCAAAACACTGCCAAACATCATTGTTTAGGGCCTAACGGAGTAGATTGGAAGTGTCCGTTGCGAAAAACCCATTTTGAAGTTGGTTGTTACGACGCAGTGCATCCGGGCACCGAAACGGGCCCGTTTCGCTCCGTTTTGCAGGCAGAAGGTACCGAAACGCGCCAAATCACTCCCTAACATCGTTTTGGGTCCAATGGAGGCTATTGGGCATGTTCGTGCGGAAAAATTCAACAGAAGTTCGGAGCGCGAAACAGTGCATTCGGGTGCCGAAACACCCGTTTTGCTTCGATTTTCGTGCTGTAGGAAACCGAATGCTCCAAAACACTGCCAAACATCATTGTTTAGGGCCTAACGGAGTAGATTGGAAGTGTCCGTTGCGAAAAACCCATTTTGAAGTTGGTTGTTACGACGCAGTGCATCCGGGCACCGAAACGGGCCCGTTTCGCTCCGTTTTGCAGGCAGAAGGTACCGAAACGCGCCAAATCACTCCCTAACATCGTTTTGGGTCCAATGGAGGCTATTGGGCATGTTCGTGCGAAAAAATTCAACAGAAGTTCGGGGCGCGAAACAGTGCATTCGGGTGCCGAAACACCCGTTTTGCTTCGATTTTCGTGCTGTAGGAAACCGAATGCTCCAAAACACTGCCAAACATCATTGTTTAGGGCCTAACGGAGTAGATTGGAAGTGTCCGTTGCGAAAAACCCATTTTGAAGTTGGTTGTTACGACGCAGTGCATCCGGGCACCGAAACGGGCCCGTTTCGCTCCGTTTTGCATGCAGAAGGTACCGAAACGCGCCAAATCACTCCCTAACATCGTTTTGGGTCCAATGGAGGCTATTGGGCATGTTCGTGCGAAAAAATTCAACAGAAGTTCGGGGCGCGAAACAGTGCATTCGGGTGCCGAAACACCCGTTTTGCTTCGATTTTCGTGCTGTAGGAACCGAATGCTCCAAAACACTGCCAAACATCATTTAGGGCCTAACGGAGTAGATTGGAAGTGTCCGTTGCGAAAAACCCATTTTGAAGTTGGTTGTTACGACGCAGTGCATCCGGGCACCGAAACGGGCCCGTTTCGCTCCGTTTTGCATGCAGAAGGTACCGAAACGCGCCAAATCACTCCCTAACATCGTTTTGGGTCCAATGGAGGCTATTGGGCATGTTCGTGCGAAAAAATTCAACAGAAGTTCGGGGCGCGAAACAGTGCATTCGGGTGCCGAAACACCCGTTTTGCTTCGATTTTCGTGCTGTAGGAAACCGAATGCTCCAAAACACTGCCAAACATCATTGTTTAGGGCCTAACGGAGTAGATTGGAAGTGTCCGTTGCGAAAAACCCATTTTGAAGTTGGTTGTTACGACGCAGTGCATCCGGGCACCGAAACGGGCCCGTTTCGCTCCGTTTTGCAGGCAGAAGGTACCGAAACGCGCCAAATCACTCCCTAACATCGTTTTGGGTCCAATGGAGGCTATTGGGCATGTTCGTGCGAAAAAATTCAACAGAAGTTCGGGGCGCGAAACAGTGCATTCGGGTGCCGAAACACCCGTTTTGCTTCGATTTTCGTGCTGTAGGAACCGAATGCTCCAAAACACTGCCAAACATCATTGTTTAGGGCCTAACGGAGTAGATTGGAAGTGTCCGTTGCGAAAAACCCATTTTGAAGTTGGTTGTTACGACGCAGTGCATCCGGGCACCGAAACGGGCCCGTTTCGCTCCGTTTTGCATGCAGAAGGTACCGAAACGCGCCAAATCACTCCCTAACATCGTTTTGGGTCCAATGGAGGCTATTGGGCATGTTCGTGCGAAAAAATTCAACAGAAGTTCGGGGCGCGAAACAGTGCATTCGGGTGCCGAAACACCCGTTTTGCTTCGATTTTCGTGCTGTAGGTAACCGAATGCTCCAAAACACTGCCAAACATCATTGTTTAGGGCCTAACGGAGTAGATTGGAAGTGTCCGTTGCGAAAAACCCATTTTGAAGTTGGTTGTTACGACGCAGTGCATCCGGGCACCGAAACGGGCCCGTTTCGCTCCGTTTTGCATGCAGAAGGTACCGAAACGCGCCAAATCACTCCCTAACATCGTTTTGGGTCCAATGGAGGCTATTGGGCATGTTCGTGCGAAAAATTCAACAGAAGTTCGGGGCGCGAAACAGTGCATTCGGGTGCCGAAACACCCGTTTTGCTTCGATTTTCGTGCTGTAGGAACCGAATGCTCCAAAACACTGCCAAACATCATTGTTTAGGGCCTAACGGAGTAGATTGGAAGTGTCCGTTGCGAAAAACCCATTTTGAAGTTGGTTGTTACGACGCAGTGCATCCGGGCACCGAAACGGGCCCGTTTCGCTCCGTTTTGCATGCAGAAGGTACCGAAACGCGCCAAATCACTCCCTAACATCGTTTTGGGTCCAATGGAGGCTATTGGGCATGTTCGTGCGAAAAAATTCAACAGAAGTTCGGGGCGCGAAACAGTGCATTCGGGTGCCGAAACACCCGTTTTGCTTCGATTTTCGTGCTGTAGGAAACCGAATGCTCCAAAACACTGCCAAACATCATTGTTTAGGGCCTAACGGAGTAGATTGGAAGTGTCCGTTGCGAAAAACCCATTTTGAAGTTGGTTGTTACGACGCAGTGCATCCGGGCACCGAAACGGGCCCGTTTCGCTCCGTTTTGCATGCAGAAGGTACCGAAACGCGCCAAATCACTCCCTAACATCGTTTTGGGTCCAATGGAGGCTATTGGGCATGTTCGTGCGAAAAAATTCAACAGAAGTTCGGGGCGCGAAACAGTGCATTCGGGTGCCGAAACACCCGTTTTGCTTCGATTTTCGTGCTGTAGGAAACCGAATGCTCCAAAACACTGCCAAACATCATTGTTAGGGCCTAACGGAGTAGATTGGAAGTGTCCGTTGCGAAAAACCCATTTTGAAGTTGGTTGTTACGACGCAGTGCATCCGGGCACCGAAACGGGCCCGTTTCGCTCCGTTTTGCATGCAGAAGGTACCGAAACGCGCCAAATCACTCCCTAACATCGTTTTGGGTCCAATGGAGGCTATTGGGCATGTTCGTGCGGAAAAATTCAACAGAAGTTCGGAGCGCGAAACAGTGCATTCGGGTGCCGAAACACCCGTTTTGCTTCGATTTTCGTGCTGTAGGAAACCGAATGCTCCAAAACACTGCCAAACATCATTGAGTTAGGGCCTAACGGAGTAGATTGGAAGTGTCCGTTGCGAAAAACCCATTTTGAAGTTGGTTGTTACGACGCAGTGCATCCGGGCACCGAAACGGGCCCGTTTCGCTCCGTTTTGCATGCAGAAGGTACCGAAACGCGCCAAATCACTCCCTAACATCGTTTTGGGTCCAATGGAGGCTATTGGGCATGTTCGTGCGGAAAAATTCAACAGAAGTTCGGGGCGCGAAACAGTGCATTCGGGTGCCGAAACACCCGTTTTGCTTCGATTTTCGTGCTGTAGGTAACCGAATGCTCCAAAACACTGCCAAACATCATTTAGGGCCTAACGGAGTAGATTGGAAGTGTCCGTTGCGAAAAACCCATTTTGAAGTTGGTTGTTACGACGCAGTGCATCCGGGCACCGAAACGGGCCCGTTTCGCTCCGTTTTGCATGCAGAAGGTACCGAAACGCGCCAAATCACTCCCTAACATCGTTTTGGGTCCAATGGAGGCTATTGGGCATGTTCGTGCGGAAAAAATTCAACAGAAGTTCGGGGCGCGAAACAGTGCATTCGGGTGCCGAAACACCCGTTTTGCTTCGATTTTCGTGCTGTAGGTAACCGAATGCTCCAAAACACTGCCAAACATCATTTAGGGCCTAACGGAGTAGATTGGAAGTGTCCGTGGCGAAAAACCCATTTTGAAGTTGGTTGTTACGAGGCAGTGCATCCGGGCACCGAAACGGGCCCGTTTCGCTCCGTTTTGCATGCAGAAGGTACCGAAACGCGCCAAATCACTCCCTAACATCGTTTTGGGTCCAATGGAGGCTATTGGGCATGTTTGTGCGAAAAAATTCAACAGAAGTTCGGGGCGCGAAACAGTGCATTCGGGTGCCGAAACACCCGTTTTGCTTCGATTTTCGTGCTGTAGGTAACCGAATGCTCCAAAACACTGCCAAACATTGTTTAGGGCCTAACGGAGTAGATTGGAAGTGTCCGTTGCGAAAAACCCATTTTGAAGTTGGTTGTTACGACGCAGTGCATCCGGGCACCGAAACGGGCCCGTTTCGCTCCGTTTTGCAGGCAGAAGGTACCGAAACGCGCCAAATCACTCCCTAGCATCGTTTTGGGTCCAATGGAGGCTATTGGGTATGTTCGTGCGAAAAAAATCAACAGAAGTTCGGGGCTCGAAACAGTGCATTCGGGTGCCGAAACACCCGTTTTGCTTCGATTTTCGTGCTGTAGGAAACCGAATGCTCCAAAACACTGCCAAACATCATTGTTTAGGGCCTAACGGAGTAGATTGGAAGTGTCCGTTGCGAAAAACCCATTTTGAAGTTGGTTGTTACGAGGCAGTGCATCCGGGCACCGAAACGGGCCCGTTTCGCTCCGTTTTGCATGCAGAAGGTACCGAAACGCGCCAAATCACTCCCTAACATCGTTTTGGGTCCAATGGAGGCTATTGGGCATGTTCGTGCGAAAAAATTCAACAGAAGTTCGGGGCGCGAAACAGTGCATTCGGGTGCCGAAACACCCGTTTTGCTTCGATTTTCGTGCTGTAGGTAACCGAATGCTCCAAAACACTGCCAAACATCATGTTTAGGGCCTAACGGAGTAGATTGGAAGTGTCCGTAGCGAAAAACCCATTTTGAAGTTGGTTGTTACGAGGCAGTGCATCCGGGCACCGAAACGGGCCCGTTTCGCTCCGTTTTGCATGCAGAAGGTACCGAAACGCGCCAAATCACTCCCTAACATCGTTTTGGGTCCAATGGAGGCTATTGGGCATGTTTGTGCGAAAAAATTCAACAGAAGTTCGGGGCGCGAAACAGTGCATTCGGGTGCCGAAACACCCGTTTTGCTTCGATTTTCGTGCTGTAGGAAACCGAATGCTCCAAAACACTGCCAAACATCGTTGAGGGCCTAACGGAGTAGATTGGAAGTGTCCGTTGCGAAAAACCCATTTTGAAGTTAGTTGTTACGGCGCAGTGCATCCGGGCACCGAAACGGGCCCGTTTCGCTCCGTTTTGCATGCAGAAGGTACCGAAACGCGCCAAATCACTCCCTAACATCGTTTTGGGTCCAATGAAGGCTATTGGGCATGTTCGTGCGGAAAAATTCAACATAAGTTCGGGGCTGGAAACAGTGCATCCGGGTGCCGAAACACCCGTTTTGCTTCGGTTTTCGTGCTGTAGGTAACCGAATGCTCCAAGACACTGCCAAACATTGCTTAGGGCCTAACGGAGTAGATTGGAAGTGTCCGTAGCGAAAAACCCATTATGAAGTTGGTTGTCACGAGGCAGTGCATCCGGGCACCGAAACGGGCCCGTTTCGCTCCGTTTTGCATGCAGAAGGTACCGAAACGCGCCAAATCACTCCCTATCATCGTTTTGGGTCCAATGGAGGCTATTGGGCATGTTCGTGCGGAAAAATTCAACAGAAGTTCGGAGCGCGAAACAGTGCATTCGGGTGCCGAAACACCCGTTTTGCTTCGATTTTCGTGCTGTAGGAAACCGAATGCTCCAAAACACTGCCAAACATCATTGTAGGGCCTAATGGAGTAGATTGGAAGTGTCCGTTGCGAAAAACCCATTTTGAAGTTGGTTGTTACGACGCAGTGCATCCGGGCACCGAAACGGGCCCGTTTCGCTCCGTTTTGCATGCAGAAGGTACCGAAACGCGCCAAATCACTCCCTAGCGTCGTTTTGGGTCCAATGGAGGCTATTGGGTATGTTCGTGCGAAAAAAATCAACAGAAGTTCGGGGCTGGAAACAGTGCATTCGGGTGCCGAAACACCCGTTTTGCTTCGATTTTCGTGCTGTAGGTAACCGAATGCTCCAAGACACTGCCAAACATTGCTTAGGGCCTAACGGAGTAGATTGGAAGTGTCCGTTGATTTAAGCAAGACCCATTCCACCAAGAGACTATGATAGATAAGTGAGTTTCCTACGATGCCTCCTTTTCATAAATTCAGAGTTGATAACCAATTATTATTTGCTGCCATTTCAGATCTTTCATTGCACCAAAGGATATATTATTGCTCATGTACTGCTCCGCTGAAACTCTATTTGTCCCAACATATCAAATCTTGATTCCAAAAATTAGCAATTGCAAGTACCAAAATCAAGACAGGGACATATATATATCAAGATGTTCCATAGCCTTCAGATTTTTGCACATCACAGTGGACATAATCAGATATTGTTTTATCCAACTCCAGCTAGCATATTTTCAACTTTCACATTACACATAAGTGGACAGATTTAATATTTGCCAAAAGTCCCTCACATAAACCATGATTGAGGTACTTATAGATACTTTCATTATCCAAATAACCTCAGCTAATTATTGGTGTGTAATGCTAGTTTTCTATATATGAGGAAGTAGCAAAAATGTCATACTCACAAAGCTTTTCACTTGCAATGTCATGTTGCTGATTTCTAAATTTTCCTTTAAAGATTTCACATCTTCAGCTCATTAAAAGATGGACGTCCATTTGTTAATTGAATCAATCACAGCCACAATCCTTGATCACTTTACTCTCTCAAACATCTTATGATATTCAGATATAAAAAGTTGTAACCATTTATGTAACTAGCTGAATTTTTTTTTATACTCAAAGGAGTTGAGAGATGTAGCTTTGCCTACACATGTTTATCTCCAAAGCTTCTCACATGATAAGGCTCTAAATCTGAACTCTGTCCACAAATATTTCTCTCCAAATCTTTCTCACTTGATAATACTCAAAATCTGAAAATGACTTTTAATCCACAGTGTCATTTATCTCAGCTCGTAGCATGAGAAAATTTCAGCAAATATCACCCGGTGACTTCATCATGTATTTCTCATGGATTTGCATATTGTGCTGTCCAAAAATACCAATTGTTCCTTTCTACTCTTTTGTCAATAAATCTGAAACCTTCTTGCAGCCCTTTTCTAATGACAACAAGTGAAATGAACTCAAATCTGAATTTGCTACACACAACTATGTTGAAGCCCAAAATGTAATCTTCATTCACTAGATAAATATCAATGGAGTCATTTTCTCAACCCAGCAGATTACTGAATGCTCTCACTGATTCTAATTTTGAATTGACCAAGGACAAATGATAGAAATGATAGACCATTAAGGTCATCCAACCGAGAAAACCAATAAGCTTGCAGCAAGAAATTAAATTTCTGTAGCTCAATCACACTTGATATAACAGGTGGCCCAAAGTATCCAATGTCACCAACTTTCTTGATACCAATAGGATTTCATCTCATTTCTCATGGTTATCCATACTCTCCAGTAAAAGTGACACTTTTAAATCCAACAAGATTATTTCAGATTCATCCATGTTTGTCAATGATATAGGACAGCTAAGCACACAAACATTCTTGCAAAAATTCATTCCTTGTATAGAATTCCATCTCCATTCTCATTGTTGCTGATTCTCTCATATATTGGCACTTTGAACTTGACAGGCTTATTCCAATTTTGCCATTTTTACCAAGGATAGGATAGCGAAGCACACAAACATGGCTGCAATAGAGATGATTCTTGTATTTGCAAAATCAAAAGGACTCAATGTCTTGTGTATACCAATTTTCAGACCATGAATAAAATCTTAAGCTTATAACTATCCTTGATCACATATTCCTTTCAGCTAGCTGCACTATATTAAGTATAAGTGACCATGTCCATTTTCAACCAATCATAACTCAACTTTTGCACTAAGCAAAGTTACGGAAGCCACCAACTTCAATTGTAATCATGAGAAATCATTTTGTTGTGCAACTAGATCAAAGTGGAAGAGCATATCACTTTGGCCATCAAACTGAATTAAAAGTTAAAAGATTGAGCACACAGGCAATGTTGATACCTTCAATTGCGAATAATTTTCTGCAAACACCATGAACATTTTTTTCTACTTGCTGAACCAAAATGATCACTTAGATGTGTATAATTCATACCTTGGTCATAAATTTCTCCACAGCCAATTATTAA
Organism: Digitaria exilis; assembly: GCA_015342445.1. NCBI lineage: Eukaryota > Viridiplantae > Streptophyta > Magnoliopsida > Poales > Poaceae > Digitaria > Digitaria exilis. Next base: position 18,619 of record JACEFO010002313.1, read on the forward strand.
GTAAACCATTCATCTTCTTCCATATTTCCAACATGCGGCACTCAAATCCTTAGTGTATCACAATCCAACTTATAACAAATCCATCAATTCCTTTGAGCAGCCCAAATATTTGATTCCATAACGTAGCATTTGACAGTTTCATTAGCTTGCTACGAGCAATATGGTTGGAATATGCCAATTCTCAAAATATTAAATTTTCAGCTCAAACACTTGACCAAGTGCACATTATAACCACAATCCAAATAAATTTCAAGCCTCATGAAACTATACTTCTCTCATTCACTTGATCTTTCCAACTTCATTCAATTCTCATAATTTCTCCACTTTTCACACCATTTGCAACATATATGGAGAAACTCAAGAGAATGTAACATGGAAATGCAAGAGATACGGAAATAGTGGTTAATAAAAATTTTAGAGATAGGAAATTGATGAAAATTTCAAAGAATGCATCAACAATCCATGATATAAATTATATGAAATAGCAAAGCACAATCAAATAATATAAACAACACATGGTTAGGAACAAGAAACTTTGTTACCGAGAAGGTGTTGGTTCTAGATATAGAAAATACATACTCATACTTGACTCCATGATGATATATGATGGGAAATTAATTTTCCAAAATGAGCCAAGCCTCCAATGCCTCTCCAAGTACCTATCAAGCAACTTGAGCACTTGGTGGCACCCAAACCGGGTTGGGTCCTTGGATGTTAGTCACAACATATTTAGGCACCCAACTTTTAGTGAACTAACAACCTTAGCATAAATAGAACCATCTCTATCCTTTATAAGCAAATAATGATCATTATAGAGAATATGCTTAGGAGTGTTACCCATCGGACAATTCTTACCAATATGTCCCTTTTCCCGACAGTTGTAGCAAGTTGGATTTTTGTGACATCCCCGATGTTTAAGCATTAAAAATTCACTAAGAACAAAGAGCAAACTAGGGTTAAAGCAAAATAATGGAAATACACTTAAATTGGGTTTCAAAAATTCAAAGTTTAATTCGAAAAAGGCTGAATTGACACCTAGCTGAGATCTCAAAACTTTTCTACTAAACTTGAAAATGTCCAAAAATAAAAGTTGTTTGTCATCCCAAATAAGGCCTAGTTACTGTTTGGAACTTTTTCAAATATTGCAGTTAAGTCCCTCAAAAACCCTCAAAACCATGCAGAACATCTTTTCAAATATAGCTTGTTTGAGCTTGAAATATTCGTATTTTCATGTTCATCACAAAAAGAAAGTCGTGTCCCATCTTTCAAACTCCAACTTTTGTTGTTTGCACATTTGAATGTTTAGTTCAAATTTTTGGAGAAAAAGGGGTCAAGAGCAGGGAGCTCCACGGGCGTCCCGTCCGCAACTCTGGCATGCTCTGCCCCAGGCCGCAGTTGGCCGCCACGTGGCCGGCGAGCGGTGGCGACCCCGGCCGACCGGCCAAGCCTTCGGCAGCCGTGTCCCAGCCTCTCGCGCATGCGTCTGACCCTCTGTGTCGTCCCGCCGCGCACCACGCACGCCACCTCGTCGCGTCGAGCAGGCACGCCATCATGGCGAGCTGCGCTCCGCCATTGACGTAGAACGCTGTGCCTGGCCAAACCTCCTGTGCGACCCGGTCAGCCTTCCCTATCGCGCGCCCAAGCTCGTCAGAGTATCCCTTGCTTGCCACGCGCAATCCCTGTCCGTCAACCCCCTTCGCTCGCTGATGGTACTTACAATCTCATCCCGGCTAACGAAGAAGAAGGTCCCGAAGGTGGTCCCAACGCCATTGTGATTGACCCAGAGACTGACGCCAGTGTAGCTCAAGAAGGCAAGCCCCGGAGCATAACGTAACTTTCAAAATTTATGCACCTTTGAATTATTATGTTTGTGCAGTTTCGTTTCAAGGAGTTGTTTGAATACCCTAGTTGCATAATTCTAGTGCCTATGTCTTGAAATACTAGTATGATAAGGCCTATAGTGCAATGCTTTAGGACCGTTACAAGTCGAGTGATTTCCTGTCACTCGCGAGATATAGGAGTTGCTTGTCTTTACTTATGTTGGAATCATAAGGATGGACGGGCGGGATGGTATGTGTAGATCTCCTATCCGTGTATGATAATTTCTTAAGGTCGTAACGTGTGGTATCTATGTGTCAAGTTTTTGAACGTACCACACACATGCCAAGTCTGGGCTCTGGTAAGCCCGGTACCCGATTGATACAACTAGGACCGATAGCCTTCTTTCCTTGGAAATGTATTATCCCTTACTGTACACAAGTGGTTACATGCGTGAGATCGGCCGGCTTGAATCCGCGAGTATCTGATAACCTTGTATCCTAAGGGAGTGGGAGCTGGTTCCGAATTGTGGATTGACGGGAAAGGTTGGGTGGTGCTTGTGCCATTTATAGCAAGCATTATCCGTGTGTGTTGGGTTTCCCTGGCCAGGTAGTGAAATTCAGTTCGAACTGTCCGCTTCTCGCATTTAATGAGACGGCTTGATCGCTGTGCTACATTGAGTAACAAGTGAAACTATGAGGATGATGAACTTGTTGTATGTATTAAATTGTATTGCACCACTTGATGGGAACCTGCTAGGGTTTGTGCTTGATCTTTCGATGAGAGACGTGGGGATAACTCGATTGGATAATGGTGGCATCGCTCACGGCACGACTATAGCCTTCCAAGGCTACGCCTTAGAAACCGATACTCCGCCTCCAACGGCTGCATCGTCAGAGCAACCCGTCCTCGCACGCCGGGATCCTTGACCACCAACCCACGGCTGCACCCTGCCCGAGCTCACAAGGCACTCATGGTGCCTGCCCCATCGCCCCAACCCCCTGCATGCGTTGCGCGACCCTCAGCTCCACTGCACCCCCACCTTGCCGCTATAAAAGTCCTCCTCACCCGCCCACGTGAGGCCCCTCCAATCTCCCTCGCCACTCCACCATTGCCGCCACCGAGCTCACCTCACCATTGAGCTCCTGCCTCCGGCCATCCCCGCCACCACCAAGCCCCTCGACGAGCCTCCTTGACCTCCACTGAAGCTCGCAGGCCAACTTCCCCACCGCGAGCGCCTCTCCACCTCACTGGCGTCAAAACCGAGCGGAGGAGCTCCGCCACCCAACGTCACCAGCCCGCTCCGCTCCACCTCCGACCTCGGCTCCACTCCCGATCAACTCGCGGTGAGCTCCTCTCTGTGTTACCCCTCTTTCCCCACGCCATTTCACTGTGCCCTCGCCGGATTTTGGCCGGCCGTGGCCGCCGACGAAACCTAGGACCCAAACGCGTTCCCAAAATTAGTTCTAGGGACCTACGCACAAGTTTCATCGTCCATTTTGCGAGAATCTTTTAGATCTGGGGTCCTCAGCGCAAAAAGATTCTTCAGATCTAGTTCAAATTTCTGAGATGTTCAAAAATCTGTTAAAAATCATTGAAAAAACAGAAAAATGCAAATAAATATTCCCTGGACTCGTGAGGTTGCAAACTCCAACCCCATGTTTGCATGTTTATGCTTTTGATGAATAGTTTTTGAATTGAAATTCAAACTTAGTTTTAAGTAACTTGTGCACCATTTGCAATCCTGAACTTCTTTGTAGCTAGATTTTGGATATGATTCTTGTATAGTCTGTAGTGGCTCTGTGCTCAAAGGAAACCTGAAAATATGCTTTGCACCATAGCACAATACTAGGGGCCTAGATCCTTCAGAGAGCCTCGTGGTGCAGAGATGCTAAGTGCTCAAATGGAGAGGGCTGAACAAAATCAGCGCCACACTTTGTTCCAAACCAAGTGTGTGATTAGCAAATGCTCCTACCGCGTCATCATCGATGGATGGAGTTGCAACAACTTGGCAAGTGCTGAAATGGTAGGGAAGCTTGCATTGTGCATCAGCCACATCCGCAATCTTACTACATTCAAGGGCTGAATAGTAGCGGTAAGTTGATGGTATCACGTTTGGTGAGAAATAATTTTACTATTGGTTCTTATCATGATTCTATTGACTGTGTTGTTGTACCCATGTAAGCATGCTCTATGTTGTTAGGTAGACCATGGCAATATGACATTGATTCTTTGCATCATGGTAGAACAATCAATACTCTTTGCATAATGACAAGAAACTTGTATTGCACCCAATTTCTCCTGAGGCTATTTTGAAAGATGAACTTGCTAGAGCTAGTAAAGTAAAGAATCAGGAGCATACTAAGAGTGAAAATCAGATTGTAGCAAATGAACTTGAAAAGTACAAATAGAATGACACCAAATCTGGCCACAATAACAATAATGAGATTAAACTGAAAGGGTCATGTTTCATTGCAACCAAATCTGATTTCGGTGATATTGATGCTAATATTGTTGTTTGCTATTCTTTGATTTGCAAACAAACCTTGTTTTCACTTCAGGAGATACCTTCTTCTTTGCCTCTTGTAGTCACTAACTTTTTGTAGGAGTATGCAGATATGTTTCCAAAGGAGGTGCCACCAGGCCTGCCACCAATCGTGGGATTGAGCACTAGATTAACCTTATTCCTGGGGCCTCCTTGCCCAATCGTGCGCCATACAGGACTAAGCCCGAAGAAACTAAAGAGATTCAGCGCCAAGTGCAAGAACTACTCGACAAAGGTTATGTCCATGAGTCTTTGAGCCCCTTTGTTGTTCCTATCCTTTTAGTTCCTAAGAACATTACAATCAAATATCGTTATCCTATCCCTAGGCTCAATTATGTTCTCAAAAATTGATTTACGTAGTGGTTACCACCAGATTTGCAAGAAGCTAGGAGCTGAATGGAAAACACCGTTTAAAAGTAAATTCGCTATGTATGAGTGGTTAGTCATGCATGTTGGTCTCACTAATGCACCCAATACTTTTATGAGATTAATGAATAAAGTTTTACAGGCTTTCATTGGCAGATTTGTTGTGGTATATTTTCATGACATCTTGATATACACTCGATCACTAGAAGAACATCGTGATCATTTGTGTGTTGTTTTTAATGCACTACATGATGCACATTTGTTTGGTAACCTTGAGAAGTGCACCTTTTGTACGGATCGAGTCTCTATTCTTGGCTATGTTGTGACCCCATAGGGAATTAAAGTTGATCAAGCCAAGGTTGAAGCAATACATAGCTGGCAGGTTCCCATAACGGTCACACAAGTGATAAGCTTTCTCGGACTTGCTAAATTCTATCGCCGTTTTGTGAAGGATTTCAGCACCATTGCAACACCATTGCACGAACTCACCAAGAAGGCCGTTACATTGAATTGGGCTGCAGCACACAAGAGTGCTTTCGACACATTGAAAGATAAGTTAACGCATGCCCCTTTGCTCCAACTTCCCGATTTCACTAAAACTTTTGAACTTGAATGTGATGCTAGTGGAATTGTTTTGGAGGTGTTTTGTTACAAGAGGGAAAACCTATAGCATTCTTCAGCAAAAAGTTGGCTGGGCCTAGTTTGAACTATTCTACTTATGATAAAGAATTGCTTGCTCTAGTGCGGACTTTAGAAATATGGCGGCATTATTTATGACCCAAAGAGTTTGTTACACATTCTGATCATGAATCTTTGAAACATATTCGAAGTAAAGCAAAATTGCACCATAGGCATGCTCGTTGGGTTGAATTCATTGAGCTTTCCCTTATGTTAAGGGAGGAAAAATATAATTGTTGATGCCTTTTGCTGAAATGCAAGGAGGGAAAGACATGCAACAAATTCGTCCTTAATGATGGTTTTGTCTTTCAAGTTAACAATCTATGCATTCCATCTAGCTCCGTGCGTATGTTATTGTTGCAGGAAGCGCATGGAGGAGGGCTGATGGGATACTTTGGTGTGAAGAAGACAGAAGACATCCTTGCTAATCATTTTTTTTGGCCCAAGATGCGGAGGCATGTGGAGATATTTTTGCTCGCTGCACAACATGCCAAAAAGTTAAGTCACACCTTAACCCTCATGGTTTGTAATTCCTTTACATATTCCTAATGCACCATGGGAGGATATTTCAATGGACTTTGTTTTAGGACTGCCTAGAACAAAGAAGGGGAGGGATAGTGTCTTTGTGGTTGTGGATAGATTTTCTAGGATGACACATTTCCTACCATGTCATAAGACCGATGATGCTACTCATGCTGCTGATTTATTCTGTCGTGAAATTGTTTGTTTGCATGGTGTGCCAAACACAATTGTTTTAGATAAGCATGCAAAATTTCTTAGTCATTTTTGGAGAATTTTGTAGGCTAAAGTGGGTACTAAGCTGCTATTTTCCACTACTTGTCATTCCCAAACTAATGGACAAACTGGGCTTGTGAATAGAACTTTATCTTCAATGCTTGGGTCTATTTTAACATAAAAATGTGGAAAGAATGTTTGCCTCATGTTGAGTTTTCTTACAAGTTCAAAACACTCTACTACTAAAAAGAGCCCTTTGAGATTGTTTATGGTCTTATGCCTCGTGCGGCTATTGATTTGCTGCCTCTATCAACTTCTGAGAGATAGAGTTTTGATGCTAAGAAACGTGCTGAGTTGATGTTGAAAATGCATGAGACCACAAAAGAGAACATAGAGAACATGAATGCTAAATATAAACTTAAACATGTCACCTTTGGACCAGGTGATTTGGTTTGGTTGCACTTGAGGAAAGATCGATTTCCTGATTTGAGGAAGTCAAAGTTGCTTTCGAGAGCCGATAGTCCTTTTAAAGTTGTAGCTAAGATCAATGACAGTGCATACAAACTTGAGTTGCTTGCAGATTTTAGGGTTAGCCCCACATTTAACATTGCAGATTGGAAACCATATTTGGGCGAAGAAGATGAACTTGAGAGGACGACTCAAATGCAATGAGAGGATGAGAGGACATCCTTCCAATGATACAACCATGCCTACTACGCAGCAAGGACCAATGACTCTAGCTCGTGCACGACAACTCAGCAATCAGGTAAATCCGTTCCTTGTTGTTCATAAAATATGGGATATGTAGAAGAGGGGAGGAGCTGTCACAACAACCAAGAACGTTCGCAAGGTCCCCGTTTGGAGTTGAGGGGCGCTCCTATGCAAACACCGAGTTTCACTTCGTTTTGAGTCGAATGGACAACCAGGCAGCACCATATTATTTCAGTCATAACCCCTTGCTCCGAATGTTGTTTGAGGCAATGAGTACTTGTTGGAAAGCTATTGAAGTCTATTTTCTGATGGATCCAACCTCGTGATGAAATTCCACTGAATCTAGGAGCAAGCGCCAAAATGACGATCGGTGTTCCAGATTCGGGCTAAGTCAATTGTATCTCGTCCAGCCCACTAGAGGCCCATTCTAAGTTAGGGTTTACACCCTCCCACACCCCCTGGTTGTTCCCCATGTCACCCCCTGTTGTTCCCCATGTATAAATACATACCCCAGCCACCAGATGATGAGGTTGGGTTTTGTTTAGATGAAAGTTTAGCTGCTGTTACTTCCTTGTAACTCGCGTGTGTCGATTAGACCATCCGATTACTTGTATCGAGAACCCCAAATTCATGTGTAATCAAATTCATCCTTTGGGAAGGTCTATGTGCATTTCCTGTCCACTTGTTCTTTGACTGGCCTGCAGGTTCAAGGCTGTTTCTGCACAAGAACAACAACAAATCGGAGCCGGTGTACATGTTGCTAAGACACAGCTTTTGTGGGAGTTATAGTCTGACAACCAACGGCTAGTCCACCACCAAATCGAGTTATCCCCATCTCTCACTGAAAGAACAGGAACCAACCCTAGCGGGTTCTATCAGTATACCTTTTTTGAAAATTCAGGTCACAAGCACATCGAGTAGATATGATCCGTGTGAGGCAAAGATTCATCGAATGTCACCTTTTTATTTCAAATTAATATGGTGAACACTGACAGTTCCAGCGTACCTAGCCCTGGATAATGTATACATCTTTTCAGCCTGGTAATTGTATACATACATCTCTGATACCACACTTGAATATCTATTGACCAAATTAGCTCATAACATCACTTCGGTATCAGGCCTCTCAGGATTTTACTTCTCAAGGTTCATCGACTAAGTTTTCCGTTCTACCTTTTCCATAGTTCCATAAGTAATGCAGGTCGCCTCTGACCCAACCAAGGATACCAATAAGCCCTGGTACAGCAAACGATCAAGAGTCAACCACAATAACTGCAGTTTTTTTAGCATGCCACAATGACTGCAGTTCGGAGACAGAATGAGACCATGATAGTGATAACCCAGGGAACAGCATCCATACTTACCTAATGTACATGGAACCAGGTACAGCAACGCAGGTTGGCCGTGCCCGTCCATCAGGAAAAGCGCAAGATAGGTAAGGAATAGGCCTGTATTGGGAACCAAAATGTCATAATTGTATAGCTCACTTCTTCACAAAATAACTTCTCAAGTTTATAAAATAACATATTACACATTTCTGATCCCATTGCAGCACTGAATGCCATTTCTGTGCTGCAGAAAAGAATGCGGAGAGATTTTACTGAACTAAAGGGCACTAGAGGCAAGGAACATCCAATGACAGTGACGCATCAGGAAAAATATAAGTTCTGGATCTTATGTTTTCCAAAAGAACCCAGTTTTTTGGATCTTATATCCTCCAAAAGATTACTGAAGACTTCTGACCAGGAACAATTGGGATAGGGCCATGGATAATATTGCCTTAAAGCTAAAACAGTATCCCATTAGAGCGTTTGTCTCAATAAAAGTTACCATGAAAAGGATACAAAATATCGCCACTTATGTTTCAATTGACGAATTTCAATTAGTGTCCAAAACTTTCCAAAAAAGGACCAGTTGAGGCGAATTTTCAATTAATCAATTCTTTCGGTAGCCTAATGCTGTGGTGGTCCTGCGGGTACAAAAGAAGAGATTGAGTCCGAAATGAACATATCCGGGAAAAGGTCGGGGTGGCACTAATTGAGGAGAAATGGACCCAACATTGGCTGAGATGGTTTGGACATGTTCAACAGAGGCCTCCTAAGGCGTGAGATTCTAAAGTAGGTCAATAATGTAAATAGGGATAGAGATAGACCTAGACTGACCGGGGATGAGGCAGTAAAAACGTACCTTAAGGAGTGGAATATTTCCAAGGAAGTAGCTTTGATAGGAGCGAAGACTAACTCTTAACATGCCTGAACCTTAACCTTTGTTTCTTGGGTGTCATCTCTAGCCTAGCCCAACTTGTTTGGGACTAAACGCGTTGTTATTTCAATTGTCTAAGAGTTAATGTCCTAACACTGAATGGCTGAATAAGCAACACTACAGTAAACACAGAACATTCAACTAATTGTCTCAAATACAAAAACAAGTAAACAACCAAGCACATACCAACAGCATATCCAACAGTCAGCCACAGAAAATATCCATTTAAGATACCCTTCTTGCTTGCCCTGTCAAATCTGTTCAAGCATATGTTGAAATAATATGAGTTGTAAATGTTTGGAATAACTAGAAACACAAAGTACTATGTGTACACATTACACATTTGGTGTCTAATTGCTAACCAAAGCTCAGAACTTTAAGAAGCTAAGCACCCCATACTAAAGATGGGGCAAGGTCTAGCCTAAACCCTAAAACTGGAAGGGAACAATCTGTACAAGGAAGTAAATATAGAAGAAAGGAGGAATAACAGCAGGGACTGGCATCTAAATCCAGCGCAATGATGTGTCATATTTTTATAATCTTATAATTCTTATCAGTTTAGACCCTACTCTTTACAAAATTCTACTATCTACACGAGTTGTCAAACCTGATTGAGAGAAGCAAGCCAAGTTTACATGCCATTGTATTCTCATTGCCACATTGAAACGCAGTAGACTTCATGAGAAGTTGTAGGGTTCATCAGGGAGGGGGGGGGGGGTAGTGTAACGGGAAAATCTAATTTGATTAGCTCAACAGTAAGATAACCACTACGTTTAGCAACAAAGGAAGCACGCTATGTTTCCTCATGATCAGAGTCTGGTTTTTGCTTGACTATATTAATCTGTATGCGCAGTTCTTAGTGGAACTAGCGAACCACAAGAAAGGCAATATATGATCACATACCTATAGCTGAATGCGACAAGCAATCCAGGGAAAATAATATCACCAAAGCCTATCATATCATAGCCACCCCATGGATCAAAGAAGCGAGGTATCCTGAGGAGCATTGGAATTGACTCCCCTGTGTTGTCACCACGAGCAACCTGAATAATTTAAAGCAACCTTAAATAATAAGAGAATAATCAGACGACACAAAAAGTAGAAGGTGTGCAATATGACTGATTCACTAAGATAGGTATTATTAGGTTAATAATTCAATGAATGGGCAAGCGATAAACCACGCGATACTGTTTTCAACAGGCAACTGCTGTTGAAAGCATAGAAGTTCATGCAAATTTCATCAGAACATATATTTTACTAGCTTCATGTGCATATTCTAGTTACATAGTTATCTGGTACTATCTCGTAATAGCACATCGTCTATCTCAATCACAAAATAGATTCTGTCGACAGATTTAGAAGTCGATCTTACAAAACATAGTGCATCAGTATATTCAACCCACTAAGTGTATACAAAACATAGTGTATACAAAACTAGCTTCTGTTCTGCAGCTCAAATATGTATTAAGATGCATTGTGCAAGGGGCCCTCTAAGTCCATCTCCATTTGACATTCAACCCACAGATTAGGACCCTCGTCCAGATCCCCTGATCTAGGATACCCGCTATTCTAATAGTCATCCTCACCTTTTCTTTTTTTTTTCCCACAAATATGCAGGAATGCTACATCTCATTATATGAAGAAGGAAAAAAAACAAGGAAAAAGTCCAAATTACTCCCCTCAACTATTAGCAAAGTCTACATAACCCCCTAAACTATTTTTTGGTTTATTTTACCCCCCTAAACTATTTCATCTGGCCTATTTACCCCCTAATACAAGTGTCATATTTACTTCAAATTTTACAAGATTATTTTGATGGGGTAAGATATTTAATAATTAGTTAATCCTTAGGATACGACATTATATAAAAACTAATAACGAAAAATAGTAGAAAAATATAAAATTTTTCTATGTAGACATCATAACAAATGGTAGAAAAATATAAAAAAAAATTGTCATTATTTTGATGGGGTAAGATATTTAATAAGTAGTTAATCCTTAGGATACGACATTATATAAAAACTAATAACGAAAAATTCATAAAATATTTTTTTGACGTACATTGTGATGTTCACTACAATTATACAAAATTTAAATTAAAATTCAACTTGTGCATGGAGAAAAAAAAAAGACAATTTGTATTACGGGGCAGAATAGACCAAGTGATATAGTTTATGGGGTAAAATGAACCAAAAGATAGTTTAGGGGGTTATGTAGACTTTGTTTATAGTTGAGGGGAGTAATATAGACTTTTTCCAAAAAACAATGCCCCCACACCTCCACGACTAGCTCATCTTCACCCTCACTGCAGGAGACTTGAAACCTATCTAGCAAAGCCCCTGATTTCAACGGTGTACAATTGTGCACTGGACAGATTATATCGAATATCAAATCGTTGACAGACTACATTCTGAGCTTAGGTCATAACCATGTCCAATGAAACATGTAACGATCACATTTTCTAATTATGTTAGTTCAAATTATTATAAAGATTTTGATGTGGTCACAAAGATGAGATTTTCCTCGCTGATAGTCAAACTTGAAATGTACAAATACAGGCATTATAGGGAAATATATTTATTTTGGAGCAGAGATTGAAAAGAACAAGCCTTCCCCATGTTGTCGCAAGTTGATCAGTTAACTAGAAAAAACTTGATTATTAAATGAACTCAACAATACACTTACTGCAATCATGACACTTTCATGGAATATAAGAGGTGAAATGAAAACCCAAAATATGTCGTACACAAATGCAGCACTAAGAAGTGCTGATGCAACCTGCCAAAACGTAGCGTTAGATATTTCTGATGGAGATAAGACCAAGTACAAATTATTACTTGATAACGATAAGCAAACTCTGTAAATAGACATGCCAATACCCTGATATTTGGTAAGCGTGCCATCTGAAGTACAGTTATCATCAAACAGATACCCTGGGAGAAATAAACGGAAAACATGGCCGGTAACATGGAGTTGGTTTGCAAAAGTAGAAAAAATAAAAGCTAATGATGCAAGAACTCAGATGGTAAATAACAATAAATTTAGAGCAAATTCCCTGGGTGGCAAGAAAATTTAGATGAGTTCCCTCTGTGCCACAATTCTTTTTAAAATTTCCCTCTATGCCATTTCCGTAAGGGACATGTTAAATTTTAGTGAAACATGGATGGACGGAGAATTTGCATCACATGAAATGGTATTTGTTCCCCTGTTACATCGACCACCGCAGAACCTTACCCTCTCCTATCTCCTCCATCCACCGGCTCTCCTCTCATATCCCCTGTCATCGCCGCCTTCCTTGTTAAAGTATATTTGGTAGTTGTATGTATCATAGATTGTCATATGTATCCAGCGGGTTGCATTAGCCCCAAGTCATGCACTCCTATATATACCGGCCGAGGCCTCAATGCCATCCAGAACATTATACGCAATCTACCTTTTTATATGGTATCACGAGTTTAGGGTTTGGAATCCTAGGCTAACCTTTCGAATTAGACGAGGTGAGTTACTAATGGGCCTTGGAATCAGAAGCCCATTAAGGACGCTATAAAAGGACAGGTGGGGAGGGCAGCGGATCAATTAATACATGCCTACAAGCAGTCGTCGCCAACTTCCACGCCCACACCCTTGTTGCCATTGTGGACCTAGCAGACCGGATCGTGATGCTTCTCATACGTGTGGATACCTCGGGGTGCTGCATAAGCAACTACACTGCCTACTACCTCGACACGTTCACCTCCATCGAGACGGTTCCACTGCATCCGCACATCTAGTGTTAATCCTGTGATCTATAACAGCAGTAGTTCCTGTTTTATGGCATAGAAATATTTGAATTCTACCTTCCCATAGTCCAACAATGGTATAAGAGCCTAGGCTGCTAAGTTTTAGATTCGAGATGTGTGTATATGGAGATATACGTGAATGTAGATAAGTTTCTGATGAAGTCCATGATCTTGCTATGATGGTCGTGTAACGATTTACCCCTATCGGTCGGGTTGCCGCCATCAGAGTTAAGTGATACACGTAAACTCAATCTTGGTGAGACAGAGATCAATTAGATTGGTTGAATCTAACCTAGATAAAGTGTCAGGCACATATGATGTGCGGCGATGGTGGATTGAATCCGTTGCTGGCCCGGGAGAGTTCCAAAATGTGTTATTTGGTAAAATAGCCATAACTTTTGCATACGACCTTGGATTGAGGCTATTTATACATGAAAAATCATCTACAAAAAAAATTACACATGGGATTCACCTGCTTTGCTAGTCCACCAAAATTATTCCCAAAAACGGCCAAGAAGACGGAGTTTTTGTCATGTCTTGTACAATTAAGTAGTGAGCCTATGAAATTAGGTTGCCATTAGTTTTCCTTGACTAGATGGGTTTGTATCAGATACTTACTCACATGAGGTTTGATTACTTTAAAAAAAGTCATCTTAATGGATAAGAACTTTGAGGGGCAGAGGTTCAACGCCGAGATATAAAGATGTCACCCAACATGAGTCATATGTGGTATGATTAGCAAAGAGTTGCTTACCAATCTACTATATCTTGTAGCGGTGATGCTAAAGCTCACTAGTCGACTTGTTAGTTGTGGATCTTGAATCACTAAGTATCAATAGAGAGATATTGATTTTAGTGGGAGTAGATTAAGTTAATAGTTTAATTTGATTTAATCTATCATAGACATGTTGTCTTAGTATTTTACATTATATTTTGTTGCATATCAATGGCGTAAAACAACATAGCGTTTACTTTGCGTTCGATCCTTGAGGACAAATTGAATAGGACTAACTATACGGATTGGATCCGCAACCAGAGAATTGTTCTCAGGAATAAGAAAAAAACAAAGAAGATCTAGACACTCCGTTACCAGAAGAGCCTGCTACTAATTGCAACAGTTGCTGCAAAAGCCACATACAAGAGGGCATGTGATCTTGACCTTGAGGTGAGCTGCCTTATGCTTGCCTGCATGAGCCCGACCTGCAAATGCAATTTGATAGCAATGCCACATATGATATGATCGTAGCTCTCCAGGAAATGTTCCAGACTCGGGCCCAAGACTGAAAGGTCAATGTCTCCAAGGCCTTTGTGGAGAAAAAACTTACAGAAGCCGCAGCAGTTGAAACATGCGCGATCAAGATGGTTGGTTACACTCATAGGTTGGAGAAGCTGGGCTTCTCACTCGGCCAAGAGTTGGCCACTAAGGCCAGTCAAAGGTATAATAGCCTTGACTACTTAATTCCAAAATAGTAAATAGTCTAGAGGTATTTATCCTCTTCTAGCAAATAAATACCAAAATCTAAACCAACTATTGTGGCAAGCAACAAAAATATCTAGGTAAAGTAATCACGTGGCCTAGCCACTGGATCGACGTCTGGCAGCGTTGCTTGGGCCACAACCAGTGTAGCTAGAGCCGCAATAGTTGATTTGCAAATACATGGAACGAGGGTAGCATGACATTTCTCAACATACTTATTAGACTTGGAACATGAAACATATTAATTCAAAACAATATACTGGGACACAAAAGGTTTGACTGAAGCACTGGTTACTAGGCGCACCAGCATCCACAAATAGAGCAAAAAGGTTCCAAGGTCGATTCTCACATGGTTCATGTTTATAGTCATTCTTCTTTGTTTCATAGACTTGCAGAAATTTGTGGTTGTGGGCCCAACCATAGTTTAATTCCCTACTCCATGGTAGAACAAATCAATTTCCTTTCTCCGGTCATGATGCAATGCCTTGCGGATCTTCCGTCGTACTCCCGCGAATCCAGCTTCCATCTCCTTGGACATCGCGCTACCATGACGAATCCAGCGTCCATCTTCTGATCATCGTAATTCTATACCCCGATCAAGACCTTCTACTCTAGGTGATCATAGTCTTGTGCCCCCGTCTGGATCTTCAATGACTGTTGTTGCGTTAATGGATCCCGTCGGCGAGCCCGCTGCTTTTACAATTGGCAATATGCTAGCTCTAGCTGCTACTCCGACTGTCGGGCCTGCAACACCTACAACGCCGCTCTACTGAACTTGGGCGGTTTGGCAATGTCTATGCTTGTCAACCTCCACCGCCTATTGATGCGTCGGGCCCTTCCGGACGGGTGTTTGGCCATCCTATCGCCCTGTTTGGGACAGCTACCTACCAATACGATTAGTGGGAAGCCGGTTTTTCGGAGAAGCCGTGTCTAGTAGAATCAACCACCAGGAGAAGCAATGTGTTTGGCTGTCTTGTCAAAATCGCGTTCGTCGCCGGGTATGAGTGCTCAAGCTTGTCGCTTGAGCACGCTTGTTCTCACTGTTGCTCCCTTTGCTCACGTGGCAGCGCACGCGCCGTCCCTCGCCGTCCTCGTGCCCGTGCCTGCACCGCTGCCTCTGCTGTCCCTTGCAGCTGCTCGCACATGCGCTCACCATTCATGCCCAGACCCGCACCTGCCGCCCCTCGCTCTTCCACAGATTTTTACCGCCAATCCCTTCCACGAGGGGTCGATTGCTCTCACAGGCGAGCTCCAAGCATCACCTTCATTTCGTTTTGCTAGCATCCGGCGGCGGGCTGGCTGGATTTGTTAGGGATTTTGGTAGGATTTGGTGAGTTCAATGAGGAGAAAGAGAAGTCAGGAGGAAGACAACCGTGGAAAAGAAACGAACCGGTACGAGTCTATAACCAGTGGCATTGCGGGTAATTACGGCTCGTGTTCGGGTGAAGTGGGTCGGAGGTCGATTATGCGTTTTAGGCAAAACAATGCGTCAAGAAAAAATCATGTCCCTGTGAAGCGGCGTTGGAATCGAGCTGTTTGGCACACTGGGCCGATTAAATTCAACGGAAGCGATCAATAATCCATCGCAAACAGGGCCTATAAACGGTCCCATACTCGTTAACCCGCCGCCGGATGCTAGCAATCGCCACCTCGACGGCCCATGCACAGTGATTATTCATCACCACCTGTTCTTCGCATACTCACTCATCTTCAGTCTTATAACATTCCACCGGTCAATTATCGGAATCTGTCTGTTGATCATCTAATCGCTTCTCCTGTTCTGGCTAATTATCATAGTGCGCTTGCCCCAGATTTTGTTCTGGCAATTATGGGAATCTGTCTGTTGATCATCTAGTCGCTTCTCCTGTTCCCGCTGATCCCAATTGGTGAGTTGCCATGACAGATGAGTTCCAGGCATTGATGCATAATGATACGTGGCGTCTGATTCCTCAACCTTCTGGAGCTAACATTGTGTTAGGGAAGCAGATTTACATGCATAGATTCTACTCTGATGGTACCCTTTCGCGTCATATAGCTCGTTGGGTCGTCTACAGTTTCTCCCATCACGCATGGCATTGATTATGATGAGACTTTCAGTCCGGTTGTCAAACCTGGGGCTATTCAGACTATCCGGTTGTCAAACCTGGGGCTATTCGGACTAATTTGAGTATTGCAGTTTCTCGCGAGTGGCCGATTCATCAATTCGATGCGAAGAATGCCTTTCTTCATGGTCTCGACAAAACTGTTGATTGTGAGCAGCCCCAGATTTTGTTGATCAGCTCATCCTGATTATGTCTGTCTTCTTTAGAAATCTCTATATGGTTGAAGTAGACTCCCCATGCTTGGTACTAGCGGTTCGCTACATATATTGAACGGTTGGGTTGCGTTCCTTCAATTTCCGACATCTCTGTTTGTTTATAAGGCTGGAGACAACATTGCTTATCTACTAATCTATGTGGATGACATTGTACTTACTGCTTCTTCTACCACACTACTTTAAAACATTATTGGTCAGCTTCACAGTGAGTTTGCTATGTATCTTGAAGCTCTTCATGACTTCTTGGGCATGTCAGTATCTCGCTCATCCGATGGGTTATTTCTCTCATCAACAGTATGCTTTGCATATCTACAACGCGCCGGTATGAGTGAATGTCACTCTACAACGACCCAAGTTGGTACTAAATCTATGTTGTCCGCCACGGATGGTGTTCATGTTGCTGATCCCTTTGGATACAGGAGTTTAGCTGGTGCTCTGTAGTATCTTACTATGACTAGCCCTGATCTTGCATATGTTATTCAGCAGGTCTGCTTATTTATGAATGATCCTCATGAGCCTCATCTCGCACTTGTCAAGTGCATCTTGTGATATGTGAAGGGTACTCTATCTTTTGGACTTTACATTGGCGTTGGGCCTATCGATACTCTTACAGCCTAAGTGGATACTGATTAGGTTGGTTGCTAGAGCCCCTCACTCCAGATGTTCTACCTCAGGATACTATGTATTCCTTGGTGACACTTTGGTCCCTTGGTCATCTGAGCGACAGACTACAATCTCCCATTCTAGTGTTTTGAGGCAGAATATCGAGTGGCTACCCATGCTCTGGATGAATGTTGTTGGATCTGCGATCTACTTCAGAAGGTGGTTTCGTCCGAGAAGGTGGCTTTAGGCCAAGTTCATGTTCTCCATGTTCCTTCTCCATGTTCCTTCATCGCGCCAGTTTGTTAACATTATGACTAAGGGTCTACCTATACAGTTGTTTACTAATTTTAGGTCCAGTCTTGGTGTTTGTCAGGATTACCCAGCAACTGCGAGCAGATGTTAAAGATATAGTTGTATTTGTGCTTGTATTATATTTCTTGTACCCCATATTGGGTGTGATGTGATTCCCAATTCCCTACACACATGCTGCCGAAGAGATGAAAATAATCAACCAACGCAAGGGGGGTAACATAGAACAAAATGGTAATAGTATGTGTATCTTACGAGGACGTCTTGGCCTATCCAAGCAAATGAAGCATGCCGATATACAGCCCAAAGAATTGCAAACACCACACAAAATGGTACAATTCCAACAGATAGCGTTAAGACCTCCCCAAGAATAGGGAGTGATACAGTCCTTTTCCCACAATCCTTGAAAATCCTGTGACATGAAAGAGTATAGGATTAAGGATATAAAAATAGAGAATGGTGCAATGATTAAATTGCTTTATCAAAAATTCTAATTTAATTTGTACCTAGCTAGAAGGGTTACCAAGCAAACATGCATAGCCTGCGAGAAACAATTCACCATTAAGGGCTAGCTCAACTCCTCAATGAAAAGGAAAAGAAAAATGCATTCAAGACCCCTAACAAAAGATTGAACTACTTCTATGCCAGGAAGGAGGATTCACTTTTTCAAAGATCTTGAAAACAATAAATTGAAGGATTTGATTACTCAATATTGTATTGTAATGGATTCAATGTAGTTCTAAAAAAAATCAGAATCCTCTATTCACAATCATTCCATTAATTATAGAAAAATAAAATACAGAACCAATTATGATATGGGTTGTGATTACCTCAATGCCACCAACGCAGAATAATACAATTAGAACCCAAACAAACCAAGATGACATGAAGTAGAAAAGGAGTAGGAGGAAAACTGAAGCTATTATAATAAAAATAATAGCACCCTTCGCACTGATCTCGAATATTTCTTTGTCTTCTCTATAGTTTGTTCCCATGTTAAGACCATCCTGTTTAGTATGAAAGGGATAAATTTTTTACCAGGGAGCATATACAGTGATAGCTTAGATAAATGACTACTGTTTAGTACTATATACAAACTTGAGAAAACAAGCATAAAAGCAGTATTATGGTTTTTTTTAATTTTCACCTGCAAAAATGCAGGGTTCATAAAAAAGAACACATTAGTGATTGACAAGAATACAGTTGATATAGAATTTGTAAAGCACTTCGCATAAAATTCAAAAGCCATAACAAGGTCATAGGGAATTAAAATGCCATTGCATAGGCTGATCACATGTCTTGTCAACAATGTGCCTTGTGTACAACCAACTCATGCAAGTACTGAGTTCCAGTTACATCACCCAATATTGTATCAATTATCCTTTAATGTTAAGCTTATAAATGCAGAGTGACTGAAGCAAATGGGCATGGATTTGTTCAAGTATGCATATGAAAATAGAAAACAACATGAAAGTTCATTCACTTTGGGTTGGAAATAGGTAGGCACAAAAGTCCAAACCTTACGGGTCAGCTGATTATAATGCTCATCAACCTGCTCGCATGCAACAAATTCAGACCAGAGTGAAGCACAGACAATGGTTCCTACAGCCATTATCCAAAGGAAGCATGCTGAAAGGTCCACAACTGGTCGATTTGGTGAATACAACTGACTTTCCACTGCAGAAAAAAGAAAAATTTTCTTATTCCTATGCATAAATGTGTGTAGCATAATTAGCTCAAAAGGCACATATAACTTAGACTAGCCACCATCCTAATTGAAACACTCAATAGTCAATACTTAAAGTACATGCAATCATTCCAGAGCATCATACATATACTCATAAACACATTCAATTCAGAAAAGTCGTTATTTGAAAGGAAGGGTGAATACAGTAAGAATAAACGATCAAGAAAGTAAAGAGGAAAGATAAGGTAACTTTCTAGCTATCCTAGAAAACACAAGTAAAAGAAAATCGATTAAGTGGACCTTGTTAGTTGTTACAAGGCTTTGAGGTTCTAGCTATCCCCACTGACTTAGCTTTAAGGGGGGGTGGCAAAAACCTCACGAACGCCTACTTCTTTGGCAGCCTCAGACCCACTGCAACCATTGTGCAGGGAAGGTGAGCACAAATGTGGCTATGTCACACACATTGTTGTGAATTACCCATTGTTGGCTATAATCAACACATGGTTTGGTCGCACAACATCTCCAATTGATTTTCTTCTTGGATCAGCCTTTTTCGTTTTAAGCAGGATGAGCTCTGCTATGTCACTAATTGTTTGCCGTTAAACCAGTCACCTAGACATCTAGCACTACTCATCGCTTAATAAGCAGCCAAGTGCTATATGCCACCCACCTAGTGCCTATGTTATGGCCCTGCTAGATCGTGAGGGAGAAAGAGGGCTGCTGCTAGGGTTTGAGGGGGAATTGGGGCACTAGGAAGGCTTGCCGCGGGGCTTCGCCCACGGCCGGCAAGAGAGAAGGGATTTCCTTCTAAACTCTTGCTTGATTAGATTGAAACATCGCCTCTCCTTATATAGAGAGGTTTACTTAGCCCCTAAGAAAAACCCTTGACCTAACCCTAATGGGCCTAGGCCAGTCAAGTGCCCCTAACACTACACCTCTCCTGGACATGCAGCTCGCCCTCGAGCTGCAACCTAACCAACTGACAACGAAGACTTAAAACTCGAGACTAACCTAACACCTAAAAACAAGCCTTTTACATCTTGTCTTATTTTATTATTCTCGATCTGAAATAAACAAAAGATCCAGCACGCCGGACCTACAGGTGTACAGCCACCTAGATCCCATGGCACAAGCTGCAAACGGGCTGACATCCTGAAAAACAAGAGCTCTACAGTGAAACAACGCCGTGCTAAGAGGTCGCGTGCTGCAGCCTGCAGTAGCGGTGCCGCCAACATCTGACGGACCAACATCTTCCCCACCGGCTCTGAGGAGACGTCCTCGGGCTGCGCAATCTGCTGCAACGCCACCAAGGCTGTCTCTCGGTCCCACATCTTCTGACGCATCTCCTGCAGCCGTCGCCGTGCTAGGAAGCCACATGCTGCAGCCTGTAGCCACACTGCCGCCAACACCTGATGGGCAGGCCTCTTTCTCGCCGCCTCCGTTGAGCGGCGCTGCCTAATCTGTTGTAGCTGCATCAAGAAGTCTGTCATCGCCGGTCCCATTGTCGTTGGCGGCGTGGCAGACATCGTAGGGATGGCCATGGTGGTGCTGAGGGCGGAACTTGGGGCGGTGAAGGGAGGTGCCACGTAGGGGAACGGCGGCTGCGAGGAGGCTGCGCCAAAGAGCCTGGACTCCAGCATGCCCACGCGCAAGGTCGACCTTCGCCACGATTGGAGCAAGCAGATTGGCGATGTCATCGAGGGTCGAAGGCGCACTGGGCAGCACACCCAACATCGCTCCAGCAGCGATGGAGCATGGGCACAAGAAGACTGGCTCTGAATACCAAATTGTTACGGCCCTGCTAGATCGTGAGGGAGAAAGAGGGCTGCTGCTAGGGTTTGAGGGACAATTGGGGCGCTATGAAGGCCGGCCGCGGGGCTTCGCCCACGGCCGGCAAGGGAGAAGGGATTTCCTTCTAATCTCTTGCTTGATTAGATTGATACATCTCCACTCCTTATATAGAGAGATTTACTTAGCCCCTAAGAAAGACCCTTGACCTAACACTAATGGGCCTGGGCCAGTCAGGTGCCCCTAACAGCCTACCTTTTAAAATCGTAGTGCAGGAGCACAGACAAACACACTCAAAAGTCAAGATCAACAATAACAGTACGGAAACACATAATAACTATCTTATGTAAAGAAAAGGTAGAAAATCTCTGCATTACTGTGAAATGTGGAACATTATGGTTGCTGCATCATTAAGAGCACTACTTTATAACATGATCAGCGAACAATATCTCAGGTATTCTGGGCACACAATGAGGTTAAGAAACATTAACAACATATGTATGATGCAAAAGGCAATATATTTGGCAACAAACATATCAGTTATCTAAATATGAAATAACTAAATATGACATCGACAGAGATGTAAAAAGAAAGAAATGACGATGCATTTTACAAGAGAAGGGAGGATAATTTATGAATAACTTGCCACTTGCTCCATGATCCAGGACGTTCTTCAACTTCTTTCCTGCTGACTGTGGTATCATTACAACAGGTATTGTCACATTAATGGAAGTGTCATTCTCACTGCAAACCATCTTGTAAAGCTCTAGAAACACGAGATGGGTCATTTTCTAGAACAGAACCTTGCATCGATATTTGGAATATCTTACTATTTCGACGGAGCTATACCTTCATTGTCATTGATAACTAGTAAACCAACAGCACCACTAGCTTGAGCAATCTTTGCTTTAGTAGTGAAAGCACATTCCCCACGTGTTGCTAAAGCAACAAAGTTTGTTAGCTGCGTTGACAAGGATTAGCTTAGAGCATACTAATAGCATACATGATTTCTTTATTAGGATTATTCTGCTACCGTGCCATTGAAAATAAAATAAGTTTGTTTACAAGCTTATTACAGTTGGTGTCAAGGTGAAACCTTTGATGTCAAGTTGGAGCAACAGTCAAGTGGATTTGCCAGGACAGCAAAAGATTTCTGAGCTTCAAGCATCTCTCTAGGCAAGGGGGCTCCAAATCGTGCACTTAGTCCAACAATTGTTGGACCTTCCGTCCCGTTCACCCAATGTTTCACCTTAACCTGGAGAGAAAGCTAGAGAATCAGAAAGAGAATAGGGTATTTTGGGTGTTTGAGGGGAGAAAGGTCATGGTAATTTTCTCAAAAAAGAGATTGATGGATAAATGGTAGATTAAGGCATCATGAACTTCTGATTATTTTTTAAGTGAAGTAAAAAGTTAAATAGTATGTAAGATATTTCTACAGGACTAATTACGACATATGAACAGCTGCGACAAGTTAAAAAAACTATTGGAGCAACAACTATCCAACATGGCCCATTTCCCTTCACCACTGAATTCCTACAATACAGTCTACTGTCTGCAAAGCATGGTTGCAATCTCTGGGGGCACTGTCCATAGCAAAATTCTGTTCTCAATTACGCTCACTAAATCCTGAGGCAACAATTGACCAGCTCCTAGCAGGTCGATCCACAAACCCCCCTCTACACGATGTCACGATCAAATCACCAGTCAGATCTCGCATACCGAACTACAACCAACAAAACTTTAGCAAACCATAACCAGTTACTGCCACCAGCGACCTAACTAATCAGGAAGGGAGAGCAAACAGAGCCAGCACGGGCGGGGTGCGGGCAATTACCAGCTGGAACTTGTTGGAGCAACCGGGCGTTGACGGGGCCCCCGCATCGTCGTTGCTGGAGGCGTCGTCTGCGGCGGCGCCGCCGGCGAGGAGTAGCAGAAGTAGGGTGGCGGTGCCGAAAGGGAGGCGCAACACGCGACGAGCGGTCGCCATAGGACCGGGGGAGTCACAGCGTCGTCTCGAATGCGTTCGCCTTAGCCTTGCCCAAACGGCAAAACAAATGGAAACACGGACACACGGTCGAGGTCGTCGAGGGAAGGGACAAGAGATCTCCTTCCCAGGACCGTTGTTGCCAGTGGGAGGCGGGTGAAGCCGAGCATAGGCTGTGATAGGGTCAAGGAAGTGTTTGGTTCAGCGGGTGGTAACGGAAATGAAAATGTAATCGGATTCTGTACGAGAGGTTACCAGAAATTTGGTCTCGTGTAAATGTAATCGGATTCTGTACGAGAGGTTACCAGAAATTTGGTCTCGTGTCATCCTTAAAAGTATGCTTTTCGTTACTTTGCCATCTTATAAATGGATTTCGTCAAAATGCCAACATTAAACCATGCCACACCGCTACAATGCCTTTTTACCATTTTTCTCTCCATTTTAGGTTTTTCCCCACCCGGTCTGACCAAAATGCCCGTGCGCAGCCCATCTTCAGGAGGCGTGAGGATGAGACCGCCGCTGTCGCACTCCCTGCCGCAATCGCTGTCACGAGGATGATGGCCGCCTCGCTCCGCGCGTGCCTCGTGGAGGTCAACGCCGCCGTGCTCCGCGCCCCATCAACCGTCTCGATTGCGAGGCCACCGAACAGGCCGAACTGCTCATAGCTCACCACGGAGGAGTTGCAGCGAGGAAGAAGACGAGGGATGTATTGAGCTTGAAGACGGTACTTGCACGTGGGTCCCTCATATTAGTGGCACACGTGAGGAGGAATTGAATGGATTAGGTACTGTAGCCCATGGGCATTTTGGTCATACCAGGTGAGGAAAACCCAAAATGGAGAGGAAAATGGCAAAAAGGTATTGTAGCGGTGTGACATGGTTTGATAATGGCATTCTGGCAAAACACATTTGTGGGATGGGCAAATTAACGAAGCCCACTTTTGAGGATGGCACAAAACCAAATTTCTCCACAGGTTACAAGCTTTACTGGTTCCTTTGCTGTAATCGTATCACGGTCGGAGTTTTTATCTGGCAATCTGCAAAGAGTTAGCCAAATGGTAGAGTTTAGGCGGGTGAGCGTGGAACAAAGAGCACGATGGTGACACAGAGAGACGCAAGGTTTATACAGGTTCGTGCCGCCGAAACGTAATACCCTACATCATGTGCCGATGGTGTTGTTTGTATTGTAATGGGTTTGTGTACAAGCACGGGTGTTGTAGGCTATGGTTCGAGATGAGGTGTTATGCAATCATCTAAGGGGGTCATACTAGGCCGCCTTATATATCCTGGAGTCCTAGGGTTTATAGGTCGGTTTGATCTAATCCTAGTCAGGTACGATGTAGCCGATCTACAGGATCTTTGGGATATCTTGACGTCGATTGAACAAAGTCCTGAGTTATCTGTTGTCTCTTTCTTGGCCGACACAGCATGGAACGATCCATGCGCACGGGTCTTCGTCAAAGGTGGGCCTCGGTCCATGGTCCCGCGACCTGCTTGTCAGAGTGGACCTAAGACCTAAGGCCAGCTTGTCAGAGTGGGTCATATTGGGCCGTGGGGTATCCATATCCGTCAAGCCCCCGAGCGATGTGTAGCCAGGCGAAGTTTGGGTGCACAGACAAGACTTATGAAATTCAGAAAGTCCCATGTTCAGTATGGAACTGGACAGAGGGGTAAGAAGCAGCCCGAATGAGCAATTCAAACTGCTCAAACAATATGATGAGGATATCGCCACTTTAGACTTGCATACATCAAAGTCTTCTCCAAGTGACAAGTCGTCTCCAATTCAGCTGTCACGTTTGGTCCAGATTCAGCTGACATCCCTGCACATATTCGTTGATATCTCTCTCATCCGACATCGAAACGAGGCGCGTTGGAACGAGGACGGCGACGTCGTTGATTTGCATCAGGTCCAAGCTCCAGAAGGGTTGTGGATCATGTTGTGTGACTACGACAAGGTGTTGTGTCATCTTTTTAGGCCGTCATCGGGACATGTATCATGTCGAGCCTTGGCCCAAGCTGAGGGGACCCCCTTTGGTCGCCCGAAACCTAGGGCGCTCCTATTCTATCATAAACAGGACAGCCGCCGCTGCTTAGACTCGGGTTTTGTTTAGATTATTCTGTTGGATACAATTTCGTCGTTCATCGGTTTGTGGAACCCCAACATTCGTGCTTAATCATTTATCTGCAGTTGTCACAATTATTGAGTGTTCTGTTCTTTCAAGTTCTTGCTTGTGTTCTTTGTTGCACAGGCAGGGATTGGCCTTCTCGGCGAGGTCAACCAGAATGTGACTACGGTTGATAACCAGAGGAGTTGTGGTAGTAAGATTGCGGGGTTCAAGTTTGCTGATTTGAAGCTAGATTGGTGTGTTGCACTTCGCCAACAACGAGTTATCCTTCACCTAATAGAAGATCGGGCACCCTAGTTCCCATCACAGTAGTCGTGATATGCAGGGCGGCATAAGACACGCTCCATGTGGACCAGCACCCCGAGCATAGGAAAGATTATAATAATCGTTCCTATGGTCAAGAAACAGTAGCATATCATTGATGATATACTCGACAAAGCTTTAGAAGCCATGCTAACCTGATCCAAAGCATCCAACATGATGGTTGGCAGGGCTACGGGAGCACGGAGATCAAATGGAGCGATGTAACAACTAGTGTCAACGTCTAACCTCCCTGTAGGAGGAAGGTCAGCTAGGCTACTGGAGCACACCGACCTAGTGTGTGGCACTCAGCCCCCGAGCGTGATGACTGGCAGAGCCGTAAAGGCACACTGACCTAATGTGCGGTGCCCAGCCCCCGAGCGTGAGGACTGGCAGAGTCGTAGAGGCATGCCGACCTAGTGTGCGGCACCCATCCCCCGAGCGTGAGGACTGGCAGAGCCGTAGAGGCACACCGACTTGATGTGCGATGCCCAACCCCCAAGCGTGAGGACTGGCAGAGCCGTAGATGCACGGCGACCTGGTGTGCGGCGCCTAGCCCCCGAGCGTAAGGACTGGTCGAGCCGTAGAGGCAAGCCGACCTGGAGTGCGGTGCCCAGCCTCCGAGCGTGAGGACTGGCATAGACGTGGATGCACACCGACCTGGTGTGCGGTGCCCAGCCCCCGAGCATGAGGACTGGCAGAGCCTTAGAGGCACGCCGACCTGGTGTGATGTGTTGTTGTCTCACAGAGAGAAAAACAACGTCACTTAAATTTGATGGGGACGTATGAAATAATTTAAAACGCGCATCTAGCATGGGACTGCCAACCGTTGCATCCGGAGAGATGGTGCATAGTGAGCGAATGTACTATGTATTTGATGGGAACTAGGGTTCCCGATCCTTCATTAGATGAATGATAAGTCGTTGTTGGCAGCGTGCAACACACTGATTCAGCTTCAAATCAGCAAACTTGAAACCACAATCTTAGCACCACAACTCCTCTGGTTATACAACCATAGTTAGAATCCGGTTGACCTTGCCGAGAAGGTTAATCCTTGTTTGTGCAACGATGAACACAAGCAAGAACTCAAAAGAACGCAACACTCAATAAATGTGACAACTGCAGAGGAATGATTAAGTACGAGTGTTGCGGTTCCACAAACCAATGAACAACGAAACTATATCAAACAGAATAATCTAAGCAAAACCCAAGTCTAAGCGGTGGCGGCTGCCCCGTTTATGATGGAACAGGGGTGCCCTAGGTTGGGGGCAACCAGAGGGGGTGCCCTCAACTTGGGCCAAGGCCCGACACGATACACGGTCTGATGACAGCCCAAAAAGGTGACGCAGCACCTTGTCGTGGTCACGTTGCATGATCCACAACCCTTCTGGAGCTTGTACCAGAAGCAAATCGATGGCGTCATCGTCCCCGTTCCAATGCATCTTTATACACCTGATTTCAATGCTGGATGAAAGGGATATCACGGAAAACGTGCAGGGATGTCAGCTGAATCTGAACCGAATGTGGCGGCTGAGTTGGAGATGACTTGTCACTTGGGGAAGACTTTGATATATGCAATTCTAATGTGGCGATGTCCTCATCATCTTGGATTTTGCATTGTATGCAAAGCGTCACCTACTTATAAAAGGGGAAGGGGGATTGGGCGGTTCATCTCCTTGGCCAGTCTCGTGCTACTCTGCCTCTTGCGCTCCTCATCATTGTAGCCGCCGCCGCTGCGCCAGGTTTTGCGCATGCCACCCTGATTGTTGAGGAGATCTTGAGAGAGCTTGCAACTTTTTGCTTGCGATGGCAACTGGAGAGGAACATCGCGTGGATGGGACCAGCGAGGGAGAGGAGGAGGGGTGGTCCCCATGGCGGCGGGCGGATGATAGATTTGTTGCTAGCCTAGAGGCAATCGAAGGTGACACTGGAGGTGTTGGAGGCCATGGTCAAGCTCAGCCTACTAGGGCCTCGCGAGGTGGTGGACTTGAAGGCTCTGGACAATGACTTCCCATCAAAGGACGACACGGAGGCGGTCGTATTCACCTCCTTCGAGCGGGGATTTGGAGTTCCGACGGGCAGCTTCTTTCTCGGCCTCCTCTACTACTACGGGATTGAGGTGACTCATCTCAATCCCGACTCCATCTTCGTGATTTCGTTCTTCATCTACGTCTACAAAGCCTTCTTCGGGATTTCCCCGCATTTCGATATGTGGCGGTAATACCTGTACAGTGTGCTGCCCTATCCGAGCCAGAAAGAGCCCAATGTCGTCGGCGGCGCCAGCATCGGATTGCGCCCAGGGTGTTTGGTGGAGTATTGCAACGTTGGGGGCGAAGGACTCCAACAAGGGCTGGGCGGAGGAGTGGTTCTACATTAGCAACCATGCATCACAGCTACCGAAGAGATCGCGTCGGGAGCCTCTGCCTTCGCTGTCTTGGTAGGAGGTGCCGATGGTAGAGCAGATGGGGCATGTCAATGAGCTGATCAAGCTCATTAAATATAAGAAGAAGGAAGGGCTCACAATGTCTGTCGTGATGGTGAACTTCTGTGCCTGGCTGGTGCAACCCATCAAGGATAGGATGCACCCTGAGTACGAGTGTGGTTGCTTGGAGGACCTGACGCGAGAGGACTCACGGCGTCCGTCGGCATCATAGATTAGCCAGAGAATGTCGGCATTTACTATGTGCCTGGTATACAACATCGGGGCTCCAATGCCATATTCGCTCTAG
This sequence comes from Digitaria exilis, assembly GCA_015342445.1. Taxonomy (NCBI): domain Eukaryota; kingdom Viridiplantae; phylum Streptophyta; class Magnoliopsida; order Poales; family Poaceae; genus Digitaria; species Digitaria exilis. The sequence goes on from JACEFO010002313.1 coordinate 46,832, forward strand.
AATCCGCCTCCCCTGGTGAGTACTTGAGCATATGCCTACTATGTGTTCACCAAAATGCCTATATATATTAACAATTTCATGTGTGTTCGCAGGATCACGCGCTGGTATAGTAGTGTGTAGCGCTATTGCTAGAGGGCGCCCTGGGATCGTGGCGCACAAGTATGGTGGTGGAGTGCCACCAGTTGGGTAGCAGGAGGCCGCACCGGTGGGAGCGAGCAAGGACAATGGTGACAAGACCAGTGTTGGAGAAGGACTGGACGAGGAGGATGAGGTGATCCCGCCAGCACAGGGTGTCGCCAACCCAGGGCCGGAACTGAGGAGGATAGCCGCCCAGGATACAGCATCAGCCTCAATGGCGTGCAGGCCTTGGTGACGTGGCGCGAGGAGACGTGTAAGCGGAGAGCCGTAGAGGCACAGCTCAGAGACGTTGTTGGTGGTGATACAGGGGTGATGACGGCCAAAAGGTCTAAGCCCCCTCAAGAAGTTGCTGCGTCTGGTGATGAGGTGGGAGAGCTGACAGACAGATCGGCTACGGAGTAGGTGATCATGCCAAATGAAATGGATGTACCCTGGTGGAGGACGGTTGCATCCCCAACTGCCAGTTATTCAGGAGGCAAGCGATGTCGCTTGGCGACAAGCAAGCAGGCCAAGTAAGTGTTCTGTCACAATTCTTTACGGACCGTCAAAGTTTGAATTGCGGTTGAATGACATATATTTGTTGTAGTGTTGGTCCATTGCTCAATCCGAAGGGTGAGGCAACTCAAGGCGTGCCGACGGTGGTGATGACCATGGCAATGGCGGCGACGTCGGGGATGGAAGCAGTGAGACAGGAGGAACCGAGAAGCATTGAGGGTGTGGTTGAGGTTGCCGCCTAGGAAGCTGTAGAGCCAAGTCTGGTGGTCGGACATGATGCCCCAGCAATGGAGACTGCGGCCATAGTGGTAACGGTGGTGTAGCAAGTACCAGTAGCAACACAAGTCACTGCCGATGTGGGTTTTGGGATGCCCAAGGCGGAAATGTCTGCTTTGTTGTCGTCGTCAGTGGACGTGCGGCCGAGCTTGGCCGCAGCCGTTCGAGAGAACGTTGCGGCAATGGAAGAAGTGAGTACACTCCTGACCGGTGTTGCGAATGTATGTATACTTCTTCTCATATCCATAGTCATTGGTGGCACCACTCCTAATCGGTTTGGTCATGTTGATGTGCAGCATCTGCATGCGCAGACGAATGTAGGGTCGACCACAACCACTGCAGTGGAGCATGACGAGCTGGATGTGGCACGCCTATGGGAAGAAGTTGCCAAGCTCCGCGAGGAGTTGGCGGTGGTGAGTCGGGACCATAAGGTTCTCCAGAAATTGGTTGCAGGTAGAGACATACTCCGGTGCAGTCCAAACTAGTTGCTTGTCGATCGATCATGTTTTCTAAAGAGTGATTGTCTTGATTGTAGATGCACAGAGAGATAGGCAGTTCGCCATTCATGACCGAGAGGACTGTGACAAGATGAACATCAATCTATAGTAGCAGTTGGAGTTCATCACAGCGCGTGAGTATCACACCGCCTAGAAGCTTGAGCTTGAACGTCTGGAAGGACAACTACTGGAGGAGGACCTGGCCAGCGTTGATGCTGTTATTGGTAACAATCGAGCTGTGATTGCAGGCCTGAAGGATGATCTGGGCGAGCTGCATGATGCCAGCATCCAGACGTCGAGTCGGCAACTTGCGGAGGGAGATGAGGTCATGGCGGACCCAAGGTTGTTCCTCGACCGAGTGGGAGCTCTTCCTGATGCGGTGCACGCGGTGGAGAGGAGCTCATCTTGGGAGTGTGCACTGTGGGTCTTGTCGAAGCTCCACTGCACTATCCCTATCTAGAGATTGAGCATATTTGGCTTGGGGTCCAGGCAGCCGAAGCAGAGGTGGCTCCCATCATCGACGACATCATTGCCGATCTAGACCTAGGCGACGAGGAATATAAATAGTGGTTAGTGAGGCAATGAACTACTATTATTTTGCTTATGGAAGTCCCACCATGGGTGGATGATACATCTGCAGGGGCAACACCCTGTTGGTTTGCTAATGTGATGGTGTTTTTTAATGTTTAGGCGTTTTAACCTTGTTTGTGCCATTGTAATGTGTGGCGAATTGCATGCGGAACAACGCGTTGGGCGACTTTATTGCTCAAGAGCTATTTGTACACCTCACCCTGCTTCACCGTTGCTCGCGGGGAGATCGGCTGCATGTGATGCTATAGAGCTTGGAGTAGGCTAGGGGACTGTTGGCACTCCTTAACTCATCGTCAGGAGCGCCTAGTTAGTCGTTGTATACTTAGAAGAATCGTATTCCGTAAGCGCACAAAATGACTCGTTGTAGCATTTCACCTTGGTGTGACCCAGGGTATCGTATTTATATCCTCAGGGAAGCATTATGGTTAAAGAATATTGAAGAATACAATGACAACCTTTCCAGTATTATCAACCCACTAGCTTAGGGGAGATAACATATCACGTGGATAATGGTCAATGTATGACCGGATAGAAGGCTTGGTAAAGCCAGCAACATAGGAGACTCTCATACGAAAGAGAAAAGGGGAGAGCTAGGAATATAAGGTGAGAAAGGAACCTATGACACTTCTATATTTAGAGAAAGAACACACTACAACTTTAGACTAGACTTTTACCTAGATGTCGGGGGTAGAGCTTGCTTCGATGGCTAGAGCGGAAGGAACTCAGAATGGGGTGAGAAGGGGATCCTCCGGGCTCAACAGTACTGTTATGAAAACACCCGAACGTGGTGGACTATAAAGGATGACAGGGCTGTCACCACCTGTCGCCTACCATTGCGGTACCGTGTGGTGGAACACACTAACTTAGCTAATGGCAAGTCAGATACCACGTCTGCACTTGACGTTAGGACTTCCCTTGGACGTCTATCAAGAGAGAGTCCCCTCAACTCGGAGCTTTCGACGGCTCCGACATAGGCTAGAAAGACCCACAAGATAAGCCCGATAGAGCTAACTAAAGTTCTAACTGGAAACTACTCTCCAACTTAAGACAAAACTTAGATAAGGAAAACATGAAGAGTAGAGATTGCTCATAAGTAAAGAAGATAACTTTATATTCATGATAATATTCGGAAACAAAAGAAAAAATACAAGATCTTTTACCAGAACTTACGAAGACCCCGGAACCCCGAGGCAAAGCTCGACTCGACCTTACTCCCAACTACAACTCATAAACTACAAAGTGGAATAAAGGGAGAGCTCCTTTTGAGTGTGTGTTTCTAAGTGGAGTGTGAGTGTCGTTTTATAGCCTTGCAAGGTTGGTTTCCTGCATGTAGATGATCTCATCCCCTCTATGCGTCCGCCAGAAAAAGCTGGGCCCGAGAGACCGAAGTGGCCGGCCGGCCGACCACTCCTAGGCTGATCGGCCAGGAAATGTGGCCACTTGTCACCAGCAATGGCATGGATGCTCCTGATCAAGTCCTGAGGTCGGTTGGGTTAGGTTTTCTGTGAACTTAGTTCGGGAGAACATGCAGGTGGGCCCTTCAATCCAAGTGATGCCTTTCGAAGCCCGTTGATCAAACCGACTGGAAGTCACGGTCTAGATCAACTATAATAATAATAATAATAATAATAATAATAATAATAATAATAATAATAATAATAATAATAATAATAATCTAAAAAACTTAGTGATAATAATGAATAAAAAATGGGAAGAAGAAATTTTCTATACGAAGTAAGGTATACATGGAGAGTTATGCATCACCCTCATTTGGAATGATGAATAGTTGCTCTGTTTGTACCTTGCATATCCCCTTTACATAACCTGTTACTCCCCTCGCATTGATATGGTCATAGCTAGAGAATGAATGCATGCTTGACAGGGAACCACTCGGGAGTTTTTGAACATTTATCATGGTACGTTATCCCCAATGCTACATGTCTCATCCAGAGCCAAATTTAATATACATGCTCTAGCCACCATATTGCTACATTGAGTTATTTTGAGCTTAGCCAAATTGTGTGTTCGCTTGAAGAAAGTACTTGTCATCTGCGGTCTTTCTCCTTGGCGTATCCATCGTTTGCTAGCCTCAATAAACATCTGGCTTGTCGATTACCTACTCTGGGTAACGATATCCACATTCGCCAGATGGTCTCCCCAACTAGCCAAAAATCTCCACAGTGTACCTATTCATCATCCTGGTCAAAATGCTAAATATCCATGTCAAAAGATACTCCTGAAACTCTGCTCAAAAAGAAGAGATTGGAGTTCCTTCTCTTAAAAAAATTGGATAGTACTCAAAGAAGAAGGAACAATCCAAATCTCGGCTATAAAAGAGTATTGCAAAAGAGGCAGAAAGACCAAAGGATTTCAATGTGTGAGTCCATTCTCTTCCTCTCCCCAGAAAGTTTAAATTCCAAAGACCGGAATTTGATCAAGTTCTACTTCTTGCGAACCACCTTTGGACTTTGCAACAAAGGTAACCAAGGTAAGCTATCTCCTATCTCCATTCCTACAACTCCATATAAGCAGTAGATAGGAAGATAAAAGGGTCACTACTGACTCTGGTGAGGTTTATATACACTTTTTGAGTGACTCGAGAGCATCATCGGGGAAAACTAACCATGTTTTGTGAAAATTTATATCCCTGAATTGGAACTTGAACAGCTGCAGAAAAACTCTATCGACGACCGTTCAGACTTTCAACCGCCAAAGGCTAAGAAAGAATGAGCGGAAAAGCCCCACATCTAGCCAAGGTATGAATATGTTAATGCCAACTTATTTAAGTACCCATGGATTAGAGTGGTAGTTTATGCATAGGGTATTTGCAAAGTACAAACATCGATGCAACTCCTGATCCACCGAGTCAAAGACTCAGCTTTGCTCGAGAACGAGCAAGGAGATAAGCTTGGGGGTGTGTTGACGGTGAATAATTTCAATTGACTATCAACATCTCGGGAATAAATGGAGGTTTTGCATAAGGTTCCATGTACATTTTACTTTAACATAACAAATTCCACGAGTTTTGTGAAAGTTGTGTTGTAGGTACAAAATAGAAGAAAGCCGGAGAAAAACCAGGCTCTGGCCCGGCCGGCCGGCCACTTCAGGCTCCCCGCCATGTCTTTGATCTATGTGACACAAACACACATGCAGAGCATCCTGTCCGGGAATTTGTAGTTGGTTCATCCGGAGGATATCGGAAGGCCTTGCCACGGATCGGGAGCTCCGCCTGTCGGTCCAAACCGACTGCACTCGAGTAACCACCAAAGAAACTGTTAACAGGGCACTATCCAGAGCATTCATGACAAAAGGCGGTGCATCGGACGGCTGAGCCCGGCCGGCTGGCTCTAGCTCGGCCGGCCAGCCCACCACCAGGCCGGCCCAGGCCCATCTTTGGATGGTAGTTTCTTTAGTCGGTTTCCCACTATACCGACTTGGAACCTGCTGTAAAAGGAGACCCCCCGGCTCACTCCTCTACACACACTTCAAAGGAGCTCTCTTCCATTTTCACTTTTCCACTTTTTCGAGTTAGGATTAGAGTTGGGAGTAGGGTCGAGTCGAGCTTTTGCTCAGAGGTTTCGGAGTTCTGGTAAAGCTCTTGAATCTTTTCCTTTACTTTGAATATTCAATATAATATTATCTTCTTTACCTTTTGAGTCAAGCTCTAGTTATTTACCGCTTTCCTTTCACAGTCAAGTCCTTGTGACTTAGTAGCGATATAACTTCCCTCTAGATTAGTTTAGAGTTTATCTTGTTTATCGGGATTCTTCCTTCGGATTTCGCCCAGACTAGGGGGCTCAAGTTAGTTCCCTAGGTTGCGGGGGATTTCTCTCATAGGCTACGAGAGAAATCCTAGCATCGAGTGCAGGCATGGTGCCTAGCTTGGTTCTAGCTAGAAAGTGTGTTACACCCCACTGTACCGTTGTGGTAGGCGGCAGGTGGTGACAGCCCTGTCCGTCCCTCGTAGTCCACCACGTTCGGGTGTCCTCATAACAGTAGTGTTGTTTGCCGTTGGATCCCCCTCTCATCACTTTCTGAGATCCTTCCCTTCCAGTCGTCAAAGTAAGTTCTGGTCTCCCGATAACTAGGTAGTATCCTAGGCTAAGGCTAGGGTATGTTTGCTTGAGAGTTTAGAAGTGTCATTAGGAACCGAGTTGCCTTATACTCCCAAAACTTTACCCTTTTCCTATTTTATCGAGTCTCTTGTGTCGCTGGTCATTCGCGATCTTCTAATGGCTTGTCTTTCTGACTCGCTAGTACCAATCAAGCTTTGCTTGGTCACCCTTATCAGTTAACCCATTTACCCCACAAGAGATAGTGTGTGATATTAATATAAGGACTTACCGTTCATTTCAATCAATATACTTTATACCATTGCTTCCCTGAGGAAAATTACGATACCCTAGAATACTCCAAGGTGAAATGCTATAGTGGTTTATTCTGTGCGCTTGCAGAATATAACTCTAGAGCCTAAGATATACCTTCACGCATTCCTAACATCATCTAATAGTGATGCTAAGGAGTGCCAACAATGATGCATGGATATACTCCACGCTCCAGTAGCATAATAGAGTCAGAGTGCCCGATCTTTCGGTGCATGGAGGTAAATTCGATTTGTGGAAGTAGGCCCTCATGACCTGACTACGACGAGCAAACCCGAAGCCCCAATGCAATCGCTGAACCAACTCCCGATGGTTACCGACCTTGCGGTGCAAGATCAGCCTGATCATGAAGATCGTTTCATGTACGCAATCGAAGAATGAACAAGAAAATAATGCGAGCAATTATAATATCACTCGAAGGTGGGGTTCTAAATCACTAAGACAACACATATTTTGTGTATTCAAGAGTAGCTAAAGTGAAATGTAAAACAAAATCCAAGTCTGAAAATAAAAGAAGTGTCTATCTAGATAGGGGGCGCAGCCCCTGGCGGCCAAGAGGGGCGGCGTGCTACAGTACCATGGGTCGCCTGGACTGAAGGTGATGATGCTTGGGCTTCTGGTGGTGCCTGGAATGCTTCTCGTGCTGATGGTGTAGATGCACTCGTGTTGTCGTTGATGTCCTTATCATCCTCCCCTTCTGGAACTAAAGTTGTCCTCGACGACAGGTCCACTTCTTCTCCCACATAAGGTTTCAAATCTGCAACACTAAAACTAGTGGAAACACCAAACTCCACAGACAGGTGAAGGATATAAGCATTATCATTAATCTTGGTTAGCACCTTAAAAGGACCAGCAGCACAAGGCATCAATTTAGAACGGCACAAAGTAGGAAATCGATCCTTTCTCAAATGCAACCAAACCATATCACCAGGTTCAAAAGTAACAAGTTTTCAACCTTTACTACGAGCTGATGGGAACCTGCTAGGGTTTGCGCCCAATCTTTTGATGAGAGATATGGGGATAACTCGATTGGATAAAGGTGGCGATGTTCATGGCCCGACTACAGCCTTTTGGAGTTGTGCCTTAGCAACCGATACACCGCCTCCAATGAATGCCTCGATCTTATGGAGCGCGTCACCCGACCACTAGGGCGTCGTTCCTGCAAGCAATCGAAGAACTAGCAAGAACAAGTACTACGAATGCTAGATCATGAAATATATATGGAGGTTTTCAAACTCAATCTCAACAATGGTGGGGTTCCGATTACAACAAGACGGGTGGCTGGATCAGCACACGCGCTTGAAGGCAAGTAGCAAAGGCTAAACTTGATCTAAACAAAACCCAAACTATTCTTGGTGGTGGCCAAGGGGTATTAGTATATCGCAGGGTGACCAGAGAGGTGCTGGGGTCATCCTCCAACCCTAGGTCCCGTCCGTAATGGACTCAGCTAGATACACGGCCCATGGGCAAAAATAGCGGTGACGCAGCACCATGGGCTGAAATTTACTCGATGGTATTTTGATGATTGCGGCTGACTCCGAACAGATATGCCCTTTAGGTTGGATCCGTTGGAAAGTAGACTTGATAGGATTTCCATGAAGTACTTGAACGCCCAAAACGGAGTCCGTATGAAGTCGTGGCGGTCGTCACAAGTTGGTGCTGTCCTGCGGTCCGAATCCAGCGTGTGCAATGCCCCTCTCCATGTTATCCACGCCATCATTCCTAAGTACAACAAGAGTGCATGCATCTCCATTGTCTAAACATGAATAAGAGCTTAAGAATGAACTTACTTGATATTGATGTTGACGAGTATGAGCACGAGTAATAGGACCAAGTGGTGTTGGCGGAGGTAGAGATGTATCGACGGTGTGATGTCCTCATCACCAGCAACATGATATTTAACATTAGCAGCAACAAAGTTTTGTTGAGTCTGTTCATGCAAGTTAATCATCAATTCAACATGTGCAACAACATCTATCTTTGGGGCTGAAACAAAGCGGACTTTCGGTGGCAAAAGTCCGACTCCCTGTACCCTTGCGATAGTCTCAGGAATAGTGCTATTGCGTACAGAACTCATTTAAGAAGAATATCACAATCATTCATTCGAATTACATAATAGATCATAATATAAATACCAATACAAGTCTCTGGAACGAGTACATAGGCCTCAGGGGCTAAATACATCATAAAGGAAAAGTAGCCTGGCAGAAGCTATCGAGCGTTCTCCAAAGTGGTCTCCTCTCCACAGTCAATCTCCTGAGCGTAGCTGTAGCCTAGTCATACCATCCATCATGGTTGAACTCATGCTCGGACTCGTACCCTGCGAACTCACAAACTGTTCCCAAGGAGTGGAACAGGTTCACGTCACCATCCATATGCAAGCTTTAAGTGGCCTAACTCTAAAGGATAAGAATAAAGGAAAGGAATGGATAATAGCTTCCTATGCGGTGGCAGAAAAAGTATCATCATTCCCATATCCCTCTTTTACCACAACTCGGGCCATCCTGGCTCATCAGGTCCTGTCTCAACACAACACCTTCAAACTCTCGGGCGATGCGCAGGCTACCTTCCCCGGCATCTCAGTAGGTACGGGCGGATCACAAGGGAAGAAGAGCTCAACCTCCCTCTCCCCGCCCGCAACTAGGTTCTCACACACTCGCCTATAGGGGGAGAGAAAGCAGATCCCAAAAGAATGGATGACCAGCTCATTAATATTGCGCTTTCCGAGACCAAGGTCACGGCTATACGTATAGCTCATAAGACTCTGTAGAGCTTGTACGCCTATACCCAACTCGGGCTACAAACCGGGGATCAACCGGTTGAGACACAGCCCACAACTAGTAACTCCTAACTGGAAACGACACCCTCCTGCTTCCCTCGGGTCTGAATGCTTCGGCACGCTAACCTCGGCCCCAAGAGCTTTGGTGACGTCCCCACGAGGGCCAGTCAGGGGATAGCTCATCGATCGGGGGTGTAAGGACGCACCCAGTCCCCTCACACAAATATCACACTGCGGTCGCCTACAGTCCGGATGCCGCTCCAAGAAAGGCTAGCTAGTACTCCTCCCACAAAAGCAAGCTGGTGCGTACGGTACAGTGATCATGAGATCGGTCAACAAGGTTTAAGGTGCCGGTACGGGCGTCATCGTCCCAAAGACGTATCCACCGCAGTGGTCCGCAACCGTTACCGTCACACGTAACCGCCATACTCCTAGCTCCTAATGACAATCACAAGTTACAAACGTGCCCGCCACAGGCACAGCATAGGGCTTACTCAGAAGCTCGCCCCTGGCTCCCCGAAGGCCTAAGTCAGGTTGTTATAAATACCCGCACCGGCAAGGACCTACTAAGGTCAAAATCACCATACACCTTCCCAGTTTTCCCACACACCCCACACAGAGAATATCTACCAATCTGTCGGTGTTTTAGACCGGCGATCCTACTAGGGGGTAGCCCAAGTAGTGTAGATCTAAATGAGTGTAGGAAAGTCGCCTAGGCTCAAGAACAAGGTGGCTACAGGACGCTCGATGTAGACAGGTTCGGGCCTCGAGGTGAGGAAAACCCTACGTCCTGTATGAGGTTTTTGTGTATTATGTGGAGATATGAGATGAGATGGAGGGGATCCCTACCGCCCCTTATTTACACCGAGGGGGTAGGGTTACAAACCGAGAGAAGGAAAGATAAGGATTGCTTTACAAGTATAATCCTAACTCCCCTAAATCTCCGGGATACTGTTGATCTTATCGCCAGATCTGATGGATCCTTAGCTTGGGTGCTAAGTCATCCCACCGACCAGGGGAATACCCTAGTCGGTGTTCTTCTGGTGGCTCCCAAGCTGGTAGGCCTTCTTAGGGTAGGCCTACCTACCCGGGATTACCGAACGGGGTTCTTATATTGTCAGGTAGTGCACCCAACAAGCCCCTGAGCTCATCACCGTCTGAAGCGTTGCTGCATCTTGGCGGAGTCCTTTTTAGTCTTGTAGGACCCCTTCAGACCTATTAGCTTTATGAGCCTAGAAGCCGGCTTCGCGAAGACCTTGATGTGCTCAATTGCATCATTTAAAGATTTCCTATTGGAGCACGCCGAATTGGGCAGCACCCGAGCCTTGAATTGCTTTTAACAAAAGGAATCCGAGGTTCTGCAAAAGAGTCTGGCATGAAACTTTTAATTGGAGTTCTTTTGAAACTCATTTAAATCTTGTATTCGAATCGGAGTTCTTTTGAAACTCATTTGAATTGTGTATTCGAATCAGAGTTCTTTTGAAACTCATTATCCGTACCTTCACACGATTCGTTTTGGGAATCAATTTAAAACCTGAAATTATTAGGAGGTTATTATCCGCAGCCCCCGAGCCTTTGTTGGATTTTAGATCGAAAAACGACAAGAAAAGGTCTGTAAAAGGTGACCAACCGAGAATTTTTCGGCACGAAGAGCAGTAACAGTCGCGCACGATGCGGAAACCGCATCGAATCCCCTTCCCGGCAACTATTTACTTCAAACCTATATCTGAGATTCCAGCCCCCATGTTTCGATAAAAGTCCCCATGAGCGCCCATTGCCCACCGAAACCCATCGCCTTCGTCGCAAATCCGCCAGCGAAAACCATGGCTGGAGGCAACCGAGCACCCTAGGGAGGAAGCCGGAAGGAAAAGGCGGCCAACACAGCACGCGCGAAAAAGGAGGAAACCACCGTTCCACAAGGCAAGAAAGAAGTGCCCGCCAACGAGGTGTCCTGGACTCCATCAACCATTGAGATCGAGCATATCCAAGAACCGATGCGGCTTGGATTCCTGCCCGAGCAAGTAATTAGCGGGTGGAGGATCCCGAAGGAAGATTCAACGTTCCCATCGGAGGACACAGGCGAGGTAATCGTCTTTCGCCGCTACTTTGAGTCGGGTTCGGCCTGCCCACCCACGAATTTTTCTGGGGCGTGTTAGGTCATTACGGGATTCAAGATGCGCATCTGAGCTTGAATTCCTATCTGCATCTGTCGATCTTTATCCATCTGTGCGAGGCGTTTCTGGGAATCGACCCCGACTTTGAGTTGTTCCTCAATCTGTTCCGCCTCAAGAGTGTGCCCAAGGATGAAGAGCTCAAGTACATTAGCGGTGTAGCGTTGCAGTTCAAGCAGGGGATGCAAGAGAAATACACCCCCTACAAGACCAAGGATACCCACCGCAACTGGGAACAAGAGTGGTTTTATGTGTCCAACCATGCCCCGTCCCTTCCCGACAGGATGCCCGACCTACCGTGGAGACAGAACTGCTGGAACCAAATCCTCAAGGAGAGTGCCACGGATCAGATTGAAGTCTTGTTGGATAAAATTGGCGAGCTAAGGAAGGATGGTTTGACCGGAGCCGGGGTGTACTTGAGCTTCCTGCAACGGCAGATTCAGCCCCTACGGATAAGGCAGAACACCGGGTACCAGTACATTGGCAGGAAAGACCCCGACTGTCACCGACCAGAACTCCTCAGTACTGATGAAGCCATGGTATTTGTGAGGCGGTATCTTCAGGAGGTGACAGAGACGTCCCCACAAGTCCCTGAGTACAATGCCGCCAACCTACCAGCTGAGGTACGTGTATTTGTATTTCGTAGTTCTACCCCCAAGAGAGGCAAACGCCACTAGATGTGACTGATAATTGGTGTGAGATGTAGGATTGGACTACCGCGTTTTTCAGCCCTGCACCTTTGGATGCCAACGACCCCCAGAACACTCCCATGTTTAAGGACACGTCCAAGGTAAGCCGAGAGGTACTGTTCTCAACCTTCTTTCTAGTCACAGTATTGGTGCTTTGAAAAACTTGACATGACCCGTACTGGTATTGTTGCCCATGTGTTGTATATGCTGTAGGAGCTTAAAGGCAAGAAGAAGGCCGCTGACCCTACCCCAGACACCTCTATAGCGGACCGGACGAAAGCCAGACATGCCTGCAAGAAGGCCTGACACACCCGTGGTCCTAGTAAGCCTTTGGTAATTATTGATAGTTCACCAACTCGTGAGCCACCAGTTGTCGAGACAGTCGAAACCGCCAAGCCCCCGAGCCCTGTGCCAGCTACAGAGATCAAGACATCCGTAGGGTAGGGTGAAGATCAGCCCGCCACTGGCCCTGTATTTGGTGTGAAGCGAGAGCGGGAGATGCTAGCTGGCAACGGACGGCGCCTGAAGAAACCGTAGATCCACCGAGCTCCGCCTCCCAGGTACAATGTTGAAATACTTTCATCTTATAGTAGAGTATGTTGTTTGAAATTGTGACTCAAGACAACCCTTGTAGCACCGTGGAGATCAAAGGTGAAGGTGCTGTCACAGTGCCTAAAGGAGTCCCTTCTCCTGTAGCAGGCTCATGCGTCGAGGTGGTGTTCGAGGAAAAAGCCACTGCCACCTCATCAACATCCGGACCGTCAACCACTGCAGATCCAGGGAATCCCTCAGCAATGCTGGCGAAGCTCCTCGCCTTTTCATATGAATCTATGGGCTAGGGGAGTTCGCGCCGGCAGAGCCGGGGAGATGAGGAGGATGCTGGGCTTGTAGTCGGTGTGGTTGAAGAAGTTGGGGCTGTGGCAATGGAGGAATTTGAGGAGATCCCTCGGATGATACGGCTCCAGGAGGAAGAAGTCCGCCCCATGGGGGATGCTTTTCGGATGGGGTTTATTGACAAGGATGAGGAGGCCCAGATGTTTGACGGAGAACTTGACTGCGCCGAGCTAAGGAGAGGCCAAGACCTGGCCGTGTCATGTCTTCGTGTGTTCCAGGTAGGCCCCCTTCCCATGTTGTTGTTGACACCGGATTTTGTCAATAAATCCGATGTAGTTTGAAGTGTGTGAGACAATCAGCTATTGGCATATATCTGTAGGGCTCGAGTGTGATTGCAGACAATAATTAAGGTTCGTTGTGGCATACAAAATTATGTACACATGCATGGACAATAAAATAAGAGCAAGTTGCCGCATGGGAGAGTGGAGTTTGGTTAATATCTAAATCGTATGAACATATTAGTTCCGATATGTAGCTGTTACCAATTCAGCTAAACTGGTCTAAATCGGCTGCAGGATTGCCGATGCATAGTCTGCCTGACCTGCCAATGCATAGCTTGCCGATTTAACTGAATTGCCGATGCAGAGCCTGCCGATGCATTGCCGATTTATCTAGACTGACCGATGCACGGCCTGCCAATTCGTCCAAATTGAAGCAGCGTCAGAACTCATCACGTGTACAAGCATTGATATGTATATCTATATATATGGTGGCCGGCATCAAGATTAATCTATGTTGCAGCATGGGTATACGTATACCAAACTGCATACGTGAAGAGAGAAATAAAGGAAGTTTTGGATGCATGCAAAATAATTAAATGAAGAGAGCAGTTGGTTGCTGATAACCAATGGCCGATTATGAGGTGTGGCAGCCGATTAACAAGTGTATGCGTGTCTTGTAGATCCTACAAAGAGGAATCGGCAAGTAAAAAGGTAAGAGAACAAGGAAAAGGAGATCGGCCAGATCAGGGATCGGCAAGCAAAGCTAAGAGGAATCGGCAAGCAAATAGAGGAGGAAATCGGCAGATGCCGCTTGCTGATGGAGTTGAACTGATAGGCAGCATTGTTTGCCCATAGAGTTGAGCTGACACCACCTGCCGATGGAGTTGAGGTCTTACGAGAAAGGAAAGAAAAACAAGAAAGCTAGTAAGATTTGCATATACATATGAGACCACGTGAAGAATCCTTATTAATCACGATTAGCATCATGGCTGGATTATATTGTTGTTATTGATGGAAGACCTAGGAGCTTGCGAGTATGAAAATCACATGAATAAATTAAAGAAAGTATGTGGAGATAGAGACCAACTTGTGCACGTGAAGGAGAAGAGATTTGGAGTGGTGCGTCAAGAAGTCCAGGTTTGTTGCGCAAGTGGATCCTGCTCTGAGGACAGATGGACGAGAGGCTTTATTAGCAAGGTCTCCGCATAAGGAAAAGTGGAGTCCATGTATCTTAATATTTCTTTTTTAGAAACTAATTAAAGTAGTCAAGTTGTAATTGATCTCTATGCGTGCGTCGTACGTCTAGGTCCTTGTCCAGCAGCCCTATAAATATAAAGGGTGCACGGTTATTGTAAGGTTTTTATCACACGATCAAATAAACAAACTCTACTTCTTCAATATCTTTACTTTTATCAAGTCGGCGACTTCGCTATTTTCTTTTCACGAGTTCTTCGAGCACGTCAAGGGTGATCAGATCTCTGGGCTTGCTTCGTAAGTTCCGACTTTTACCGAATAATCCTTAAGCTTTAGCAACCGGCGTATCGTTGTTGCTTCGTTTAAGTTATTCAACAGTTATCGGATAAGTATCTAGGCTTTAGTAACCGGCGTATCGCTGTTACTTCGTTTAGATTTTATTCAACCTTTATCTAGCTTGGTACACGCTTTGGTCGGCTTTTATCTGTGTTATCTCGTTGCATCTCTTATCACAGCCGACTAGATCTGTTCCAAGTGCTGCTCTGCTTAGCTTGTTAGATTACGCTTTAGTGATCTCGCATAGCTTTGCTCTGAATCGGTTATCCAAGCCGATTTATTATTTACCAGATCGGACAGCTTCTGCCGATTTTGCCTATAGAGCTAATCGGAATCCCAGCCGATACGCTCTAGTATTTTTACGGTTTCATCTCTTGTCAATTAACAGGTCAAATTGACTGGCATGCCCCGGTATTCAAGGTCTTTTCTGATTTTTGCGTCAACAGTTGTACATCTTGTTGAAGTAGGCCGCCATGTGAGTTGAATGCTTTTTTCTGCACATTGAATTGCTGAAAGGTCCACCTAGAAGTCCGCACTGCTACAACGTTTTGTTGAGTGGCAGGCGGTGATGGACTTCCTCGAAGATCGTCTGAAAATGGAGCGCGCCGCTATCAAGAAGAGCCATGATGAAATGGAGGCCTTCAAGATAGCGATGAATGAACACACTGCTGCTGCAGAGAAGGCCGAGGCGCGCTTCAGGAGTCACCTTTGTGATTACAAGGAGAAGTTGGCAGGTAACTTAATAGTCTTTTATGCGACCTTTGTGGTTGATGTTGACAACCTATTAATCCATAGAATTTGTGTTGTCGCAGAGATGGAGAAGAACCAGCTGAAGGTTCAGGCGGAGGAAGACCGCAAACGGCGCTAGAAACTTGAGGCTGAAATCCTGGAAGTACGCCGCCAACTCAAGGCGTCCCAAGAGTTGGCAAGTACACGACCGTCTGAGGTTCACAATCTAATATGGCCGAACTGGACTTGAAGGTCAATGCCTCCTGTTTGGAGAAGGAGAATGAAGTCCTAACCAGCTCACTCTAGGTTGCCCGCGACCACTATCAGCCGGTGTCTGATGTCGCCGCCCCTTTGGTGGATATCATCGGCACCGCCGACAACTCCCAGAGCCATGAAGCGCGCCTTAAAGAGCTACACGAAGCCGCAAAGGAGTTGTCGACGTATGTCCATGACACGGCAAGCACTTCTGTTACCCATGTGCTGTCCCTGGTCAAAGCTTTGAAGCCCGATCAGGATATGACCCCGTTTGTCCAGGGACGGGTGGGTAACTTTGCAGAGGCGGAGTACACAGCCCTGGAGGAGGAGGTGGAGCCAGTGACCAAGGCCATAATGGGGCGCTTGGACTTTTAGATCATTGTTTGACCCCTAGATTGTAAGATACATTTTAAGTAGTCTCTGGAACTTGTACGTAGCTTGTGTGGTGCTACGTTAGATGCGTGCTTTTGGTACTATGTGGGAGTACTTAAGCTTTGAATACCGTAATATGGTGTTAACTTTTTATGCTTTTGGCATAGGATTTTATGTTCTATGATGTAGTACATTTTTTGCACAGGCATAGACTTAAAAAACAGAAAGTGAGAACACAATTTGAGCTCACACACTTTTCATTTATTCATTATGAGAATATCAAGTACAATATTTCGTAGAAACAAAAAACTAGCTAAGTGAGATAGCTACTAGGCTTAGAACTTCCGAAGGTGCTCTATGTTCCAGGCATTTGGGATGTCCTGGCCGTCTTCCGTTTGGAGCCTGTAGGTGCCAGGCCGGAGTACTTTGGAGACCAAAAAAGGGCCTTCCCAAGGGGACTTCAGTTTGCGCAGCCCTTTTGGATTTTGGATCCGACGGAGGACCAAGTCTCCAACCTGAAAAAACCGCTCCTGGACATTCTTGTCATGGTATCGCTGGATACTTTGGAGATACACCGAGTTGTGGAGCAGTGCTGCCAGCCGTTGTTCTTCCGCAATATCGATGTCTAGGCGGCATTGTTGCTCTATTTCTCCTTCCTCGCACTGTTGTACGCGCGGAGAGCCCTACAACTTGTCGACCGGGAGGATGGCTTCGGATCCGTACACCATGAAGAAGGGGCACTACCCGGTTGCTTTACTTGGTTGCGTGCGAAGTCCCCAAACAACGGGGTAAAGTTCTTTTATCCAGCGGCCTTCTTTTTTTGGTGTCGAAGTTCTCGATTCTGGTGTGGAGCCCATCGAGGACCAAAGCATTAGCCCGTTCCACCTGCCCGTTGGCTCTTGGGTGTGCCACGGAGGCGTAAAAAACTTCGATCCCAGCCTTTTCACAGTATGTCCAGAATGCATCACCGGTGAAGGCGGTACCAAGATCTGTGATAATGCGATTCATCGTACCGAAACGGTAAACAATATCCTTGATGAATTTGACAGCCTTCTCTGTAGAGTATGTCACCATAAGGTACACTTCTATCCACTTGGTGAATTTGTCGATAGCGACGAAGAGCCATTCGAATCCACCTAGGGCCTTGGGTAATGGTCCCACCATATCAAGGCTCCAGCAGGCAAAGGACCAAGAGGGGGGATGAACTGGATCTTATGCGCTAATGTATGCGAGTGATGAGCAAAATACTGACAGGCTTTGCAATGTCAAACTAGTTGTTCTGCGTCGGCGAGGGCTGTTGGCCAATAGAAACCAGAACGGAAGACCTTGCCGACGAGTGTTCACAAGGCTGCGTGATTCCCGCATTCGCCAGAGTGAATTTCCTCAAGGATGCCCACGCCTTCTGCTCGTGACACACATTTCATTAGAATGCCAGAGTGAGCGCTTCGCTTGTAAAGGGTGGAACCGACGATTGTGTAAAGCTTGCTTCTACGAACAATTCGCTCGGCTTCGGCCTTGTCAGCAGGTAGGATTTCATCCTTGATGTAGTTGATCAGCAGTTGAGTCTGATCAGCCTTGATAACCATGACCTCTGGGGTGAACAGTGAGGCGTCTGTTGGTTCTTTGATGGATTTTTTGGAGAGCTTGTTGACAAACACACCACAAAGTACTTCTGCTCTAGACGAACCGAGCTTGGAGAGGACATCAGCCCCAATGTTGTAATCGCGTTCCACATGATGGAATTCTAGGCCAAGGAAGTGTCTTTCCAGCTTCTGCACCTCCATGCAGTAGGCATCCATGTTCTCCTTGCTTATGATCCACTCCTTATTGATCTGCTGTATGACCAGCATGGAGTCGCCGTATACCATAAGCCTTTTGATGCTGAGGGAGATGGCTAGGCGTAGGCCATGCAGGAGTGCTTCATATTCGGCCTCGTTGTTGGAGACCGGGAAACGAATCTTGAGTACGTACTTGAGTTGCTCTCCTGTTGGGCTGTTGGAGAAATCAGGAGAACACCTGCACCTCCACCCTCAAGTTTGAGGGAGCCATCAAAATACATGGTCCAATGCTCTGGCTTGGTGGAGGTGCGAGGCAGGAGTAGTTCGTACCATTCAGCCATAAAGTCTGTCATGGCCTGGGACTTGATGGCTAGATGCGGTTTGTACTCGATTGTGAAAGAACCAAGTTCTACAGCCCACTTGGCGATGTGCCCTGTGACCACGACCATGGTGAAGTTTTGGAAGTAGTGGTGGAGCTTTCGTGACGTGTTGAGGATGGCGTAGAGTAGTTTCTGCACTTGCGGGTACCGAGTTTTTGACTCAGAGAGTACCTCGCTGATGTAGTACACCGGACGTTGCACCAACTGGAGATGCCCCTCTTCTTGCCGCTCAACTACGATGACCGTGCTGACGACGTTGGTGGTAGCGGATATGTAGAGTAGGAGTTCTTTGCCTGGAGGGTTACCTTGAGGACTGGTGGCGTGGTGAGGACCTTTTTGAGATCCTCGAATGCTATGTCTGCCTCAGGGGTTCAGGCGAATTTGTCCTGCTTCTTTAGGAGTTTAAAGAACTCTTTTCTCGTTCCCCCAACTTGGAGATGAATCTGTTGAGCACCGTGGCCGGTTAGCTTCTGCACATCTTTGGCACATGTTGGTGTAGGCATGTCCAGGACTGCCTTGATTTTGACCGGATTAGCTTTGATGCCTCTGTTGCTGACGATAAAACCTAGAAGTTTACTGGAGGGACTCCGAATACACACTTCGTAGGGTTGAGCTTCCATCGCCACTTGTTGAGGTTGTCGAACGTTTCCTGGAGGTCGGCGATCAGGTCATCGGGGTTCTTTGTCTTGACCACTACGTCATTGACATAGGCCTTGACGTTGCGGTGTAGTTGTGGAGCCAGGCAATTTTGGATTGCCCGCTGGTATGTAGCTCCGGCGTTCCTAAGTCCTAACGACATTGTTTTGTAACAATATGCGTCATACGATGTTATGAATGACGTTTTTTCTTGATCGTCCTCCTTTAGGTAGATCTAGTGGTACCCAGAATAGCAATCCAAGTAGCAAAGGAGAGAACAACCGGCAGTGCTATCAACAACTTCATTGATACGGGGGAGACCAAAAGGATCAGGCTTGCAATGCCTGTTGAGATCGTTGTAATCAACACACATCCTCCATTCTTTATTAGGTTTTGGTACAAGGACTGGGTTTGCCAGCCAATCGGGGTAGTACACTTCCCTAATAAATCCTGCGGCTAGGAGCTCTTTTTTTATTGCTTCCTTCCTATCTTGGGCGAACCGACATAGGCGTTGGCGGCACGACTTGGCGTCTTGTCAATGTTCAAGGTGTGCTCGATCAACTCCTTGGGGACACCTAGCATGTCAGATGGCTTCCGTGCGAAGATGCGCCAGTTGGCCCGTAGGAAGTTGACGAGTGTGTCTTCCTATTTGGGGTCAAGGCTGGCCCCAATGATGGCCGTCTTGGATGGATCGCCGGTGTGGAGGTCGATCTCCTTGGTGGCTACTTCATCTGCTGGGGCGACCCGCTTGCCGACCTTCTCCGTCTTGAGCTTGTCTTCCGGTCCTGCTTCAGCAGGAGGGGCATGGACAGTAGGACTTCTTTCTAAGCAGCGTCGGTGGCGGCCTTCATGGCGAGGTTGATGGCTTCGTTGTCGCACTGGTAGGACTTTGTGAGGTCACCTCGGACAAAGATGACCCCATTGGGACCTGGCATTTTGACCAACAGGTACACGTAGTGAGGAATTGCCATGAATCGGGTCAGTCCTGGACGCCCGATGATGGCATTATAGCTGGTGCAGAAGTCCGCAACTTCGAATGTTATGAATTTGGTGCGGTAGTTCTCCTATGTCCTGAAGGTGACGGAAAAGGTGATTTGTCCCAGGGGGACTATGGCGTTCCTCGGGACGATGCCATAAAAGGCTGAATCTCCTGGCTTGAGGTCGATTTCGAGATAGAAACCCATCATCTTGAGAGTCTTGGCGAAGATAACATTGAGGCCGCTGCCCCCATCGATGAGCGTTCTGGCTACACGTGACCCGCTCATGATGGGGTCCAGGACCAAGGGGTAGCGTCCTGGCTTGGGGAAAGAACGCCACTGGTCGGCCTTGGTGAACGGTCCGACCAGTTGATTGGCGTGCGGACCGCTAATTCTATGGCCAGGATCTCATGCTCGGTCTTCTTTTGAGTTAGCCTAGAGTCACTGCCGTAGTTGCCGCCGAGGATGACGTTGACTTCGTTTTGGACCCAAGGGAAACCCTCGTCTGTCTTGTCGTCCTTGTCATCGCCATCTCCGTCGTCTCCCTTCTTCTTCTTCTCCAGAGGAGGAGCTCCTAGCCCTGAACAGAGCCAATAGCAGTCATAGATTGTGTGCTTGCCGTCGAGGTGAAGGAGGCAGCGTTTGTGGAGGAGCCTCTCGAATTCCTACTTCCGCTGCTGCGCTGTGGCCTTCTTTGGTGCCTTTTGGATCATGGCTACCGTTTCTCCTGGTTGCCGCTTGCGGGAGTTGCCTTGGTTGCAGCTATAGGAGTCTTGGTGCTGCTTGCCATTTTGAGGCTTGCGGTCGGTGTTGTTGTCGTCGCCGTGGTTGCGCTTGCCAAAGCGCTCTTGTTCTTCATCCTCCGCGTCAGCCCATGTGTCGATGAGATCTCGGAGTTCTTCCAGCGTTTTGGGCTTGTTTCTGCAAAATTGGCGGAACTCGTAGCAGTCATGGATGCCTTGCTGGAATGCGGTGATGATTTCTTCATCCTTGAGTTGGGCGCACTTGGATTTTTTTGCCCAGAAACAACAAATGTAGTCGCGCAGGCTTTCATCGGGCTTCTGCTTACAAGTGGCGAGGTCGTACTTTGTCCCAAGGTGATCAGGGGAGCCTTGAAAGTTGTTGACAAACTCCTTTTTTAGGGCGTGCCAACTTTGGATGGAGCGTTCGGGGAGCGCTTCCAACCAGGTAAGGGGGGAGGCCTCCATGGCGACGGTGAAGTATATGAGTTTAGCCTTGTCATCCCCCCCCCCGACGCTTCATTCGCTGCAGAGTATCGATGCAACCAGAGATTGGGATTTGAATTGTCATCGTACTTGTCGATGCCGGATGCTTTAAATCCGGCCAGGTACTTGTAAGTTCGTATGTCGTTGGAGAAAGCGCGGATGCCGTCATACTTGGCGTCGCGCTCCCTGTGCATCTCGATGAGGCGGTACCTTGAATGTTTTTGCTTGAGCTTCCTGCGAAGGTCGTAGGAAGGCTCAGCGTGGCTTCCACTACTGGCTTCACGATCATCGTGTTGAACGTGCCTTTGGCTCGAGCTGCTGTAGTGGCTCGAGCTGCTTCACTACTGGCTTGATGGCTGCCACCTCCAAGATACCTTTAGCCTCAGCAATCATAGGGTGGTCTTCAACACCTTCAAGGAGATGTTTGGCCTTGACGATGTTGGCGGTTGGGGTGGCGAAGGCGCCCCCTTCCTGCTCGAATTCCTCGGTGAGACGACAGCTGACTTGATCTTCTCCCCCTACCCCAGCGTATAACTCACGCTAAGGGTCATGAGTGTTGTTGCTGTAGGAGTCAATCAACACCATGGAAGTCGCATCCGGAGAGAGGTCCCAACCCGTTTGGAATGGATTTTGGGTGACCTTGTCGGAGATGGTGGAGATCATGCACGATTCGTTGCTGTTGCGGAAAACAGTGGAGAGGTTCGTGTCCGGCCAGTAGATGACCACTCCATCGGCGGTGTCGGAGATGATTAGATCCCCCAGCGTCCTTCGAGGTGTTGCCTTCTGCGTGCAAGGTTCCGTCTTGTGCAACATTGCGAGCTGTTTTTGACAACTCATGTTGGTAGACCTAACCAACGTCCTTCAAGCCGAAAGGAAACTGATGTAGATCGGATCTGTTCCGAGAGGGAGTCGGCATGGTTGGGGGTGATTTCTCAGCACCGCAGCGATGCTTTTGCTCAGAGGGACTTGGACGTGCCTGGTGAGAGGCGCGTGGTTGTTGGCGGCGGATCGGTTGAGGCGACGTAGATTGGTTACCCCGTTGTGAGAAAGTAACAGATCTATTCGTGACGTCGTCCTGGATCATTGCCGTGATGCGGAGCCCGGATGGTAACCGAGTTCCAGGGCAGGAGGGCATGGTTGCTGGCCTCATAGCTGGCTGGCTTTCGCGGTCGCAGTCCGTGCTTGGCCCGCGGACTGGGACCCAGGTGCTTCTCTGAGTCGGGTATGCGCCAGAGATCATGTCGGAGACGCGCCTTGGACTTTCCTCCCGATGCGTGACAGATAGGACGGCGACCAGCTCTGGTTGGGCGATTTGATCCAGTGTCTAGTGAAGGACGCCATCCCAGTCGGTGACACCGACCCACGAACCAAAGGAGTAGATGTTACCCTCGTCGAACTTGATCATGACGGAAGGGCAGAGAGTCACCATCTTGTTTGTCGAGGAAGCTTTTGGCGATAGCCCCACGGTGGGTGGCAAATGTCGGTGTTTTAGACCGACGATCCTACTAGGGCGTTGCCCAAGTAGTGTAGATCTAAATGAGAGTAGGGAAGTCGCCTAGGCTCAAGAACAAGATGGCTACAGGACGCTCGATGTAGAAAGGTTCGGGCCTCGAGGTGAGTAAAACCCTACATCCTGTATGAGGTTTTTGTATATTATGTGGATATATGAGATGAGATAGAGAGGATCCCTACCGCCCCTTATATACACCGAGGGGGTAGGGTTACAAACCGAGAGAAATAAAGATAAAGATTGCTTTGCAAGTATAATTTTAACTCCCCTAAATCTTCGAGATATTGTTGATCTTATCGCCAGATCTGATGGATCTTTAGCTTGGGCGCTAAGTCATCCCACCGACCAGGGGAATACCCTAGTCAGTGTTCTTCTGGCGGCTCCCAAGCAGGTAGGCCTACCTACCCGGGAATACCGGACGGGGTTCTTATATTGCCAGGTAGTACACCCAACACAATCCCACACCTAGCATGCACAGCAATAGCAATATCTCAGATATATAATAAGTGGTAGGTCAACAAGGTGTAAAGGCAATAAAGGTATACATGGCTAATCATCATATATTTATCACGTGCAAGCGCTAGCAATCTAATAGCATATGCTTAATGGGCATTCGAGAGATGGGATGGGCATGAACCTGGAGAAGGTGGGTAGTCGTCGAAGTCCTCGGCTGGATCCTCAGTCAGCTGCTCTCTGTTGTTGTCTCCTGAACATGGAAGGTACGGTAAATCCTACGGTTTATGGCAAAGAAATCCAAATAACAAGAATATGGAAAATCCAAATAACTCCAAACACCCCCCAAACTGTTGTTCATATTTTTAGAAAATTATAGAAATTGGTTTCATAATTTTCTGACTTAAACTGAACTAGTTATGGATTTTCTAAGTTTAAATCCTTTCCTGAAAAGATAAATGATTTTCTGAAAAGCGTAAATCTGGAAAAACCAAAGAGCGATACGTGACAGTGCCAGATCGCGCCACGCGGCCTGCTGACGTCAGCATGACGAAAGCATGGTGTCAGCCAAGGGATCCCAGTTTGATGACGTTAGCGCGGGCCCTGCTGACATCAGCATGACCAAGTCAACCTGACAGATGGGCCCACTGGGCGGCAGGCCCCGCCTGTCAACGACTCGGCTCGGTGTGTCAGCGCGTGTGGGCGCAGTCCATCGTGAGCCTGCGGCTGCGGCCGTGTGGCCGTTTGTGTGCACGGCATGTGCGCGTGCGCCGCACCCTCCGCCGCGCGCCTGCGAGGCATTCGTTGGAATGCCGCAAAGGCATCCTCGGCGCCCACGGCGCGGCGGCTTGGCGTGACTTGCGTGTTCGCGTGCCGTGTGCGCGTGCAGTGTGTCATGCGGCATGCACGCGTGTGGCCTTGCGCGCCAAGTGGCAAACAGGCTTGGTGTCGTCGTGGTACGGCTTGGCATATCCTCCGTCTTTCCGAGGCAGCTGCCGAGCTTCTTCCCGCAGTGGTGGTCCTCCTCCTCCATTCCTCTTCCTCCTTCCCTCTCCTTCTCCTCTGCTCGGCTTTGTCGGTGGTGGCGGAAAGGGGATGAACCCCATGAGAGCTATAGGCTTCGAATTAGGGGTGTGGATGGCTATTGTAGGCAAGGGCAAGGTGTAGAGGTGGCCTAGGGGGTTCTGATGCCTATGGCGTGGGCGCTCGAGGCGGTTCGGCGCATCGAACGGTGGCGAGGCACGGAGCAAGCTTGGCGGCCAAGGAAGCGTGGGCGCCGCGGCATCTAGAGGCTTCCTAGGACTTGGATTGGGCGAGGGGTTGATGTGCTAGCTCGGATTTGGGTGCTCGGCCGTGGTCCTAGGCGTGAACTTCAGCGGGTCACGCGATTTGCGTGACCGCGTCGCGGCGGTAGCGTGAGGAGGAAGAAGAACTATGCACGCGTGCAGCTGACGAGTGGGGCCCGCCTGTCGTCGCCGCCAAGTGAAGAAGGCGAGCTGGGCTACGGTTTGTTGGGCTGGGCCGGCGAGAGGGATGGGCGAGTGAGCGGGCCAAGCACGGAAGGAGAAGAGAAGAGAGGAAGATGCGGCCCAGCTCGGAGAAAAGAAAAGAGAGATAGAGAGAAGATGGGTCAGTTTTAAGTAGTAGGCCCAATAGTGAATGTAGCCCATGGTTTTGAATTTGAATTTATAAAATTCAGAAGTATTTATATTTCAAATAAAATCCAAACAAATCCAAATGAAATCCAAATGCCACTCTAAATATATTATCCTTAAATAAAATATTGTTTTGCTAGGATTTAGATGAGAGGAGAAATTTGACCTTAGGCAAATTTAAATTATTGAACAATTCACACAAAAATTTTTAAATCCACATTTTTCAAAATGCAAATTTCAAGAATGTTATAGTCTCCCCCCTTTACAAGAATCTCACCCTCGAGATTTAAGAACTGACCTCCTCCTCGAAGAGATTTGGGTACTCCTTCTTAAGATCGGCTTCCTTCTCCTAGGTTGCCTCCCGCTCGGTGTTGTTGCTCCATAACACTTTCAGAACGGTGTGCTCGACCTTCGGCTTTCCTTCAAAGCTCGATCTAGGATCTTTACTGGGTGTTCCTTGTACTCGAGAGTCTCCTGTAGGTCCAGTATATCTATCGAACCCTCTTCACTGGGTAGCCACAAGCACTTCCTCAGCTGTGATCATTGGAACACTGGGTGCACCCCTGCCAACTCTTGTGGCAACTGAAGCCCATAGGCAAGGATGCCTATCTTCTTTGTGATCGGATACGGGCCAACAAAGCGTGGACCGTGTTTCCCTTTCACATGGAAACGCTTGGTGCCCTGAGTGGTGAAACCTTTAAGTAGACTGAGTCCCCAACCTCAAAGGACAACTCCCTCCTTCTTTTATCAACATAGCTCTTCAGCCGGCTCTGGGCCATTCTCAAGTTCTCTCGTATCTTTGCCACATTCTCTTCGGCTTCTTTGTAGAATCTGGGCCGAAGAAGATCCTCTCGCCAACCTCGGACCACATCAAGGGTGTTCTGCACTTTTTTCCATTGAGAGCTTTGAATGGCGACATCTGAATGCTCTCCTAAAAGCTATTGTTGTACGAGAACTCTACGAAGGAGAAGCTCTTCTCCCAATCCGACCCATAAGTAAGAACACAAGCTCTCAAGAGATCTTCCAGGATCTGGTTCACTCTCTCAGTCTGCCCATCAGTCTCAGGGTGGTAGGCTGAACAGTACTCTAAGCCAACCCATGGTCTAGTTCAAGCTTTGCCGGAATCTGGATGTGAATTCTGCACCTCTGTCAGACACAATGCTCTTGGGAGCCCCATTAGCTTCATAATGTTGTCTATGTACAACTCTGCCAGCTTTTCCGTCAGATGCTTCTCTTTGATAGGTATGAAGTGAGCGACTTTGGTCAACCGGTTGACAATGACCCAAATAGCGTTGTTCATGTCCTGTGTGCGGGTAGACCCACCACGAAGTCCATGCTGATGTCATCCCACTTCCAGACTAGAATCTCCAAAGGTCGGAGCAACCCTGCAGGCCTCTGGTGCTCCACCTTCACTCTCCTACAAGTATCACAACGAGCTACGAACTCAGCAATGTTGCAGCTCATGTTCTCCCACCAGAAGCGGTTCTTCAGATCTTGGTACATCTTCGTACAACCTGGGTGAATGGAGTACTTGGAGTCATGAGCCTCACTCAAGATCGTCTGCCTGATCTTCTCATCTCGGGGTACACAAATGCGATCTTTCAACCACAAGGTTCCTTGCTCATCAACATGATAGTCGGCTGCGTTTCCCCTTGCCTTGAGATCGAGAATCTCCTTGATTTCTGGACATCCCACTTGTGCTTGTCTGATTTGATCCTCCAGGTCATACTTCACCTTCAACATGTTCAGTTTCCCTTCCTCAAGTATCTCGAGCTTCATCTCCACAAGCTCTTTGTACAGCTCCGGCTGACTTTCCTTTACCATTAGGTTGTTGCAATAGACCTTCCTGCTCAAGGCATCTGCCACCACATTGGCCTTGCCTGGGTGGTACTGGAGGCTCACATCATAGTCTTTGATCACTTCCAACCATCTTCTTTGCCTCATGTTCAACTCTAACTGGGTGAAGATGTACTTGAGGCTCTTGTGATCTGTGTAGATCTCACACTTGTGGCCAGTCAGATAACGCATCCATATCTTCAAAGCATGAACAACTGCAGCCAACTCAAGGTCGTGCGTATGGTAGTTCTCTTCATGTTCCTGAGCTGCCAAGAAACATAAGCCACAACATTGCCTTCTTGCATCAATACGCACCCCAGCCCTTGCCTCGAGGCATCACAATACACGACAAAGTTCTTCTTGGGGTCTGGGAGAGTTAAGACCGGGGCAGTGGTGAGACGGGTCTTCAACTCTTGAAAGCTTGCCTCGCACTTTTCTATCCACACAAACGGCACGTTGTTCTTCAACAGCTCGGTCATTGGCTTGGCAATTTGTTGATGCACTTCTGGTCAACACATGAAAACACTAGATCACGCGGTCGTCAAGATTCTCCTCGCCGGAGCTCCTGAGTGTAGCCGGTCAGACCGTCTGTAGGGGCCCGTTAGACCGCCTGTAGTATAGGCTCCGCGAAAACCTACGATCACAACCTCGGGAGGGACCTCGTCGGAGGCTGCAAACCTAGGGTTGTTCTAAGGTCGGCAAGGCCACTTAGAACGTCCTAAAACGTCGTGGAGACGAAGAAGGAAAGCAAAGGGGTTGGAAAAGCTAGGGTTTAGAGATAAAAAGTAAGACAATGATTTGTATGATTGGGTAGAGGTCCTCAATCGGCCATGACCCTTTATATTTATAGGGTGGGGAGGTCTGGCCCGCAAGGAAGTACTTGTATAGATCTAAAAACGTGCAAAACCCTGATTCTACTTGGACTCAGGGACAGACGGTCAGACCGCCTGTGATAGGTGGTTAGACCGTCTGGCACATTGCCAGATCGGCTACAGGGCCTAGCCGGTCTAACCGCATGTACAGGCGGTCTAGACCGGCTGTCCCAGCCTGATCGGCTTTAAGCCATTTTTGGTCATCAACATATGCCCCCCTATTTTTTGGTAAAACTTTGCTTACCACAAAACATCTAATTAGACTAAAGGCGACCCTCTATTGTCGGCCATTTTTTCTCTAAGGGTGATATCACATATCGGCCATATCCTTTCAAGCATGTTGCCAAACACTTGGATAATATTTCTTCAAGTACTTCCCATTGAGTGCTCTTGGCAACTGAAATCCTTGCAAAATTTCCACCATATAGGAATTCCCAGAACAAACCTTTACAATACGATATGGCCCTCCCCAATTTGGTGACCATTTGCCAAATTTGTTGCTCTTTGTTCCTATAGGCAGAATAGTCTCCCAAACCAAATCATTAACCTGAAAAGATTTGAATTTTACCTTCCTATTATATGCTCGAGCCACTCTTCTCTTATCTTTTTCGATCTCCTCCAAAGCCTCCAAACGCTTGTCAGTCACTTCATCAATATTATCCGTCATCAAAGCACAATATGTACTAGCATCAAGATCATTTTGCTTAGCCAATCCATAAGCAGCCAGATTTACCTCAACGGGCAAAACGGTCTTTTGACCATAGACAATCTCAAATGGAGTAACTTTGGTAGCCCTATGTCTAGAAATACGATGCGCCCATAATGCCTGAGATAACACCTCATGCCACCGCTTAGGATGATCTTCAATCTTCTTCTTTATAAGCTTGATCAAAATTTTGTTGCTAGACTCGGCTTAACCATTGGCTTGAGCATAATATGGAGATGAATTAAGCAATTTAATATCATAGGATTCAGCAAACTCACGTACCTCCTTAGAAATAAATGATGTTCCTTGATTCGTCGTCAATGTCGGAGGAATCCCAAATCTATGAATAATATATTCAGTGATAAACTCAATTACCTCTCTATGCGTCATGTTCTTGAGGGGAATTGCTTCAGTTGGTAAAATAATAAGTAGCCACAATCACAAAACAATGACCCTTGGATGACGGAGGATGAATCTTACCAACAAAATCTAAACCCCATCCTCTAAAAGGCCATGGTTTAATGATCGGATGCATCAACGCAGCAGGTGCTAACTGAATATCCCCGAACTTTTGACACTCTTAACATCCGTTGTAGTAACGAAAACAATCGGCTATCAATGTAGGCCAATAAAAGCAAGCCCGCCTAAGGAGCCACTTCATCATCCGAGCCGATTGATGTGTACCACAAATTCTTCATGAATCTCTGCCATAGCCAATCTAGCTTGATCAGAATCTAAACATTTCAAAAGCAATCCATCCATGGTCTGATGATATAGTTCACCATCAACCAA
This sequence comes from Digitaria exilis, assembly GCA_015342445.1. Classification (NCBI taxonomy): domain Eukaryota; kingdom Viridiplantae; phylum Streptophyta; class Magnoliopsida; order Poales; family Poaceae; genus Digitaria; species Digitaria exilis. Next base: position 75,672 of record JACEFO010002313.1, read on the forward strand.
AGTAAACTTGAAAGCCCATCGTCGGAATTTTCGATCCACTGACCTGCTAGTATTCTGCAAATACTCCACCAGTGGCTTTCTCCAATCACTAGCATCGGCCACAATAGATTGAAAATCATTAACAGCCGAATCGGTGTTTTCAGGGGCGCAGGCGGTCAGACCGCCTGTACTGGCGGTTAGACCGGCCATACCGGTCGGACCGGCTGTAACAGGTGGTCGAACCGCCTGTTCCAGAGCAGAAACGTCGGCTTCACGAAACATCGGCCTCTTTTTATGAAAATTTCTTTTCTGAACATTATAGCCTGATGCTTGCTGTGCCAACGCATTAGCTCTAGGATTCTCTTCTCTTGGTACATGATAAATGACAAATTAATCAAAGAAAGATATAATATCTAAACACTTAACAAGATAAGAATTCAAAAATCCATCTAAGCATTGACAAACCTTAGATACTTGCTGTACTACCAAAAGAGAATCACCATATGCTTCCACATGTTTTACTTCCATGTCATGTAAAATCTCCAATCTGAATAATAAAGCTTCATATTCGGTTTGGTTGTTAGTGCATCTATGATCTAATCGGTTAAGAGCCTCAACAACAACATCATTTGGTGATATAAGAATAACACCAACCCCAAAACCACTTTTGCAAACCGATCCATCAAAATGCAATCTCCATGGGGTAAAAGTAATATAGCCGACATTTAAATCAATATGCTCATCAATCCTATGTTCAACAATAAAATCGGCAACGATTTGTGCTTTCATAGATTTCAACGGCTCAAAGATTATATCATATTCAATCAAAGCACAAGCCCATTTGCTGATTCTACCACTCGATATAGGTCTATGCAACATGTATTTAGTTATGTCGGCTTGACTAGCAACTATGCAAGTATTTAATAGCACATAATGCCTCAACTTTGTACAAGCATTATATAATGACAAGCATAACTTTTCAATAAAAGTGTACCTTGTTTCGGCATCCAATAACTTCTACTTGCATAAGCAATAATATATTCTTTCCCTTCGGTCTCTTGTATCAAAACAGCTCCAATAACGCTTTCTTCGGCCGCGATATATAACTTGAAAGGAACCCCTCTCCTAGGTGCCCGAAGAACCGGAGGTGAAGATAAATAATGCTTGATCTCATCAAACGCCTCTTGCTGTTTTGCCTCCCAAGTAAATTCAGCATCATCTTTCAACCGAAGCAAAGGAGTAAAAACATTCACCTTTCCCGACAAATTGCAAATAAATCTTCTCAAATAATTCATCTTGCCCAAGAATTTCTGCAAGTCTTTCTTAGAGCTAGGCGCCTGCAACTTGCCAATAGTGTCGGCCTTCTTTGGATCAATCTCTATACCATTCTCATGGACTATGAAGCCCAGAAACTTCCCGGCCGACACACCAAAAGCACATTTGAGTAGATTCATCTTCAAACCATACCGACGCATTCTTTCAGATGCAAGTCTTAAATCGGCCAAATGAGAACCACTTACAGCCGATTTAACAACAATATCATCAATATAAACTTTCAAGATAATACAAAGCAAATCATGAAAGATTAAATTCATAGCCCTTTGATAAGTAGCATCGGCATTCTTTAAACCAAAAGTCATAACAATCCACTCAAAAAACCAACAAAGCCTGGACATACAAAAACCGTTTTGGATATAACTTCTTCGGTCATAAATATTTGATTATAACCAGCATTACCATCAAGAAAACTAATCATTCTATGTCCAGACGCAGCATCGATAAGCATATCGGCTATTGGCATAGGATATTCATCTTTAGGAGTAGCATGATTAAGATTTCTAAAATCAATACATACTCTAATCTTACCCGTTCCCTTCTTTTCCACGGGCACAATATTAGAAATCCAATCAGCATATCGACAAGGTCTAATAAACTTTGCTTGTAATAACCGATTTATCTCCTCTTTAACTCGGTCATAAATCTCAGGATTAAAACGCCTAGCCAGTTGTTTATAAGGTCTAAAACCATATTTAATAGGCAACCGATGCTCAAGAAGCTCTCGGCTTAAACCAGGCATTTCATGATAATTCCAAGCAATGCAATCAACATATTCCTTTAACAACTTTATTAATTCAGATTTAAAAGCAGGATCTAAATTCTTATTTACAAACGTCGGCCTGGGTATGGAACCATCACCAATGTCTACCTCCTCAAGAGGATCAGCCGATGTAAAACCACATCCTAGCTTCTTATATCATCAAAGTCCTCAATGGCTTCACACATATCGTTCTGAAGCGACCGATAGTGCTCAAGTCTCTGTTGCAACCACTCTCGATTATCCATTAAGTCATACGAGATGATTTAGCTGATTATGCATCAGCTTTATGACAGCAGGGATGAAGCCATTCTTAGTACAGCTGATAAACTCAAACTTAGAAAGATCTAAACCCGACAAACATCTAACATCATCATGAATGCCAATCAAAGAGCTATCAACTATAGCAACACAAGCAGAAGTATCACCATGCACAACCTCTACATCATCATCTACCCATTGAATTAAGCATTGATGCAAAGTAGAAGGAATGCATTGGTTTGCATGAATCCAATCACGACCCAAGATTAAACTAAATTAACCTTGAGTCTCAGCGATGAAGAAAGCAGTGGCCAAGGTCTTGCTCCCAATAGTAAGCTCCATAGAAATCCTCCCCTTGGCACCAATAGGCTCTCCTCCTCCAATCCCACTAACGGTCATGTTGGTCTTGATCAGCTCCGCATCTGAACCACCAAGCTTCTTGTACAAAGAATAAGACATCAAATTCACAATAACCCCTCCATCGACCAACATCCGTGAGATTGGTTTCCCATTGATGTGTCCCTTCAAATACAAAGCCTTCAAGTGACTGTCCTCAGCTTTAGGCTTCTGAAATATAGCTTCCTTGGGGCCAAAATCAAGATGAGCAACCTCCTCCTCTGAAAGCATGTCCCCATTCTTAGACATATGAAGCACATTCACATCAAGATTCATGCGCTCTGGAGAAGAACTGTAATCAACAAGCTCTTCATCATCCTCAGCAGTGGAAACCGATGATAACTTGCTGTCACACGCCGAAGAACTAGAAAAAGAAACACCGGACACTTCTGCATCACCCGGTCGGACCGCCTGTACATGCGGTCTGTCCGCCTGGGACGCTGGTCCTGAATGACAGGTGGTTTGGACCGCCTGTACAGCCGGTTTGACCGCATGTGGGTCTTCCTTCAGCTTCCACTCTTTCTTCTAGGGAATCACGTGCTTGATCTGGTTGAAGAATTCATCTCTCTGCTTCTCCAACTCTTGTTCCTGCCTCTCCCGCAAACAAAGTCTCTGAAGGTTCCTCTTTTGTGTATGAGTAAAACCTTTGGGACACCACTTCGGAAGAAAGCACTGCTGAGTCTTGCTAGCACTAGATCCCTGATCTTCCACCATCTTTTCGCTGGAAGCCGGCTTTGTAGCCAGACGTTTCTCAATAGGGACATCCATAGTCCCAATCTGAATAATATCGAACTCAGTAGTCCTCTCTGAGTCCAAATTCATGTTCTGCACCTCCTCCCTCTTCTTGGGCCGATAAACCTGCTTTGGAGGAGCTCTTGGCAGTTGACCACGATGAGCGGTCTGACCGCCTGTAACAAGCGGTCATGCCCGGGATGTACGATTGGTGTTCTGAACGCGCCTTCTTGGACCTTCCTAGCCAGGATGAAACGAAGGTTGCACTGTTGAATGATATGGCACCCACATCCCTCCATTGTCATCCCACTCCGGATCCATCTTCGCACGAGGAGGTGATGGGAGCCTCTCATGCTGAATCGGTGGTCTCATTCTTTTTTTTAACGGCCGATCACTCGAAGCGGCCTTTTATTTGGTGTACTTGTCATAAAGCATATCAAACGTGACTTTGGGATTCTGAACACCCTGCTCCTTTGCCACGGTCATCTTCCAGGTACCAACTTCTGGATGCTTCGGAATTAGCATCTTTGGGCGTCCATGGGGACAGGCAGTCTGACCACCTGGCGCAGGCGGTCTGACCACCTGGCGCAGCCGGTCTGACCGCCTGTAGCAGACCAGACCCGGGCGCCCGTAGTCTAGAAACAGCGACCGATCCTTGCCCCCTTGTCCAGAGGACTTCACAGTGACCTTGAACGACTCTCTACCATCAGCTGTCTTCTCATAAGTCACTTCTCTAACTGACTCTTTTGAAGACGGTCTTTCCTCTCCAATCACCACGTTCTTTCCTTTGATAGATTCGGCTTGATGCGGCTGAACCAAGACCTTGGGCTGCTGCAATTCCATGGTGTTGACCGGAAAAGGAGTTTCATCAATCTGCATCTCATGGAACTTCAAACGGCTCTCATTAATAGCCGATTGAACCTGCCAACGGAAAACATTGCAATCATTAGTAGCATGCGAGAAAGAATTATGAAACTTACAATAAGCACGCTTCCTCAACTCCTCCGTAGTTGGTATAACATGAGAAATCTTGATGTAACCAAACTTGTACAATTCATCAAATATGCGATCACACTTGGACACATCAAAAGGAAACTTTATGTCTTCTTGCCGATTCTTATGAATCGGCTTAAGAGATTGGCATGACACAATTTTCTTATTTGCAGGTCGAATTATCATTATCATCATCGGCCGAATTATCAGATTCATAGTCAACTAGATGAACATTAGACCAACGTGTCTTAAAACTCTCCTTTTCTTTATTCATTCGGTTTTCAGCTACCTCGGTTCTAATATCAACTTATGCAACCGAATAATAATCACAATTATCTATTTTTTCTCTAATGGAGGATTTTAAACCTCTAAAGCATATGCCAACAAGATCAACTTCAGAAATAGACAGATTAAAACAACGGTTTTTAACATCTCTAAATCTTCTCATAAATTGTGAGATAGTTTCATCCTGACCCTATCTAACCGATGCCAAATCTGCCAATTTCATTTCATGATTGCCACTATAAAAATGATCATGAAACTTACGCTCTAGTTGATCCCAACTCATAATAGAACCAGGGGCTAATGAAGAAAACCAAGCAAAAGCAGTACAATTAAGCGACAGTGAAAACAAAGATACTCTAATTGCTTCAAAATTACTAGCCTCCCCTAGTTGAGCAACATATTGACTAATGTGTTCCCAAGTGGTGCGCTCATCATCTCCACTAAATTTCACAAAATCAGGCAAGCGCCACCCATTGGGAAAAGGAACAGTATCAAAGCTAGCATGATAAGGTTTCTGATATACTCTAGTATAACCAAAAATCACCGCCTAGCTTATTTCTCATCACATCAGACAATTCATCCCTGAATCTAGTAAATTCGGCCCATTGGGGGTTTTGTTGGGTCGAAGATTGCATAGCATTCATATAATTCAAGTGAGGTGCTTGTCTGTTCTGCATATTCCTATGTGCATCAAAAACATCATCGAGAATACCACCCGAATGTGCAGTATGCATGGTCGTGGAATAAGTAGCGCCTGCTATAGCTACTGGACCAGCATGACTAGGAGAGACCTAGTTTGGAACAATAGACAGCGGCAAAGGTTGCTCCGGCGTGAATACCATAGCATTAGTAGAATTAATCTGTCCACCAGAGCCAGCGGTGGCAATGTTCACGAGTTCATGGTGGTGGCCTGGCAACCCAACGTCCACCCTGAGGCGCTCTTGGCGGCCCCTGCGGTGCAGCCGGGGGAACCAAGCGAAACCTCTGAGGTTGCCCACCCGAAGGTCCAGTGGGAGCCTTCCTTTTTTTTTCGGCCTTATGGACCATGTTGGCATCTTCTTGGGCGATGACAATGTTCACGAGTTCACCATACGTGGCAACCCGTGTGGTGGTCAGCTGTGCCTTAAGCTTGGTATTGAGGCCACGGCAGAACCTCGCCTTCTTCTTGTCATCTGAGTCAGCATGATGACCCGCATAAGGACACAGACCATTGAAGGCCTGCGAGTACTGAAGCACAGTGCGGGTTCCCTGAGTCAGAGCCAGGAACTCGTTCAACTTCCTTTCCACCAATCCAGCAGGGATATGGTGGGCTTTGAAGGCAGTCTTGAACTCCTCCCACTCGATGACATGGTTCTCCTCCTGAAGAGCCAGATAGTTCTCCCACCACAGGAGAGCCGTGCCACGGAGTTGCTGCGCCGTGAAGACCACCTTGCGGTTTGGAGTGCAAGGCGTAGCCAGAATGGAGAACTTGGATTCAATGGCCCGAATCCATGCATCAGCTTCCATGGGCTCCTCGGCTCTGGAGAACACCGGAGGGTGGGTAGCCAAGAAGTCCTCGTACTGTGCCACTTGAGGTGGAGGGGCACGATGACCACCTTGCTGCTGCTGCATCATCTGTTGCTGATGCTGCAAATTACGGAGGATCTCCGTCTGGGTGGCATACAGCTGCTGCCATGTTGGGGGTTGTTGCGGTGGCGGGGTGGTGGTGGTTGTTGCCCTTTCGGCCCTTGCTGGTTAGCGTTGGACCCGCTAGCATCGTGACCGCTGCGAGTGATAGCCATCTGCAGTAGGTACTTGTATTAGCCACCATCCATAAGCTTGCATAAATTAATGACAAGATAGAACGTGGCAATGTAATGAAGTTTACTGCATAAGGATTGTGGCGGACCACTCCCAAATTATTCCAAGTTAAGTACCTCGGGACCACTAATCACGTAGTCAGGCACTTAATCCGGAATAAGCTGGAGCGCCGTCGGATTAAACCCGATTAAACCACGTACTTTTCCCGATCGAAACAGCGGCACGCCCACACGAAGGTGAGCTCCAGAGATTACAACATTCCACAAATTAAATTACACACATAGATATCATAGTTATTACAACCGGGTTCAAATTAAAATCAGAGTACACAAGTCTTGCAGCGGAATTTAAAGGTTCATGACAACTGAAATTAGAGTTTCATTGCAGCGGAAGTAAATAATCTAACGACGGAACAAGTAACTCCGTGATGAAGCCTGCCACGAAGCTACTCCTCCCGATCCTCGGCAGAGGACGGGACCCATTCGATGTGCCAGCCAGGTGGAACCTGGGCAGGCCAAGACATAGCATCCACATCCAAGAGTATACCTGTAAAATATTGCCACAAGCAAGGCTGAGTATACTAATACTCAGCAAGGCTTACCCGTCTGGTGAAAACTACATCACCGACATCTAGACAATGAGAGGCTTTTGGCTGGTGGGTTTGTTTGCCAAAAAGCAACTAAGAGTAGGTCCTTGCTTTCAAGTTTTAGCTTCACATTCTAGTAAATTTATCCATTCTAGATTAGCATCCTTTCTAAGCATACAAGTGGAGCAATACAATTTAATTCATAGAACAAATTCATAATCTCAAATTCCACTTATTACTCGATGTAGCATGGCGGTCAAGCAGTCTCATTAACCGCGAGAAGCGGACAGTTCGAACCGAATTTGTGCTACCTGGCCAGGGGAAACCCAACACACACGGATACTCTGCTTGCGATAAAGGGTACAAGCATTTCCCAACCTTTCCCATCGATCCACAATTCGGAGCCGGGTCCACTTCCTTAGGATGAAGGTTTACTGCTTCACTCACAGCATCACGCATACACCCACAAGTGTACGGCAAGGGAAAACAAAGTTTCCAAGGAGAGATGGCTATCGGCCCTAGCTGCTTCAATCTGGTACCGGGCTTACCGGCTCCCATATACCGGCATGCATGTGGTACGTTCAAAAACTTGACTTAGCATCCACACCTTCCGACCTTAACCAATTATCAAACACGGACGGGAGATCTACATCTATCATCCCGCCCGTCAATCCTTATGATTCCAACATAAGTAAAGACAAACAATTCCTATGTCTCGCGAGTGACAGGAAATCACTCGACTTGTAACGGACCTATAGCAATGCTCTATCGATCCCTTTCATACTAGTGTTGCAAGTCATAGGTACTAGGAATTTGCTGCAGCTATGGTTTTCAATCAACTCCTAGAAACGTAAATGGACGAACATAGAGAATTCAAAGTGCATAATTTAGTAAGAGTTAGGTCATGCTCCGGGGCTTGCCTTCCTGCTCGGATTGAGAGTTAGCCTCCGGGTTGGTCACTTCCGCACCGGCACCGTGCTCCGGGGCTCCTTCCTCGTCTGCGGGAATGAGGGTGTAGTCGCCGTCTGGAATAGCGCCTTCTACATGATATGCACAGTTTAAGGCGGCTGCCTTTAGACTCTAAGACTAAGGCCTTGAAGGCCATATTCACCTAGACATACTTAGATATTTTTATTTTCTTCACAAAAGCATGGTGTATGTGTGGAAAGCTTTTATTTGAATTCGATGGTGATTGTGTACATATATAAAAGAATTTTATTTATTTCTTCACAAAGTTGGATGCTATTCTGGAATTTTAGATTCTATCCATTATATTCCAACTAATTAACCATAAAGGTTTATTCATTTATATAATTCAATTTCCAACTAGTTTCCTTCCTATTTTTGTTTCTCCATTTCTGTTCACCATTTTTAGCTATAAACTTTATGACAGCTATTGGAGTATAAGAGCTAAGCTCACCCCAAAATTTAACTAATTTCGAGCTACACATAATTTATTAAAAATGTGCAAACAGCCAGCTGCAGAAAGTGAAATAAATGCATAATAAATTGAAAATTCATCCATTTCAGGAGATCTTCATACCAAAGCTAGGCATAAGTATGAGGAGGGTTCTGGCCAAGTGGTGGCTCAAAATAACCCTTGGGTAGTCCTCATTAATTTTCTATCCAAAAACACATATTTAATTATTTTCCATCCTAAACAGAGCAAAAATTAAGTTTTTCATTTTTAACATGTGTGCTAACAAGTTTTTAGTTCTCAGGAGCAAAATGGTGATTTTTCACTGCACATATTATTTTTAATAATTTCTGCACTGCAAAAAGACAGGAAATACATTTAAATTCATAACTGGAGCTACAAAGCGTATTTTTAGTTCCCCTTTGGACACAAGCTGTCCAAGGTCACTATACACAACATATCCAAAGCTCAACCCCAGCGGAGCTCTGGATTTGAAATGGTGCACAACTTTAGGTTTTCATAGTTTGAATTTTAATTCAACAACAGTTCATCAAAAGCATACACATGTCTAATAGAGATTGTAGTTTAGACTCTCACGAATCCAAAGAGTATTTTTGTGTATTTTTCTGATTTTTCTACGATTTTTAATCGATTTTACAAGAATCGGGAAAAACAAATCTAGGGTTAAGAATCTTTTTACGCAGAGAACCCTAGAACTTTCAAAACTTCACGAACAGGTCCTGCACTTTTGCACGGAGGACCCTGGACAAAGGAAGAAGATGAAGAAAGGTCCCTGGGACCTCGTCGGAGTTGCGCCGGGCAAACCACGGCGAACTGGGCTCGGGGAAGTGGGGGGGGGGAATGGTCCTGGGCTCACCACGAGTCGTTTGAGGACGGTTTGGAGGCCGGGGGTTGCCGGAGTTGCGCCGGCGACGAGGAGGTGGCGGCGCGGCCGCCGCGGCTTCTACGCCGGCGAGCTCGGAGTCGTTCGCGAAGGGGGAAGAGGTCCTAGAGCACCAGCAGAGCTTGGGGAAGCTAATGGCGTGCTCGAGGAAGCTCGGGGATGGCTCGGAGTAGGGTCTCGTCGTTGAGGTGGTTCGACGGCCGGAAAACCCGATTTGGGGGAAATCGGAAATTCAAGCCGGAGAAGGGGTAATTGCTTGGGGAAAGTTGGGGGTTTTGGAGCTGGTGATGCTAGCTAGCTCCGTGCGGAGTGGATTTGGGAAAGGTGGAGCGTGCGCGACGAATTTTGCGATGAACACGGGTTCGGTTTGCGCGTCGCGAGGAGGAAGAAGGAGGGGGAACGCGCGAGGGGCTTCACTGGTGGTTCGAGCGAGTGAATGGAGTGAGTGGGAGGCTCGGAGGAGTGCTCGAGCACGCGAGGGTGGCTCAGCATTGCCTCGGGAGCGTGCGCGCGCGTTAATGGCCGATGCGACTCGCCATGGCCGCTCTGCGAGCTCGGTCCGAGCGCGAACGGCGCTGCAGGCGAGGGAGATCATTGCGTGCTGTCCTAAGATCGTCTACAGGGCTCGTTGGCGCGTAGTGGAGGGGGAATCGCGGCTGCAGAGCGCCAGCGCAGCGCGAGCGCGCTCGCGCGACCGCGGCGCGCGAGACCGCCATGATGGCGTCCGCGGCGCGAGGAGGAGCGAGGCGACGGCGGCGAGTTGACAGCGCGCGGGTGGTAGGACAAGCACTAGACGACACGCGCCACCCTCCGCCGTGCCTTGGCCGCGTCAGCGCCGCCTGAGCCGCTTGCCGGCCGCGTGGCGGCCGAGCTCTGGCCGGCGCAGCGCGCGCCAGGGACACTGTTCCCGGTCCGTGGAGCTCCGGGTTTGAATTCAAATTTTCTCCAAAAATTTGAACTGAACTTGAGAAAGTGTGAAAATAAAAGTTGTAGTTTGGAAGATGGGACACAACTTTCTTTTTGGGATGAACTTGAAATTCGAAGTTTTTCAAGCTCAAATAACCCAAAAACAAAAAGGTGCCCAGAACGGTAATTTGGGTTTTTGAGGGACTAAACTGCAAAATTTTCAAAAGTTCCAAACAGTGACTTGGGTTTATTTGTGATGACAAACAACTTTTATTTTGGGAGATTTTCAAGTGTAGTACAAAAATCTTGAGTTTTCGGTTGGTGCCAAATAACCCCTGTTTTTGGAGTTTAAATTTGAATTTTGGAGGATTTTTGAATTCCAACCATACTTACCTGTTAAATTGATCTTAGTTACACTTTTTAAATCTTTTGACATCAGAGATGTCACAGCCTTCCCCCCTTAAAAGGAATCTCGCCCCGAGATTCGATTAAGCTTAATAATAAAGAGGGGAAAAGAAATACCTCGGCTTACGAAAGTATGTCGGGGAAATTCTTCCTAAGATAGTTTTCGGTTTCCCATGTGGCTTCATCTTCAGAATGATGACTCCACTGAATTTTGTACATTTTAACTCCCTTCCTTCGGGTCTGTCGCTCTTTCTCGTCGAGGATCTTGACAGGATGCTCATCGTAAGAGAGATCCGGTTCAACCGAGAGTTCCTCTTGTTCTACAACTTCGGTCGGAACACGAAGACACCTCTTGAGTTGAGAAACGTGAAACACATTGTGTACCGCTGAAAGTTTCTCGGGAAGCTTCACTTGATAGGCTACCGGCCCACATTGTTGGGTGATTTCATACGGGCCGATATAGCGAGGTGCAAGCTTTCCTTTAAGTCCAAACCTTTGCACACCCTTGGTTGGGGAGACCTTAAGATACACGTGGTCACCAACTTCAAACTGAAGTGGCTTCCGCCGCTGATCAAAATAACTCTTTTGTCGCGACTGGGCGGTCTTCAAATTTTCCCGAATGATCCTAACCTTTTCTTCGGCTTCTTTCACAAGGTCAGGGCCATAAGTATATCTCTCGCCTGCTTGGGACCAACACAACGGGGTCCGACATCTTCTACCATACAAGGCTTCGAAGGGTGCCATATTAAGGCTCGCTTGGTAGCTGTTGTTATAGGAGAATTCGGCTAGGGATAAACACTTCTCCCAATTCTTCCCATACTGAATAACACAAGCGCGAAGCATATCCTCAAGGATTTGATTTACCCTTTCCGTTTGCCCATCGGTCTGAGGGTGATATGCTGAACTACGGATCAGTTTGGTGCCTAGGGACATTTGCAATTGTTCCCAAAAGCGTGCTACGAAGGGAGCACCACGATCTGAAATTATCGTCTTGGGTACCCCATGTAGACAAACGATCCGCTCTAAATAAATTTCCGCATACTTCTTAGCAGAGTACATGGTATTGACTGGAAGGAAGTGTGCGGTCTTGGTAAGGCGATCCACGATTACCCAAATAGAATCGTGGCCCAGAGGGGTCCTGGGAAGTCCAACAATAAAATCCATACTGATATCTTCCCACTTCCATGAGGGAATAGGTAGAGGTTGAAGCGTGCCTGCTACCTTCAAGTGGCTTGCCTTAACCCGTTGGCAGGTGTCACATTCCGACACGTATGTGGCAATTTCTCGCTTCATCCGAGTCCACCAAAAGTTTTGTTTCAAATCTTGATACATTTTGGTGCTGCCGGGATGGATAGAAAATTTTGAGAGATGTGCCTCATCCATAATCTTCCTCCGGAGTTCCGTGTTTTTGGGCACCACGAGGCGGTGTCCAAACCACAGGACTCCTTGCCCGTCTACCCGGAAGCACTTGTACTTTTCTTTCACCTTCTCTTTAGACAATTTTCTTTTGAGAACTTTAACGCCTGCATCATTTAATTGGGTCACAACAATCTGATCGTGCAAGGTTGGTTCCACTGCAATATGGTTGAAGTACCCGTGTGGAACAATCTCTAAATTGAGCTTTGCCATTTCGTGACACAGGGTGTCAGCGTAGGACTCCACGGAAAGACAATGACAACGAGCCTTGCGGCTTAGGGCATCCGCCACGACATTAGCCTTCCCGGGGTGATAATGCACACTAAGGTCATAGTCCTTAGCTAACTCCAACCATCTTCGCTGCCTCATATTCAGATGTGCCTGAGTAAAGACATACTTGAGGCTTTTGTGGTCTGTGTATATATTGCAGGGAACACCCATCAAATAGTGCCTCCACATCTTGAGAGCATGAATGACCGCTGCTAACTCAAGATCGTGCGTGGGGTAGTTTTGCTCATGAGACCGAAGTGCTCGAGAAGCATAAGCAATGACTCGGTTTTCTTGCATGAGAACACAGCCAAGGCCGGTGCCTGATGCATCGCAATAGACATCATAGGGCTTGGTGCAATCGGGCTGAGCCAAAACTGGGGCTGAAGTCAAATGTCTTCGCAAGGTGTGGAAAGCTTCCTCACATTTGTCATTCCACTCAAATTTGACTCCCTTCTTCAAAAGTTCGGTCATAGGTTTCGCAATCCGAGAGAAATCCGGAATAAAGCGGCGGTAGTAACCGGCTAATCCCAGAAAACTCCGAATCTCGTGGACAGAAGTAGGTGGTTGCCAATCTAGCACCTCTTGCACTTTGGTTGGATCCACGGATATGCCATCTTTGGAAACTGTGTGGCCTAAAAATTTCACGCTCTCTAACCAGAATTCACACTTGGAGAATTTGGCGTAGAGCTGGTGGTCTCTCAGTCGTTGAAGAACAATGCGAAGGTGCTCAGCGTGCTCTTCCTCATTCTTGGAGTATACAAGAATGTCGTCAATGAAAACCACCACAAACTTGTCTAATTCAGACATGAAGACCGAATTCATGAGGTACATGAAATAGGCTGGGGCGTTGGTGAGTCCAAAAGACATAACCAGAAACTCATAAAGCCCGTAACGTGTGGAAAAGGCAGTCTTTGGAATGTCATAAGGCCTGATTTTGATTTGGTGATAGCCAGAGCGAAGGTCAATCTTGGAGAACACTCTGGCGCCAGCTAATTGGTCAAACAAGATGTCAATTCGGGGTAGCGGATACTTGTTCTTAATAGTTACCGCATTGAGAGGCCGGTAATCAATACACAACCTCAAGGAATGGTCCTTCTTCTTCACGAAGATAGCGGGACATCCCCACGGTGATACACTTGGGCGAATGAAACCTTTATCTAGCAATTCTTGGAGTTGAACTTTTAATTCAGCCAATTCATTGGGTGGCATTCTGTACGGTCTCTTTGATATAGGTGCTGTGCCAGGTTGTAATTCAATCACAAATTCAATGTCCCTATCCGGCGGCATCCCTGGTAAGTCATCCGGGAATACATCGGCATACTCACATACCACCGAAATGTCCTTTAGTTGGGTTTCGACCATGGAATAAGCACATGCATCGACGCAAGTCCGTTGTGGCAAATATGGCACACTCGGGCCATGCGTAGGCGAGTTTATCTCAACCACTCGTTCCGCAACATCTAGAATGACCTTGTGTTGAGTCATCCAATTGGCTCCTAACACAATGTCAATTCCTTCCATACCAAGCAGAATCAAATCAGTAGGAAATGTTTTACTTCCCAGCCTGATCGGAACCTTTCGTGTGACTTGGTTCGATGCAATTTTACCTCCCGCGGTTGATATCACATAGGATGATTTGGTATGGTATGATTTTAATCCGCATTTCACGTGAAATCTTGTGCTTATAAAACTATGCGTTGCCCCGGAATCAAACAATATCACAGCAGGTTGAGTGCAGATAGGAAAGGTACCAGTCATGTCTGGGGCTCCCTCGGGTAAGTCGGCCAAGGTGGTGTAGTTGAGCCGTCCTTGGCGAATTTGCACACGCTGCTGCTGCTTGCCCTTGCCTTGCTGATTTCCCGAGTGTTGGTTTTGCTGCTTGTTCTGCAGGCAATCCTTGATAAAATGATCCTTGCTTCCACACTTGAAGCACTGGTAGCCGGCTCCAGGACGAGCTGGCTGCGATGCATTCTGCCTCGGTGCTGATTGCTGCTGCGGTGGTGGAGGGAAACGAGGCGCGTTAGGCTGTGGCGGCCTAGCAACCCATCCACCTCCCTGAGGTGCCCTGGACTGTCCCTGCGGTGCAGCCGGGGGAACCAGACGGAACCTCTGGGGCTGCGAGCTTGACGGTCCAGCGGGAGTCTTCCTCTTCTTCTCCGCCTTGTGCACCGTATTGGCGTCTTCTTGAGCAATGGCAAGGTTGACAAGATCACCGTACGTGGGAGCACGGGTAGTGGCCAACTGTGCCTTCAACTTAGTGTTAAGGCCACGTCGGAACCTCTCAAGCTTCTTCTTGTCAGAGTCAACATGGTGACCCGTGTAGGGACACAGACTATTAAAGGCCTGAGCGTACTGCAGTACGGTGCGAGTACCCTGGGTCAGCGCCAGAAACTCATTCAGCTTTCTTTCGACCAGACCGGCCGGAATGTGATGAGCTTTGAATGCGGCTTTGAACTCATCCCACTCCACTACATGACCCTCCTGTTGCAGGGCCAGGTAGTTCTCCCACCAAAGGAGAGCTGGGCCGCGGAGCTGCTGCGCCGCGAACACGACCTTGCGGTTGGAGGTGCAAGGCGTCGCCAGAATGGTGAACTTGGACTCGATAGCTCGAATCCAAGTGTCGGCCTCCAAAGGTTCGTCGGCACGAGAGAAGATCGGCGGGTGTGTCGCCTGAAAATCCTCATACCGGGCCACCTGAGGCTGAGGGGCCCGTTGTCCTCCTTGCTGAAGCAGTTGCTGCTGCATCATCTGCTGCTGATGCTGCAGATTCCGCAGAATCTCCGTTTGCGTGGCGTATAGCTGCTGCCACGTAGGAGGTTGCTGCGGAGGAGGAGGTGGCGGTGGCTGTTGCTGCCCCTCAGGCCCCTGCTGGTTAGCATTGGAGCCACTAGCGTCGTGACCGCTACGGGTGATTGCCATCTGCAGTAGGGACTTATATTAGCCACATTTCATAAGCTTGCATAATAAATGACAAGATAGAATGTGACAACATATTAAGTGTACTGCGCAGAGTGACACATCAGCACGCAGTTCGGGAGAAAATTCATATCTCCCAATAGGAAGCAAGTCATGAGCTCCCATTCGGTCAGTAGCTCGAAAATTTTAAGCTCTACAACTTTCATGTTGGGCTAATCTTCAAATTCGGACTGGAACTAAGCCGGAAAAATTCAATCTTCAGCTCTCTGCATTTGCTGTTTTTCAGCAGGCCGAGCTGTAGTGTTTTGGTTGCCATTTTTATTTCGCTTAACCAATGGGGTTGTAATTTGGTGACCATTTTGTTTGACAAATTCCAAACAACTTAGTAGTTCACATCACAGCCCAGAAATGAAAGGAAAACCCATCAATAATTAAAACAAAGCTAGCTGCAGAATGTTTTCAATACAGCTATGACATCATCAAGTTTTGCACCACAACCACACCATTGATTTTACAATGCCACAAAAGATAACATGGGGAGCTCAACTCCATCTAGCCTATTACAACATGAAGCCAAAATCTAGGCCTAACGGAGGAGTCATTACTACTACCACATCTAAAAATCATCCAAATTGTTAGCGGTAGCCTCGCTGCCCATGGGAGAAGGTGGAGCTGGAAGGGGCGGCATGTCGTCCTCGGTGTCCATGTCGGAGTCGGGGGCCTCTCCTTCACCATCCACATCCCCCCCTTGCTGCTCAAAGAGGTGCTGAGCATCGTGGGCAGCAAGCATGGCATTGGCATGCTCTAAGGTACCATGTACCTCCTCAAGCTCATCTCTAGTCTGGGCTAATTCATTTTGAGTGTTGTTGTGTGCAATTTGGAGGTCATTGAGTTGCCTCTCGAGGTCAACAATCATGGCATCTCTAGTAGTCACCTCAATGGACAAGGAGGTCCTCTCAACCCCTATGTCACGGGCGCGAACGGACATGTCCATGGCAACATTGAGCAACTCGCTCTGTGACCGTCCAAGAAGTGCCTGTAAACGGTGATACGCCCGCATCCACCTCATCATCAAGGCGGCTGCAGCGACGGGGCTCTCCGCCATCCTCAGAGGAGCACTAAGGTAACGCCTCATCCAGTGGGGGTCATCTGGCTGAGTCGGCGGGAACAAACCAAGTAACTGATGCTCCACTAACTCCTGGTTTTGGGTAACAAAGGAGCTAATGCCATTCAAGGCAGCTAGCTCGCACGTCGTCTCCATGTGGTGCCCGTGCACTTCCACCGTCCAGGTGGGAGAGCTAGGACACGGCGGGTGGCGGTATACCACCAACCGCACACGGGAACGAACCACACCACGGTCCCGGATAATCGTCCTCTCGTACTGCGGCGGTGTCGGGTAGTCCAAAGCCTGTAGCACCGACCACAAGATGCTAGGGAATCCTTCCCATCCCAAGCAATCAGAGAAGGACACGTCGTTGGGGTAGCTAGCCAGGTCAGCGAGGGCGGCCATCTGAACCAAAAAGGAAAGGGCAAGGGTGAGATCTGGTTAGCGCTTAAAGAACAGACAGATTCTGTGTAGGGTAACAAAAATTACAAAACGCGAAATCTACCAGTTCAAAAATTCCCAAATTTGGCCAGAACATAGTTTAAGTAATTCCTAACAAGTTTCATGTTGAAGGCTTGAGCAGATACTGTCGTTAAGATGGTGTAAAAATTCGATTTTTATCTTACTGTCCCCAGAATTTTCCAGCAGACAGGGGGTTACCATTTTTAGCATAACTCCAGTTTTACTGGACCATTTTCGTTGAACTTTCTCCATCATATACTTCATAATGTTTATGACAACTTTCATGTTGAACACTTTTTCATTTGACCAAGTTTTCAATTTCGAATTAGGGGTGCAAACAGACTGTTCTCAGCAGGATTTTTGGGTTGGTTTCAATTTCCTTGACGGGGTTCGATTTGTTTCTCGGGTTAAATTTCATTTATTATTTCAGTGAGATGCAATGCATGAGCGGCCTATTCGATCTCACAAACACACATGCCAATAACTTTTGGCTTACGAAGTTAGTGCCGGTGGCTAGGCAATATCCGTCTCTCCTTATATTAACTAGTCGAAATTCTCTAACCGTTCAACACACGGATTCGCGGTTAGTGTACCTGCAGAAAATTCCATTCCAGAGCATATATAATCAACCTTTCGTGCCAGCACTCACGAAAGCGTCTCCATTCATTACCACCCACTATAGAGGTGGCACCCGAACGTTTAACATTGAACGGGCAATGTTCATATATCACCAAGGCAACATATTGACAGTTTCATACGCTATTGAGATAGCGTATTGACTTTGTGCCGCCATCATATTTGCATATGATGCCGTGGTACGCTACAGCAATCGCCGTACCTTGCGCCCACCATCCTATTCTAATTTCATACGCCATCACAGCGTATTGACTATGTGCCGCCACTATATTTTCATATAGTGCCGTGGTACGTTACAGCAATCGCCGTACCTTGCGCCCACCATTGCGGAAAGTAAATGACAGAATGAAATGTGCTGGAAGTCAGTATAATATACTATTTGCCACCTATGATATCGTGATCCCTTAACCCACATAGGCTTCACGCTCTAGGTAACATCCTTAGCGGTCCTATGATAACCTTCCTTTGCAAAACACGTCGGAAGCACGAGTTGGCAAGTTTTATTCAAAAATTGTTTATTTAAAGGTCTGTTGCTCTCTCCGGGCTGCTGCTTCGGCTCTGATGCCAGCTGTGGCGGACCACTCCCAAATTATTCCAAGTTAAGTACCTCGGGACCACTAATCACGTAGTCAGGCACTTAATCCGGAATAAGCTGGAGCGCCGTCGGATTAAACCCGATTAAACCACGTACTTTTCCCGATCGAAACAGCGGCACGCCCACACGAAGGTGAGCTCCAGAGATTACAACATTCCACAAATTAAATTACACACATAGATATCACAGTTATTACAACCGGGTTCAAATTAAAATCAGAGTACACAAGTCTTGCAGCGGAATTTAAAGGTTCATGACAACTGAAATTAGAGTTTCATTGCAGCGGAAGTAAATAATCTAACGACGGAACAAGTAACTCCGTGATGAAGCCTGCCACGAAGCTACTCCTCCCGATCCTCGGCAGAGGACGGGACCCATTCGATGTGCCAGCCAGGTGGAACCTGGGCAGGCCAAGACATAGCATCCACATCCAAGAGTATACCTGTAAAATATTGCCACAAGCAAGGCTGAGTATACTAATACTCATCAAGGCTTACCCGTCTGGTGAAAACTACATCACCGACATCTAGACAATGAGAGGCTTTTGGCTGGTGGGTTTGTTTGCCAAAAAGCAACTAAGAGTAGGTCCTTGCTTTCAAGTTTTAGCTTCACATTCTAGTAAATTTATCCATTCTAGATTAGCATCCTTTCTAAGCATACAAGTGGAGCAATACAATTTAATTCATAGAACAAATTCATAATCTCAAATTCCACTTATTACTCGATGTAGCATGGCGGTCAAGCAGTCTCATTAACCGCGAGAAGCGGACAGTTCGAACCGAATTTGTGCTACCTGGCCAGGGGAAACCCAACACACACGGATACTCTGCTTGCGATAAAAGGTACAAGCATTTCCCAACCTTTCCCATCGATCCACAATTCGGAGCCGGGTCCACTTCCTTAGGATGAAGGTTTACTGCGTCACTCACAGCATCACGCATACACCCACAAGTGTACGGCAAGGGAAAACAAAGTTTCCAAGGAGAGATGGCTATCGGCCCTAGCTGCTTCAATCTGGTACCGGGCTTACCGGCTCCCATATACCGGCATGCATGTGGTACGTTCAAAAACTTGACTTAGCATCCACACCTTCCGACCTTAACCAATTATCAAACACGGACGGGAGATCTACATCTATCATCCCGCCCGTCAATCCTTATGATTCCAACATAAGTAAAGACAAACAATTCCTATGTCTCGCGAGTGACAGGAAATCACTCGACTTGTAACGGACCTATAGCAATGCTCTATCGATCCCTTTCATACTAGTGTTGCAAGTCATAGGTACTAGGAATTTGCTGCAGCTATGGTTTTCAATCAACTCCTAGAAACGTAAATGCACGAACATAGAGAATTCAAAGTGCATAATTTAGTAAGAGTTAGGTCATGCTCCGGGGCTTGCCTTCCTGCTCGGATTGAGAGTTAGCCTCCGGGTTGGTCACTTCCGCACCGGCACCGTGCTCCGGGGCTCCTTCCTCGTCTGTGGGAATGAGGGTGTAGTCGCCGTCTGGAATAGCGCCTTCTACATGATATGCACAGTTTAAGGCGGCTAAGACTAAGGCCTTGAAGGCCATATTCACCTAGACATACTTAGATATTTTTATTTTCTTCACAAAAGCATGGTGTATGTGTGGAAAGCTTTTATTTGAATTCGATGGTGATTGTGTACATATATAAAAGAATTTTATTTATTTCTTCACAAAGTTGGATGCTATTCTGGAATTTTAGATTCTATCCATTATATTCCAACTAATTAACCATAAAGGTTTATTCATTTATATAATTCAATTTCCAACTAGTTTCCTTCCTATTTTTGTTTCTCCATTTCTGTTCACCATTTTTAGCTATAAACTTTATGACAGCTACTGGAGTATAAGAGCTAAGCTCACCCCAAAATTTAGCTAATTTCGAGCTACACATAATTTATTAAAAATGTGCAAACAGCCAGCTGCAGAAAGTGAAATAAATGCATAATAAATTGAAAATTCATCCATTTCAGGAGATCTTCATACCAAAGCTAGGCATAAGTATGAGGAGGGTTCTGGCCAAGTGGTGGCTCAAAATAACCCTTGGGTAGTCCTCATTAATTTTCTATCCAAAAACACATATTTAATTATTTTCCATCCTAAACAGAGCAAAAATTAAGTTTTTCATTTTTAACATGTGTGCTAACAAGTTTTTAGTTCTCAGGAGCAAAATGGTGATTTTTCACTGCACATATTATTTTTAATAATTTCTGCACTGCAAAAAGACAGGAAATGCATTTAAATTCATAACTGGAGCTACAAAGCGTATTTTTAGTTCCCCTTTGGACACAAGCTGTCCAAGGTCACTATACACAACATATCCAAAGCTCAACCCCAGCAGAGCTCTGGATTTGAAATGGTGCACAACTTTAGGTTTTCATAGTTTGAATTTTAATTCAACAACAGTTCATCAAAAGCATACACATGTCTAATAGAGATTGTAGTTTAGACTCTCACGAATCAAAAGAGTATTTTTGTGTATTTTTCTGATTTTTCTACGGTTTTTAATCGATTTTACAAGAATCGTGAAAAACAAATCTAGGGTTAAGAATCTTTTTACGCAGAGAACCCTAGAACTTTCAAAACTTCGCGAACAGGTCCTGCACTTTTGCACGGAGGACCCTGGACAAAGGAAGAAGATGAAGAAAGGTCCCTGGGACCTCGCCGGAGTTGCGCCGGGCAAACCACGGCGAACTGGGCTCGGGGAAGTGGGGGGGAATGGTCCTGGGCTCACCACGAGTCGTTTGAGGACGGTTTGGAGGCCGGGGGTTGCCGGAGTTGCGCCGGCGACGAGGAGGTGGCGGCGCGGCCGCCGCGGCTTCTACGCCGGCGAGCTCGGAGTCGTTCGCGAAGGGGGAAGAGGTCCTAGAGCACCAGCAGAGCTTGGGGAAGCTAATGGCGTGCTCGAGGAAGCTCGGGGATGGCTCGGAGTAGGGTCTCGTCGTTGAGGTGGTTCGACGGCCGGAAAACCCGATTTGGGGGAAATCGGAAATTCAAGCCGGAGAAGAGGTAATTGCTTGGGGAAAGTTGGGGGTTTTGGAGCTGGTGATGCTAGCTAGCTCCGTGCGGAGTGGATTTGGGAAAGGTGGAGCGTGCGCGACGAATTTTGCGATGAACACGGGTTCGGTTTGCGCGTCGCGAGGAGGAAGAAGGAGGGGGAACGCGCGAGGGGCTTCACTGGTGGTTCGAGCGAGTGAATGGAGTGAGTGGGAGGCTCGGAGGAGTGCTCGAGCACGCGAGGGTGGCTCAGCATTGCCTCGGGAGCGTGCGCGCGCGTTAATGGCCGATGCGACTCGCCATGGCCGCTCTGCGAGCTCGGTCCGAGCGCGAACGGCGCTGCAGGCGAGGGAGATCATTGCGTGCTGTCCTAAGATCGTCTACAGGGCTTGTTGGCGCGTAGTGGAGGGGGAATCGCGGCTGCAAAGCGCCAGCGCAGCGCGAGCGCGCTCGCGCGACCGCGGCGCGCGAGACCGCCATGATGGCGTCCGCGGCGCGAGGAGGAGCGAGGCGACGGCGGCGAGTTGACAGCGCGCGGGTGGTAGGACAAGCACTAGACGACACGCGCCACCCTCCGCCGCGCCTTGGCCGCGTCAGCGCCGCCTGAGCCGCTCGCTGGCCGCGTGGCGGCCGAGCTCTGGCCGGCGCAGCGCGCGCCAGGGACACTGTTCCCGGTCCGTGGAGCTCCGGGTTTGAATTCAAATTTGCTCCAAAAATTTGAACTGAACTTGAGAAAGTGTGAAAATAAAAGTTGTAGTTTGGAAGATGGGACACAACTTTTTTTTTGGGATGAACTTGAAATTCGAAGTTTTTCAAGCTCAAATAACCCAAAAACAAAAAGGTGCCCAGAACGGTAATTTGGGTTTTTGAGGGACTAAACTGCAAAATTTTCAAAAGTTCCAAACAGTGACTAGGGTTTATTTGTGATGACAAACAACTTTTATTTTGGGAGATTTTCATGTGTAGTACAAAAATCTTGAGTTTTCGGTTGGTGCCAAATAACCCCTGTTTTTGGAGTTTAAATTTGAATTTTGGAGGATTTTTGAATTCCAACCATAATTACCTGTTAAATTGATCTTAGTTACACTTTTTAAATCTTTTGACATCAGAGATGTCACAAGGATAACATATCAGCAGGCAGTTTTGGTAGAAAATTCATATCCTCCAGTAGAAGTTGAGTTAGACACTCCAATTCGGTCAGTAACTGGAAAATTTTGTACTCTACAACTTTCGTTTTTGGCTCAGAACCAAAATCGGGCTACTGTGGTGGACCACTCCGAAATTATTCCAAGTTAAGTACCCACGGACCACTATTCAAGTAGTCAGGCACTTAATTCAGAACAAGCTGGAGCGCCGTCAGGCTGGACCGGTGGAAACAGTCCAAGGAGCTTATGCTCCACAAGGTCCTGGTTCTGGGCACAGAAGGAGTTGATCCCATTGAGAGCAGCTAACTCACAAGTGGTCTCCATATAGTGTCCATAGACTTCCACACTCCATGTGGGCGAGCTTGGACACGGTGGGTGGTGGTACACCACCAGACGCACTCGGGATCGTGTCACACCACGGTCACGGAGGACGGTTCTCTCATATTGTGGCGGGTTGGGGTAAACAAGTGCCTGCAACACGGACCAAAGGATGCTAGGGAAACCCTCCCATCCAAGGCAGTCCGAGAAGGAGACGTCATTGGGGTAGCTAGAAAGGTCAGCATGGCCGTCCATCTGAACAAAAAGGTCAAGTGTGAGAACCAGTTAGTGCTAAAGAAATTAAAACAGATTCTGGGCAGTGTAGTAAAAATGGTAAAACTCAAAATATAGCAACACAAAAATTCCCAAACTTGGCTTGAACATTTTTTAAGTAATTTCAAACAAGTTTCATGTTGAAGGTTTGAGCAGAAAAAGTTGTTAAGAAGGTGCAAAAATTCAATTTCTATCTCACTGTTCCCAGGAAATTCCAGCAGATAGGGGGTTACCATTTTAAGCATAACTCTTTATTTACTGAACCAAAATTGTTGAAATTTCTACAGCATAAACTAGACAACATTTGAGACAACATTCATATTAGACACTTTTTCGTTTGATGGGTTTTTCAAGCTCGAAACGACAGTGCAAGCAGATCTGTTTTCAGTAGAGTTTCAGCACAATTTCCAGTTATCATTCAATTTTGTAACGGGTAGTTCAAAGGTCATACAACATGATTTAATAGAATTTCAGTGAATTTCAATGCATGAGCGGTCTATTTGTTCTCACCAACACACGTGCCAATAACTTTTGGCTTACGAAGTCAGTGCCGGTGGCTAGGCAATATTCGTCTCTCCTTATATTAACTAACCAAACTTTTCTAACCATTCAACTTACAAAATCGTGGTTAGCGTACCTGCAGAAAATTCCATTCCAGAGCAATTATAATGAACCTCCCGTGCCAGCGCTTAAGTAAGCGTCGCCATTCATTACCACCCACTATAGTGGTGGCACCCGAACGTTCAACATTGAACGGGCAATGCTTCATATGTCACCAAGGCAACATATTGACAATACCATACGCTTATGAAATAGCGTATTGACTTTGTGCCGCCATCATATTTGCATATGATGTCGTGGTACGCTACAGCAATCGCCGTACCTTGCGCCCACCATGCTGTTCTAGTTTCATACGCCGTCACAGCGTATTGACTATGTGCTGCCACTATATTTTCATATAGTGCCGTGGTACGTTACAGCAATCGCCGTACCTTGCGCCCACCATTGCGAAAAGTAAATGACAGAATGAGATGTGCTGGGAGTCAGTATAATATAATTAGCCACCTATCATATCGTGATCCCTTAACCCACATAGGCTTCACGTTCTATACATAATCCTTAGCGGTCCTAAGAATAGCATTCCATCACAAGTGCGCGGCGGAAGCAAGGGTTGGCATATTTTATTTCAAAAATTGTTTATTAAGGGTCTGTTGCTCTCTCTGGTGCGCATGTTTCGGCTCTGATGCCAGCTGTGGCGGACCACTCCGAAATTATTCCAAGTTAAGTACCCACGGACCACTATTCAAGTAGTCAGGCACTTAATCCGGAACAAGTTGGAGCGCCGTCGGATTATACCCGATTAACCATGTACTTTCACGATTGAAACAACACGCGCGCCCACACGAAGGTGAGTTCCAGAAATTACAACATTCCACAAGTTCAACTTACATAAATAGTATCATCAAGTTATTACAAACCAAGTCTGAATTTCAAATAACAGTACGAGAGTTCATTGCAGCAGAAAGATTAAACTAACGACGATACATAGCAACACCATAATGAAGCCAGCCATGGTGCTACTCCTCCCGATCCTCGGCAGAGGACGGTACCCACTCGACATGCCAGCCAGGTGGAACCTGGGCAGGCTAGGGGACGGAATTCACCGCCTCCTCCAAAGAAGTACCTGAAATAAAGATGCCACAAGCAAGGCTGAGTATACTAATACTCAGCAAGGCTTACCCGTCGGGTGAAAACTACTTCACCGACTTCTAGACATGAGAGGCTTTTGGCTGGTGGGTTTGTTTGCCAGAAAGCAACTAAAAGTGGATCCTTACTTTCATGATTTTAGCATCAAGTTCTAATAGTGTTAACCATTCTAGATTAGCATCCACTCTAAGCACACAAGTGGTGCAATATCATTTAGTACATACAACAAGTTCATCATCCTCATAGTTCCACTTGTTACTCAATGCAGCACAGCGGTCAAGCAGTCTCATTAACCGCGAGAAGCGGACAGTTCGAACCGAATTTTGCTACCTGGCCAAGGGAAACCCAACACACACGGATAATGCTTGCTATAAAAAGTACAAGCACTTCCCAATCTTTCCCATCAATCCACAATTCGGCGTCGGGTCCATTCCCTTAGGATAAAGGTTTACCGCTTCACTCATGGCATCACGCATATATCCACTAGTGTACGGCAAGGGAAACGAAATATTTCCAAGGAGAGATGGCTATCGGTCCTAGCTGTTTCAATCTGGTATCGGGCTTACTGATTCCCATAGGTCGGCATGTGCGTACTACGTTCAAAAACTTGACATACAGAACCACATGTTTCGACCTTAAACCAATTATCATACACGGATGGGAGATCTACACATACCATCCCGCCCGTCCATCCTTATGATTCCAACATAAGTAAAGACAAACAACTCCTATATCTTGCGAGTGATAGGAAATCACTCGACTTGTAACGGTCCTAAAGCATTGCTCTATCGACCCTATCATACTAGTATTTCAAGTCATGGTACTAGAATCATGCAACTAGGGTATTCAAACAACTCCTTGCACGTAAATGCACAAGCATAATTAATTCATAGTTGCACACGTTAAAACTAGGTTATGCTCCGGGGCTTGCCTTCTTGGGCTACGCTGGGGTCAAGCACGATCACGTCAGCACCGCCTTCGGGAGCCTCCTCTTCGTTGGCGGGGACGAGGTTGTAGGTGCCGTCAGCGACAACGCCTTCTACATGAGATGCACAAGTTTTAAGAGTTGCTGCTGGTTTTTAGTCTAAGGGTTAAGGCTCTTGAAGGCCATATTCACCTAGACATATAGGTGGTTTATTCCTTTCTTCACAAAATTAAGGGAAGTGCGTGTGGTGTGAATTTCATGCTTTTATGATGGTGATTGCGTACACATATAAAAGAATACAAACTATTATTTCTAAGCAAGTGTTTTAGTTCTGAAATTTTAAAACTCCACATGCTTTATTTAAATAATTATCAAAAGTGACCTACTTCATTTTATTAAACTCATTCTACTCTTGTTACTTCCCATTTTTGTTTCTCTGTTTCTGTTCATCCTTTTTATCCACAAACTTTATGACGGCTACTGGAGTATAAGAGCTAGGCTCACTCCAAAATTTAGCTAAAACCGAGCTGTGGCGGACCACTCCGAAATTATTCCAAGTTAAGTACCCCGGGACCACTAATCGAGTAGTCAGGCACTTAATCCGGAATAAGCTGGAGCGCCGTCGGATTAAACCCGATTTAACCACGTACTTTTTCTCGATCGAAACAACAGGCACGCCCACACGAAGGTGAGTTCCAGAGATTACAACATTCCACAAATTTAACATACATAAAAGTATCACAAAGTTATTACAAACCGAGTTTGAAATTTAAATCAGAGTTTCAAGTTCATTGCAGCGGAAAAATAAACTAACGACGATACAACATAACACCATGATGAAGCCTGCCATGGTGCTACTCCTCCCGTTCCTCGGCAGAGGACGGAACCCACTCGATGTGCCATCCAGGGGGAACCTGGGTAGGCCAAGTCATGGCATCGACTGCCACATCCAACACTGTACCTGTAATAAAAGCCACAAGCAAGGCTGAGTATACTAATACTCAGCAAGGCTTACCCGTCGGGTGAAAACTACATCACCGACATCTAGACATGAGAGGCTTTTGGCTGGTGGGTTTGTTTGCCAAAAAGCGACTAAAAGTAGGTCCTTGCTTTCATAGTTTTAGCATCATATTCTAGTAGATTTAGCCATTCTAGATTAGCATCCTCTCTAAGCATACAAGTGGTGCAATACAATATAATTCATACAACAAGTTCATCAATCTCATAGTTCCACTTGTTACTCAATGCAGTAAGGCGGTCAAGCAGTCTCATTAACCGCGAGAAGCGGACAGTTCGAACCGAATTTTGCTACCTGGCCAGGGGAAACCCAACACACACGGATAATGCTTGCTATAAAAGGCACAAGCACTTCCCAACCTTTTCCATCGATCCACAATTCGGTTCCGAATCCACCTTCCTTAGGATAGAGGTTTACTGCTTCACTCACAGTCTCACGCATATATCCACAAGTGTACGGCAGGGGAAACAAAAGTTTCTAAGGAGAGATGGCTATCGGCCCTAGCAGCTTGAATCTGGTACCGGGCTTACCGATTCCCATATATCGGCATGCATGTGGTACGTTCAAAAACTTGACACACTCAACCACACGTTTCGACCTTAAATCAATTATCATACACGGACGGGAGATCTACATCTACCATCCCGCCCGTCCATCCTTATGATTCCAACATAAGTAAATACAAGCAACTCCTATGTCTCGCGAGTGACACGAAATCACTCGAGTTGTAACGGACCTAAAGCAATGCCCTATCGATCCTTTCATACTAGTGTTGCAAGTCATAGGTACTAGAAATGTGCAGCTAAGGTATTCAATCAACTCCTTGAAACGTAAATGCACAAGCATAGGGAATTCATAGATGCATAAACTTTAAAGGTTAGGTTATGCTCCGGGGCTTGCCTTCTTGCTCTAGCTGGGGGTTAGCCTCCGGGTCGACCGTTCCTTGGCCGGCACCGTTCTCCGGGGTGCCTTCTCCGTCGGCGGGGATGAGATGGTAGAAGCCGTCCGAAATAGCGCCTTCTACATGAGATGCATAACTTTATAGTGGCTGCCTAGTGATTGCAAAACTAAGGCCTTGCAGGCCATATTCACCTAGACATGCTAAAGTACTACTTTCTTCTTCATAAAATTAGAGGAGGGGTGTGGAAAAATTTTTACGCATCTTTGATGGTGATTGTGTACATATATGAAAGAAATTCCATTTATTATTTTTGAAGTTAGGGTGCTGTTCTGAAATTTTAGACTTTTCCATGTTTTATTTTAACTAATTATCAAAAAGGTCTATTCCTTTATATAACTCAATTCCACTTTAATTTCTTCTCATTTTTGTTTCTCATTTTTTGTTCATCCTTTTTATTTATAAACTTTATGACAGCTACTGGAGTATAAGAGTTAGGCTCACTCCAAAATTTAGCTAAATCTGAGCTACACAGAATTTATTAAAAATAGTTCAAACTGCTGCCTGCAGAAACAAGATAAATTCATATAAAATCGAAAATACATCCAAATCAGGAAATTTTCCTACCTGAGCTAGTCAGGAGTACATGGAGGGCTCTGGCCAAGTTGTGGCTCAAAATAACCTTTGGACAGTCCTCAATAAATTTTTATTTGAAAACACATATCTATTTATTGGCTAGTCTAAACAGAGTAAAAATTAAGTTTTGCATTTTTAACAGATGTGCTAACAATGTCCTAGGCCTCTGGAGAAAAATGGTGATTTTTAGCGGCACAAATTATTTTTAATAATTTCAGGACTGCAAAAAGACAGGAAACACAATTTAATTCATAACTGAAGCTACTGTCCATATTTTTAGGTCCCCTTTGGACACAAGGTGTCCAAAGTCATCGGAAACCACATATCCAAAGCTCAGCCCCAGCGGAGCTCTGGATTTGGAATGGTGCACAAGTTTCTAAATTTACAGTTTGAATTTTAATTCAAAAATGGTTCACCAAAAGTATATACATGCTTAACTGCGATTGGAGTTTACAATCTCACAAGTCCAGGGAGTATTTTTCTACATTTTTTGGATTTTTGTACGATTTTTAGCGGATTTTACAAGATTCGGGAAAAATAGATCTAGGTTTAAGAATCTTTTTACGTTGGAGACCCTAGAACTTTTAAAACTTCGCGAACAGGTCCCTGACATTTACACTGGGAACCCTGGAAAAACAAAGACGATGAACATATGCCCTCGGCTCGTCGCCGGAGTTGCGCCGGCCAAACGACGGCGAGCTAGCGTCGGGGAAGTGGGGGAAAAGAACCAGTGGCTCACCACGAGTCGATTGGTGGCGGTTGGGAGGCCGGGGGAAGCTTGGAGTTCGCCGGCGACGTGCGGTGGCGGTGCGGCCGCCGCGAGCTCGATTCCGGCGAGGGTAGTGGGTCTCGTCGGGGTTGGAGGGGTCCTAGAGTACCAGTGGAACTCGGGGAAGCTGTTAGCGTGCTCAGTTGACCTCGGGGATGGCTCGGCGTAGGGTCTCGACGTGAGGGTGCTCCGGTGGCCGAAAAATGGAGATTTGGGGGAAATCTCGATTTCTCGCCGGAGAGTTGGGGAGAGCTCGCGAGAAGTGGGGGAAATGGAAGCTAGTGAAGGGGTCTAGCTCTGTGCGCGAGGGATTAGGGAATGGTGGAGGGACGAGGACGAATTTCACTTCGAAGCTCGGCTCGGTCCGCACGGCCGGAGGTTGAAGACGACGGAAGCGAGCGCGGGGAAGTGAAAATGGCTATGTGTGGACTGAGGGGAAGGAGTGTGAGTGCTCGGTGGGGTGCTTGGGCACGCTAGAGAGGCACTGTGCTGCCTTGGGAGCGTGCGTACGCACGGCTCGGCGCGAGCAGACCGCCATGAGTGCGGCGCGAGCTCGGGCAGCGCGCGAGCGGCTCGATTGGGCGAAAGAGATCGTCGCGTGAGGGAGTGGGATATGCTGCAGAGGAGCCTTGGCGCGTAGCGGGAAGGAATCGCCGTGGAGCGGGGAGGAATCTCCGCCCGCCATGATGGCGCTCGCGCGGCGCGAGGCAAGACGGCGCGTCGAGCGCGACGTGACGGCTCGGGAAGGGCTGGACAAGCGCGTGGGGACAAACGCCACACGCCTTCGCGGCTTGGCCAGCTTGGCGCGGCCTCCGCCACTCACCGGCCACGTGGCGGCCGAACTCCGGCCAGGCGCAGAGCGCGCCAGGGCAACTGTTGGGCGCCCGTGGAGCTCCTTTGCCCCTTTTGTATTTTCTCCAAAATTTGAAATGAACATGAAAAAGTTTAAAAACAAAAGTTGGAGTTTGAGAGGTGGGACACAACTTTCTTTTTGGGGTGAACCAGAAATTTCAAATTTTTCGAGCTCAAACAACCCAAATTCAAAAAGGTGTTCAGATCAGTTTTTCGAGTTTTTGAGGGGCTAAACTGCAAAATTTTCAGAAGTTCCAAACAGTGACTAGGCCTTATTTGTGATGGCAGACAACTTTTATTTTTGGAAATTTTCAAGTTTAGCACAAAATTTTTGAGATTTCAGTTGGGTGTCAAACATCCTTGGCTTTTGAATTTAAATATGAATTTTGATGAATTTTTGGAATTCCATCACCACTTTTTCCCTCTTTAATCTATTTCAAAGGTGTTTTCTTCATTTTTACATCAGAGATGTCATACGAGCTATACAGAATTTATTAAAAATAGTTCAATTTGCTGCTCAAAGAAAAAAGAAAAATAGTTCATATAAAATCAAAACTAAATCCAAAACAGAAGATTTCTCTACCATAGCTAGACATGAGTAAAAGAAATGCTCTGACCAAGTGGTGGCTAAAAATAACACTTGGTCAGCCCTCACAAATTTTCTATCCGAAAACCAACATCTATTTATTTAACGCCCCAAACAGAGTCTAAAATTACGTTTAGCATTTTTCCAACATGTGCCAACATGTTTCTAGACCCGTGGTAAAAGATGGTGATTTTTGGCTGCATGAATTATTTTTAGTAAATGCAGAAACGAAATAGAACAGAAATCACAAAATAAATAATAACTAGAGTTTTAGGCTACATTTTTAGGTCTCCTTTGGACACAAAGCTTCTATAGTCCATACAAGCAACATATCCCAAGCTCAGCTACAGAAGATTTCAGGGTTTGAAATGGTGCACAAAACTCTAAAATCACAGTTTGAATTTTAATTCAACAACTATTCCTCAAAAGTATATACTTGCAAAAATGAGATTGGAGGCTACAATCTCACGAGTCCAGAGAGTATTTTTGTGCATTTTTCTGATTTTTCTACGATTTTTCATGGATTTTACAATATCTCAGAAAAAGGATCTAGGTTTAAGAATCTCTTTTACGCTGGAGACCCTAGAACTTTTAAAACCTTTCAACCAAGTCCCTGAAACTTACACGGAGGACCCTAGAACTAAAAAGGGGAACACATCTAGGTCCCTAGGCTCGCCGGCGAGGGGCTCAGCACGAGTTGTTTGGGGTAGTTCTCGAGGACGGGGGTGAAGCGGCGCGGCTCGGCGACGGTGAGCGGCGGAGCGGCTTGCTCCTGCGACGTCGGTAGCCGACTGCGGTGGTCGAGGTGAGGCGCGGAGAGACGCGTGAGCTTCAC
Source organism: Digitaria exilis (assembly GCA_015342445.1). Classification (NCBI taxonomy): domain Eukaryota; kingdom Viridiplantae; phylum Streptophyta; class Magnoliopsida; order Poales; family Poaceae; genus Digitaria; species Digitaria exilis. Next base: position 106,816 of record JACEFO010002313.1, read on the forward strand.
CGGACGAAGGCGGAGCTCGTCGTGGGGCTTGGCGGAGTCGTTGATGGCCGGAGTATAGGGCTCCACGTGGACGTGGAGTTCGCAACGGAAATGGCCGAGCGGCGGGGAAAACTTCGATTTCCCGGCGTGTGCGGCTCAATTCGAGCTAGGGAGGGTTCGAGGGGCTAGCTAGGTGAATGAGCGAGCTTCATGTGCGGTGGATTGGGAAACCATGGAGGGGATTACGGGGGATTTGGTTCGCGGCGCGAAGAACACCGGTTTGGTTCACAGCGGCCGGAGGTGGAAGAACCAGTGCGCGAGCGCGAGGAGGAAGGGAATGGCTGAGCGCTGGCTGGGAGAGAGTGTGAGGTCGCTCGGTGGAGTGTTGGGCGAGCTAGAGAGGGCCGAGCGGCTTTGGGAGCGTGTGCGCGCGTGCTCGGGCCGTCGGAGCCGCCATTGATGGCTCTGACAGCTCCGGCAGGGCACGGGCGCAGGTTGGGGGTTGAAGATCGGGGCGTGGGCAATGGGAGATCCCCCGCAGAGGTGCTTGGCATGTAGCAAGCGGGAATCCAGCCGCGGAGCAGCTCTGCTCGACGTGCGCGCCGGTGGCCAATGGTGGAGCTCGGCTCGCCATGATGGCGTGCCCGCCTGGCGAGGCTTGCCCAGGCGCTGTAGCGCGCGACGCAACCCAACGGAGGCGCTGGCGTGCTTGTGGGGACAAGAGGCGCGACTGCCGCAGCTTTGGCCGACCTGACCCGGTTGCCGCCGCTCGCCGGTCACATGGCGGCCACTGCTGGCTTCGGGCAAACCTGGCCGAGCTGCCAGCCGGAACGCCCATGGAGCATCTCTGTTCAATCATGCAAAACTCCAGAAATTTGAACTGAACTTCAAAAAGTGCAAATACAAAAGTTTGAGTTTGAAAGGTGGGACACAACTTTCCTTTTGGGGTGAACCTGAAATTCCGAATTTTTCGAGTTCAAACAAGCCCTATTTTAAAAGGTGTTCAGCATGGTTTTTAGAGTTTTTGAGAGGCTTAACTGCAAAATTTGGAAAAGTTCCCAACAGTAACTAGGCTTTATTTGTGATGACAAACAACTTTTATGTTTGGAGATTTTCAAGTTTATTTCAGAATTTTTGAGATCTCAGATGGATGTCGAATTGGCCTATTGAAATTCAAATTTCAAATTTTTGATCTATTTAAGTGTGCTACAACCAAAGCTGCCCCCTTAAGCCTGTTTTTAGTGTATTTTTAAGGACTTAAATATCTGGTATGTTACAATTATGCTCAGGTAAATCACAAGTATCTAATGTCTTCCCTTCTATTTTTTCGAGTCGTTCTAACAATTGTTCAACTAACAAATCACGATCCGAAAAACTTGGACCCACAGGAGTAGATGTAGGGGGCAAAGGTGCAGAAGTGCTTACATTGTCAATTACCTCAATTTGCCCCTTAATCATCTTGAAGGAGGGCATCACAAAGTCTCGAACACTTTTTGCCGAACGATCTTTGCGACCTTTCCGAAACGTCTTCAAGAACTCCGCCTCGAGATGTTTCTGGAGCGCCATAAACTTCTCATGACCTTCAGCGCTAAGATCTTCAAGCGAAGCTGTCACGACGATGTCTTGTCCAACATCGAAGCCCATAGTGCTAGGGATAGTAGATCGGTCTTCAAAAACTAGATTTCTTTCCCCAACAGAGTCGCCAAAATATGTTGACGCACTTCTGGTCAACACACAAAAAAGCTAGATCGCGCGGTCGTCAAGATTCTCCTCGCCGGAGCTCCTGAGTGCAGCCGGTCAGACCGCCTGTAGGGGCCGGTTAGACCGCCTGTAGCAGAGGCGCCATGAAAACCTACGATCATAACCTCGGGAGGGACCCTGTCGGAGGCTGCAAACCTAGGGTTGTTCTAAGGTCGGCAAGGCCACTTAGATTGTCCTAAAATGTCGTGGAGACGAAGAAGGAAAGCAAAGGGGTTGGAAAAGCTAGGGTTTAGAGATATAAAAGAAAGACAATGATTTGTATGATTTGTAGAGGTCCGCAATCGGCCACGGCCCTTTATATTAATAGGGTGGGGAGGTCTTGCCCCGCAAGGAAGTCCTTGTACAGATCTAAAAACGTACAAAACCCTGATTCTACTCAGACTCGGGGACAGGCGGTCAGACCGCCTGTGACAGGCAATTAGACCGCCTAGCACATTGCTAGATCGGCTACAGGGCCCAGCCGGTCTAACCACATGTACAAGCGGTCTAGACCGGCTGTCCCAGCCTGATCGACTTTAAGCCATTTTTGGTCATCAACACAATTCTTGAGAAGTTCTCAATGAATCTTTGATAGTAGCCTGCTAGCCCCAAGAAACTCCTGATCTCGGTCACATTCTTTGGTTGTTGCCATTCGGATACTGCCGTTACCTTCTCGGGATCAACTGCAACTCCCTTGGCTGATAGCACATGGCCTAAGAATGCCACCTTCTCCAACCAGAACCCACATTTGCTGAACTTGGCATAGAGCTGGTTCTGCCTGAGCTTCTTTAGGACAATCCTCAAGTGCCTCTCATGATATTCAGTAGTCTCCAAGTAAATCAGGATAACATCAATGAATACGACCACAAAGCAATCCAGCTCATCCATAAATACCTTGTTCATCATATTCATGAAATAGAGAGGACCATTCATTAGTCCAAAAGAAATGATTGTGAACTCATATTGGCTATACCTTGTCACAAAGGCGGTTTTGGGAATGTCAGCAGGTCGGATCTTTATCTGTTAGATCCCAGATCTGAGATCAATCTTGCTGAAGAACTTAGCCCTCTTCAACTGATCAAGCAATTCATCAATCCAGGGAAGAGGATACTTATTCTTGATGGTTACCACATTGAGGGCGTGATAATCAATGCACATCCACATTGTCCCATCCTTCTTCACAAAGAGCACCGGAGAAGCCTAGGGTGACGCACTCGGGCGGATATACCCTTTTGCCTTAAGCTCGTGCAACTGCTTCTTTAGCTCTTCTAGTTCATGGACTGACATTCTGTAGGCTCTCTGAGCAATAGGTGTGGTTCCCGGCTCCAAGTTGATCTCAAACTCAATGTCTCGATCTGGCGGTAACCCTGGTAAGTCATCGGGAAAGACATTTGGGTACTCACACACCGCTGGCACATCAGCCACAGTCTTCTCTATTAAGTTGCAAAGCTGAGATACTTCACTTGACTTGAGCGGTACAATCTCCACCTTCCCGACTTCCGGGTGCTGGACTGTCACTAATCTTGGTGCACAAGAGATTAGTCCTTTATGGGCAGTCAACCAGTCCATTCCCAGTATCACATATATTCCATCCGACTTCAGCACAGTCAAATCGGCATGGAATTCACAACCACTCATGATCATCCAGACTCCCTTGCAAACTAGTGTGCACCTCTTGTCTCCTAAGAGAGAGCTGGTGACTATTGGTTTTGCTCATAACTCGATGGGGAGAGACTGTAACTCAACAAACTTCGAAGAAGCAAAAGAACTAGTTGCATTAGAATCAAACAAAACCAATGCGGAAACACCATTAACAAAAAACTCACCAAGCACAACGTCAGGCGCACCCTTGGCCTCCTCCTTAGTGATGTGGTTGAGTCGACCACGAACCTCTGTCTGCTGGGTCTTGGCCTGTGCCGGTGTACCCTTCAAGCTGAAACCCGGAGCTCTAGCTGGTGTAGCAGCACTCCTCCAGTCTAGGCACTCATAGGACTTGTGGCCCGGCTTCCCACAAACGAAGCAGGTAACCTATGCTCCTCGAGAACTTGTCCTCTAAGCTGATTGTTGTTGGCCGAAGCCTCCTCCTCGCTGGGGTAACCGGTGCTCCTGGCACCTAAGAAAGAGGACCCTCCTCTAGAGCTCTGTCCACCAAAACTGCAACCACCTAAGCGAAAACCTCCCCTCTGCTGGTTGCCCTGGCCAAACCTTGGCCGCTGAGACTATCTGTCGTGGTGTATGGCCCTGCTTTCCTCTTCTTTGCTCGCAAGCTGTCCTCAAAGTCAAGCCTCTCTCTTTCAACTACAATAGCTCTGTTCATCAGGTTGCAAAGTGTAAAGTGCTTAGTCCCTAACAAGATCTATCACAGTGCCGTGTGCAAGCCCCGTAGAAACCAAAAGACCTTCTTCTTCTCAGAGTTCACGTCATCTGGTGCATACCTCATCAACTTGATAAAGTGTTGTGCATACTCATCCACCCTCATCATTCCAAGTGTCATGGTACGGAACTCTGTGCCTTCTGAATCATAAGCTACTCTAGGACGTGGTGCTCTCTGAAAGCGGTGCAGAAGTCATCTCACATGAGCCCTGCAGGGCTGGGGTGAGTCTCAAAAAACCTCTCCCACCAAGCCTTGGCTGACCCTGTCATCTGGTGGGCTGCGATAGCTATGCACTCCTCATCTGTACAATCAGTTAGGTCCAGCTTGCTTCCCAATACCTTGAGCCAGTTCTCAGCATCCAGAGGGTAAGGGGAGTAGTAAAAGGTTGGGGCCTTCAGGCGGATAAACCTTTCTATCTTCTTCTTGAGGTCTTACCCTTGAGGTGCACGGTCACGGTTCTGTAACTGGTACTGGCCCAACAGATCTGCCATATGGTTCATTGCCTGAGTCTGGATCATCATGGCTTCAGCGATCATTGGAGGTACTGGTGGCGGTGGTACTGGTCCCTAGTTCCTCTGGCGTCCTGCAGGGTCTTGCTCACATTCAGCTCCATCCTGTCCGTCTTCTGGTCACACGTCCTCGACCCGTGGCTCTGACGGTGGTGGTGCTCTCCCACCACGGGCATGACCTCGTGTAGGCTCAGGGTCTGCCGGTGCTGGGCGGCCACCTCCAGCTCTCCCACGGCCGGGGGCTGTGGCGCCCTCTCCGGCTGCCTCCTCAAGTCGCACCATTAGACGACTTGACCTCCGGTTCGACATCCTGCTATAGATACACAGAGATGGTTGATGGGGATTAGTTGCTCACTATCCAAAATCTGGGGTATACATACAAGCAATGAAAATATTTGCTAAATATAATCCAACACTCATTGGCAAGAACGCAAAAACAATCACAATAACTCCATTAAATCCATTCACTCAAACATGCAGCACATGATATAAATATAAGCGCTACCTCCAAGCGCTTATAGGTCGCACAAACAATCATTCGCTAAAACGCATGACCCATGAAGGGCGACTCTACTAGACTCAAAAGGGAAAAACCAAAGGTACAAACTCATGAAAACTGACTCATGACGGTACATATGGTAACTAGAGCAACTCAGAACGGGGCCTGGATCCAACGTTTGATCTGCGGACAGGATTCTATTTGTGCGTAGCTTCTCCTTGACACTTCAGGTCTTGACCTTGAACTGTCAAACGCCAGGGGTTCTCCTTTCATGAGCCTCTTGAGCTGCTCTCCTTTCTTGAACATCTCATCACTCAGGGTGTCCATGGTCTCGGCCCTGTCAGCTAGGAGTGCATCCTTGGCCCTGATGATTCTCTCCTTTTCTTCAAGTTGAATCCTTAAGTCTTTGGCCCTTGCCAGCTCCGTGGCAGCCTCTTTCTCAGCGTGCACCTTTGGGGCTTCATTCTGGTACAGCCTATCTTCAAGCCTTCCAATCTGGTGGTTCGTGAGGTACATTGTGGTCTCAGACCTCCTCAGCTTCTCCTCGGAATCAGCGAACATGGCATAGGTGGGGTCCATCCCTTGCCTCAAGAAATCGGTCTGCATATCCAATCTTTCAAGTTCCCTGTCTTGTGCCTGTACGCAAAAAGAGGCGACGTGGAGCCTTTCATCGGACTCAGAAGTGGCATCGCGTTTGATCTAGCGTAACTCTTCCACGTAAGTGCTGGGGCCTCGCAGAGCTTTAGGCAGGTACTGGTAGGGGTTCTGGCGATCTTATGCGCGAGCTGATGGTGTACTTCCTGCATCGCCCGTCGGGCTGCTGCTTGGACTGCTTCGGGTAGGCTTAATTCCTTGGCGAAGATCACAATTTTCTTGAACTCAGGTACACCAGAGTCTTTAGGAATGGTAAGAGTGAGGTCTGTGGGGCAGTCTGCCGGACTCTCGAGACTTCGTCCCGTGTAGGTAACCTCTGCTTTCAGTCCTATCTTTGGCAACATCTCCGTGAGTAGGAGAGCGAAGCCTCCGTGCCTTGTCCCATCTAACTCGAACTCCTTCCATACGCGACCTTCCATCCTTGGCCTGGGGTTACGAAGAAGGGTATTAGCGATAGATAAGAAAGAATTATTAAGAAGGGTGGAGGAAAATGCATAAAAATATTTCAAGGTGTGTATATAAGTCAAGAGAGCATTTCAGAGTCCTATATGCTATTGTCCGTTTCTAAGGCTGCGAGCTACGATCAAGGATGGCTCTGATACCAACTGAAAAGAACCGGACTTTCGGTGGCAAAAGTCCGACTCCTTGTACCCTTGCGATAAGTCCCAGGAATAGTGCTATTGTGTACAAAACTCATTTCAGAAGAATATCACGGTCATTCATTCGAATTACATCACAGATCATAATATAAATACCAGTACAAGTCTCTGGAATTAGTACATAGGCCTCAAGGACTAAATGCAACATAAAGGAAAAGTAGCACGGCAGAAGCTATCGAGCATCCTCCAAAGTGGTCTCCTCTCCACAGGCAATCTCCTGAGCGTAGTTGCAGCCTAGTCATACCATCATGGTTGAACTCCTGCTTGGACTCGTACCCTGCAAACTCACAAATTGTTCCCAAGGAGTCGAACAGGTTCATGTCACCATCCGTATGCAAACTTTAAGTGGCCTAACTCTAAAGGATAAGAATAAAGCAAAGGAATGGATAATGGCTTCCTATGCGGCGGCAGCAAAAGTATAATCATTCCCATATCCCTCTTTTACCACAACTCGGGTCGTCCTGGCTCACCAGGTCCCATCTCAAAACAACACCTCCAATCTCTCGGGCGATGAGTGGGCTATCATCCCGGCATCTCAGTAGGTACGAGCGGATCACAAGGGAAGTGGAGGTCAACCTCCCTCTCCCTGCCCGCAACTAGGTTCTCACACACTCGCCTATAGGGGGAGAGAAAGCACATCCCAAAACAATGGACGACCGGATCATTAACGCTGCGCTTTCAGAGACCGAGGTCATGGCTATACATATAGATCATAAGACTCTGCAGAGCTTGTATGCCTGTACCCAATTCGGGCTGCAAACCGGGGATCAACCGTTTGAGATGCAGCCCTCAACTAGTAACTCCTAACCGGAAATGGCACCCTCCTGCTTCACTCGGGTCTCAATGCTTCGACACGCTAGCCTCGGCCCCAAGAGCTATGACGATGTCCCCACGAGGGCTAGTTGGGGGATAGCTCGTCGGTCGGGGGTGTAAGGACGCATCCAGTCCACCTGACACAAATACCACACGGCGGTCGCCTACAATCAGGATGCCGCTCCGAGAAAGGCTAGTTGGTACTCCTCCCACAAAAGCAAGCTGGTGCGTACGGTACAGTGATCACGAGATCGGTCAACAAGGTTTAAGGTGCCGGTACGGGTGTCATCGTCCCAAAGGCTTATCCCCTATTGTGGTCCGCAACCATTACCATCACAGGTAACCGCCATACTCCTAGCTCTCAATCACAATCACAAGTCACAAACGTGCCCACCACAGGCACAACACAGGGTTTACTCAGATGCTCACCCCTGGCTCCCCGAAGGCCTAAGTCGAGTTGTTATAAATAGTCGCATCGGCAAGGACCTTCTAAGGTCAAAATCACCATACTCCTTCCCAGTTTTCCCACACACACCACACAGAGAATATCTACCACTCCCACACATAGCATGCACAGCAATAGCAATATCTCGGGTATATAATTAGTGGTAGGTCAACAAGGGGTAAAGGCAATACAGGGCTATGCATGGCTAGTCATCATATATTCATCACGTGCAAGCGCTAGCAATCTAATAGCATATGCCTAATGGGCATTCAAGAGATGGGATGGGTGTGAGCATGGAGAAGGTGGGTAGTAGTCAAAGTCCTCGGCTGGATCCTCAGTCAGCTGCTCTCTGTCGTCGTCTCCTGAACACGGAAGGTATGGTAAATCTTGTGGTTTATGGCAAAGAAATCCAAATAACAGCAATATGGAAGATCAAAATAACTCCAAACACCCTCCCAAACTTTTCATATTTTTAGAAAATTATAGAAACTAGTTTCATAATTTTCTGACTTAAATTGAATTAGTTATGAATTTTCTAAGTTTAAATCCTTTTCTGAAAAAGATAAATGATTTTCCGAAAAGAATAAATCCGGAAAAACCAGAGAGCAACACATGGCAGCACCAGAGCGTGCCATGTGGTCTACTGACGTCAGAATGACGAAAGCATGATGTCATCCAAGGGATCCCTCTTTGATGACATCAGCGTGGGCCCTGCTGACGTCAGCATGACCAAGTCAACCTGACAGGTGGGCCCACTGGGCGGCGGGCCCTTCCTGTCAACGACTCGGCTCGGCGCGTCAGCGCGCGTGGCGTAGTCCACCATGAGCCATGCGTGCGGCTCACGTGGACCGCATCCACCGGATCGGTGCGGCCGTTCGTATGCGCGGCCTGTGCGCGGTCGCCGCGCCCTCCAACGCGCGCCTGCGAGGCATTTGACAGAATGCCGCAAAGGCATCCGCGGCGCTTGCAGCGCGGTGGCTCGGCGCGACGTGCGCGTTCACGTGCCGTGTGCGCGTGCAGTGTGTCGCGCGCCATGCGCGCGTGTGAGGTGTGGCCATGCACGCCCGGGTGCCCTTGCCGCGCGCGCAGTCGCGAGCGTGCCAGTGCGGCACGCGGCGTCGGCGGCACGCGGGGCAGCAGTGGCGAGCTCGCTAGACGTGCGAGGCAGTGCCTCGTGGCCGGGGCTGCGTGCGCGTGCGGTGGGTGTGTGTGCGTACGTGCGCTCGCGGGGCTTGGCGACCCAGCATGCGGCGACGTATGCGCGTGAGCGCGTGCACACGCACCATGGCTGCGGCACGTCCTCGCCGTCCCACAGAGCACCGGTAGCCCGGTCCTGCAGCCAACGGCTTGGGTGCGTTGGTGGTGATGCGAGGAGGTCCCTGCAACAGAGTGCGGCACGAAGGCCAGGCAAATAGGTGGGGAATCCTAGCGGCGGCGGTATGGTTCACGGCGGAACGCCAGCGAGCGTGGCGACGAGGAAGCAAGGCGGGTCGAGGGGAATTGGCTCACCTATGGGCATCCGAAGAGTGAGGCGAGGCAGGATAGACGTTGGCGCGGTGGCGAGGTTACACGGTGCCGGCTTGAGGCCGTGGTCATCGTCGACGTCGGCGTTCTCGGAGACGGCGCTCCCGGTGGCGAACGAGCTCGGGGTCATTGAGGTATGGCTTGGTGCGTCCTCTGTCTTCCCGCGGCAGCTGCGGAGCTCCTTCCCGCAGCGGCGGTCCTCCTCCTCCCTTTCTCTTCCTCCTTCCATCTCTTTTTCCTCTACTCGGCGTTGTCGGTGGTGGCGGCAAGGGGATGAACCCCATGAGAGCTGTAGGCTTCGAATTGGGGGTGAGGGTGGCTATTTGCAAGCGAGGGCAAGGTGTAGAGGTGGCCTAGGGGGTTAGGATGCCGTTGGCTTGGGTGCTCGAGGCGGTTCGGCGCATCGAACGGTGGCGAGGCGCGGAGCGAGTTTGGCGGCCAAAAAAGCGTGCGCGCCGCGGCATCTAGAGGCTTCCTAGGACTTGGCTTGGGTGAGGGGTTGATGCGCCAGCTCAGATTGGGGTGCTCGGTCGTGGTCCCGGGCGCGAACGTCAGCGGGTCACACGATTTGCATGACCATGGCGCGGCGGCAGCGTCAGGAGGTGTGAGGAGGAAGAAGAAATGTGCACGCGTGCGGCTGACGAGCGGAGCCCGCCTATGGGCACCGCAAAGTGAAGAAGGCGAGTTGGGCTGCGGTTTGCTGGGCTGGGCCGGTGCGAGGGAAGAGTGTGCGAACGGGCCGAGCACGGGAGGCGAAGAGATGAGAGGAAGATGCGGCCCAGCTCGGAAAAAGAAGAGAGAGAGAGAGAAGATGGGCCGGTTTTAAGGAGTAGGCCAATAGTGAATATAGCCTATAGGTTTGAATTTGAATTTATAATTCAAATTCAGAAGTATTTATATATTTCAAATAAAATCCAAATAATTCCAAATGAAATCCAAATGCCACTCTAAATATATTATCCTTAAATAAAATATTGTTTGCTAGGATTTAGATGAGAGAAGAAATTTGACCTTAGGCAAATTTAAATTATTGAACAATTCACATAAAAATTTTTAAATCCACATTTTTCAAAATGCAAATTCAAGAATGTTACAGGGGCATCAACAGCATCAAGCGAAAACAAATCAATAGGCGCCCGAGGAATGTAACGATAAAAAATCTAAAAAGGACACATCTTTGTAGAAGAATGTGTGACATGATTATAAGCAAACTCAATATGAGGCAAGCAATCTTCCTAATGTTTCAATTTTTTGTCTAAAACAACCCTAAGCATGGTGGACAAAGTTCTATTAACCACTTTAGTTTGTCCATCAGTCTAAGGATGACAAGTTGTGCTAAACAAACATTTAGTTCCCAATTTATTCCAAAGTGATCTCCAAAAATGACTAAGAAACTTAGCATCATGATTAGAGACTATTGTATTCGGAATATCATGCAAATGAATAATCTCTCTACAATTTAGCAACATTTTGCTAGCATCATTAGTCTTATGACAAGGTACGAAATGAGCCATTTTAGAAAATCGATCAACCACCACAAAAATGCTTTCCTTCCCCTTCTTAGTTCTAGGCAATCCCAAAATAATGTCCATAGAAATATCAAGCCAAGGAGAAGTAGGAACAGGTAAAGACATATACAAACCATGGTTGTTCAATCGTGACTTAGCTTTTTGACATGTAGCGCAGCGTGCAACAAGGTGCTCAACATCATGGTGCATCCGGGGCCAAAAGAAGTGAGCAGCCAGCACCTCGTGTGTCTTGTAAACGCCAATGTGTCCCATGAGACCGCCTCCATGCGCTTCCTGTAACAACAAAAGATGAATCGAGCTTGCTGGAACACACAACTTGTTAGCACGATCCTGCATATGAAATTTGCCCCATGGTTTACCCGTCATACAATGTACAAAGGCATCATTAAAATCAGCATCGTCGACATATTGATCTTTCATAGTTTGGAACCCAAAGATTTTAAAATCTAACCGAGACAACATAGTATATCGACGAGACAAAGCATCAGCAATGATATATTCCTTCCCATCCTTGTGTTCAGTAATGTAAGGGAAAGATTCAATGAAATTCTACCCAATTAGCATGATGATGGTTTAGATTTGTTTGGGTACGAATATGTTTTAAAGCCTCATGATCAGAATGAATTATAAACTCGCAATGCCAAAGATAGTGATGCCATGTTTGCAAAGTGTTTGGGTACAAATATGTTTAAAAGCCTCATGATCAAAATGAATTATGAACTCACGATGCCAAAGATAGTGATGCCATGTTTGCAAAGTGCGAACCAAAGCATACAACTCCTTATCATAACTAGAATATCTCAGACTAGGACCGCTTAATTTTTCACTAAAGTAAGAAGCTGGTTTTCCTTCTTGTAACAAAACATCACCTAGTCCAACACCGCTAGCATCATATTCAAGCTCAAATATTTTACCAAAATCAGGCAACTGTAAGAGGGGAGCATGTGTTAACTTATCGTTCAAAGTGTTGAACGCTACCTCCTGTTAATCACTCCAAGTAAACGGTACACCTTTCTTTGTAAGCTCATGTAGAGGTGCTGCAATGGAGCTAAAATCATGCACGAACCTGCGGTAGCAACATACAAAGTCCAATAAAGCTCAAAATCTGTGTGACCGTCGTCGGTGTAGGCCATTCCCAAATGGCATCGATCTTGCTGCTATCCACCTCAATGCCCTGTGGAGTAACAACATAGCCAAGAAACGAGACATGTTGTGTGCAAAAGATGCATTTCTCAATGTTACCATACAAGTTAGCAGCACGCAACGTCTCAAACACAGCATGCAAATGTTCTAAATGCTCTTCCATAGACTTGTTGTAAATAAGGTTATCATCAAAATAGGCAACAACAAAAACTCCTATGAAGTGCCTCATAACTTCATTCCTTAAATGCATAAAGGTGATGGGAGGATTTGTCAATCCAAACGGCATAACCAACCATTCATATAACCCAAATTTCGTTTTAAATGTCATCTTCCATTCATCACCTAGTTCCATTCTAATCTGGTGATGTTATTAATAGTACGACAATCTACACACATACGCCAAGACACATCTTTCTTTGGAACAAGTAACACAGGGACCGAGCAAAGGCTAAGAGGCTCACGGATGTAACCCTTGTCAAGCAACGCCTGTACCTAGCTCTGAATCTCTTTCGTCTCATCCGGATTTGTATGGTACGGTGCATGGTTCGGAAGCTATGCACCGGGAATGAGGTCGATCTGGTGCTCAATGCCACGAAATGGTGGAAGACCCGGTGGAAAATCTTTGGGAAAGACATTAGCGTACTCCTGCCAAAGGTTAGCTACCACAGGGGGAATATCCAAAGATGGTGCATCATCAAGTGAAACTAGCACACTAGAGCATACAAGTGCATAGCAAGACAACTTGATTTCAGGATTAACAGAGGGCGATTGTGATGGTGCAAGTTGTTTAGCAGTTTTAGCAGCGCGAGCAAGATCATCTTAACAATTTGTTCAGGTGTCATTGTATATGGATAGTTATTTTCTTACCCTTGAACATGAAAGAATAATGATTTAAACGACCTTGATGCAAGCTATTAGTATTAAATTGACAAGGTCTGTCAAGTAAAAGAACATGCTTCCATAAGAACAACATCACAATCAACATAAGTAGAGTAAGCACCCATAGAGAACGGGTTCTCCATCATTAATCCATTGAATGTGATATGGGTTCGAATGCTTACAAGTGGGTAAAGACAAATTTTCTACCAGCACGGTACTTGCCAAATTGTTGCAGCTGCCACTGTCAATGATGATGTGAATCGACCGTTCTTGTACAACATCTTTGGTATGGAAGAGCGTGTGACGCCATTGATTGTTCTTGGGCTGGACAATCTATGTACTAAGAACACGCTGCACAACAGGACTCTCATACCTATCGGCGTTGCTGGGATCAATATGAACCTCCTCATGAGCTCCAAGGTCAGTGGCAAGCATAGCATGTTGATTTTCCTCGGAATCACTAGCGGAAGAGTACTCACCGGTGTCATGAATGATCAAGGTACGCTTGCTTGGGCAGTCCTGAATCACGTGCCCAAATCCTTTGCAACAATGGCACTGAATATCCCGTGTACGCCCTGTGGAAGGAAAATTGCTTGTGGACGAGCGTGCTGCAGGTTTGGCGGTCCTCTCACGTGGTGTAGGGCTGGCGCAGCTAGAGCAGGCGTGGAGCTGGTTGCCAGGCTTCTTCCTGCAAAAAGAGTTACGATATGTGTTTGAGCGGCGTCCATGTACTTCACGTTCAGCTTTGCAAGCATACGCAAACAATGTGGTTATATTAGCATAATCTTTATAATCAAGTATATCCTGAATATCGTGGTTCAAGCCACTGAAAAAGCGTGTCATAGCAGCGTCATCCGTCTCTACTAACCCACAACGAATCATACCCTTTTAGAGTTCCTGATAATATACCTCAACAGATTGTTGACCTTGTTGAAAACGTTGCATTTTATTAAGCAAATCTCGAGCATAATAGGAACTAGGAAGACACAAATGTATGGCCCATAGCAATTTTTAATTGCATCCAATTGGTGGGAATGTTAGCAAGATGTTTTTGTTTATATTCACGCCACCAAATTAAAGCAAAATCAATAAATTCACTAATAGCAGCTTAAACTTGAGAACTAGCAGGAATATTATGACATGCAAATTTCTGGTGTACCTCCAATTCCCAATCAAGATATGCAGCAAGGTCATAGTTGCCATCAAGGATGGGATTTTAAATTTAATTTTAGCAAATGAATCATTAGTGGGATGACGTACCACATGGCGAGCACGGCCGCGGTGGTTGCCAGCATCTCCATCGTCCTGCTCGGTGTCACCGCCATAATCCCTCTGCAACTCTGTAATCGTAGTGTTCAAAGCATCGAGTCATGCCATGACGGTGTCGAGCGTAGTCCTGGTTGCCATCTGTGTGAGGTCGATCTGATTGAACCGTTGGTTTGCCAAAGTGATCATCGAATCAAGCCGTTCATGCATGGTGTGCATGTCCGAGGCAAGACCATCAACTTGTGCCCGCATCTCCTGCAGCTTTACATTCCTCTTGTCGTCATCTCATGCCATGGTTAGCACAAACACAAAACAAAGTCTACGACAGCAAGGGTGTGCACTCGGCTCACAAGGGGCTCAGTACAGTGCTGTTATCAAATTCTTATCCATTGTTACCAAGCACATAGGGGTGAGCTACAATCAACAGGTAGTACCAGTGAAAGATTGGAGGAGTGATTGCCTAGAGAAACAAAGTGTGCTCGTCGTAGAACTATGTGGAGTTCTGGGTAGGCTGCACTCAATTCAAGGGTTAGCACAATCAAACAATGCAAAGTTGAATTATAGTAAAAACACGTAAGTATGTCGCTGGAAACAAGTGCAAAAGGCGACAAGGGGGAGGGAAAAAAAGGACACAAGCTGCAACCGATCAGAATGGTTTCTGCGCAGGTGCACCAATGCCAGGAGTCCTGCACGGTGGAGGGGCAGCCGAACCAGCCCAATGGTAACCGACCAGATTATGAATCTCTTTTTCTCTTTTGGTTTTTTTCTTTTTGTATTGGTTTTCCTTTTTTTAACTTTCCTCGAAAGAAAATAACAGAACAAATGGGCAGAAGGCACGCAAAAGGAAGACTCGGTGCGTGATCAATGGGGAGGACATCAGCGCGTGGGACAAGGGGGTAGATCGGTGCTTTCCCTATTTTTTTTGGCAACTAACCTTTTTTTTCTTTCCTTTTGTTTTTTCTATCCAAATAAAATATTCAACAGAGAGGAAATCAGGGGGCACGAGCAAAGAGGGATTGGCGCGATCGAGAAAGTGCGATTAGGGAGGCGCGATCGGCGCGTGCGCTGTGTGTTGTTTCCTTCTTTTTTATCTTTCCCAAAACACAAAATAGGAAACGCTATCAGGAGGGAGGGACGCGTCTAGGCGCGATCCAGGGAAAACGACCAGACGTGATTAGAGGGAAAAACGTGTGGTGGCTGGTGGCGGCAGGTGTGATGCACATGGTGAAAATGGTTGTGGTGCTAGGGATCAAGAAACATGATGATGAAACACAAAGTAACCAGCAACAATTGACGCGCGCGTCGTTGGATGTGGAATGAATACCTCCGATCTCTCTTGTGTAAAGAAAAGAACATTAGAGGATCTCGTTCCGAAAGCTCCAAGTCTAATAGAAAAAAACCATAAATGCTAGGGACAGGACGTCTGGAGGGGAAAGAAAAAATCGGACGGTGCAACATTGCAATATCAGACAAATGTTACATACAACATAAAGTAAAAGCTGCAACACCCAATAGAACGCAATATTCGGTGAAACATTGCAATATTATGTTGCAAATACTTTCTTTTGTATGTTTCCAGAGTCCACAAGTTTAAAATGTTTTGATGTTTCACCCCAATATTGTCATTTTTGAGTTGGTGTTGCATAAAATATATGTCTATGTTGCAATATGTCACCAGATGTTGCAATATTTTTAATTGGATGTTGCATATAACATATGTCTGATGTTGTTGTAAGGAAATGGCCCTAGGACATTGTTTGTGATTTTGGTGATCGATTGATAACATAGCCATTGGGATTAACATGATGTGCAGGATGATTTTTTAATAGGTTCCAAATATGTTTTTGAAGCCACGCAAATGGTTAGAAATGTTTATTAGTCTATTACAAAAGTGGCAAAAAAAGGGGATGAAAATCGATGAAGAAATGACGCAAAAACGATCAAAACAATGCTTAGTGCTGCAGATAAGCCATTGATATAGTCGGTGGTGATGCTGATGCAGAGTAATAGTCGGTGGTACCATAAAATTAGTCGGTGTTACCATCGAAATAGTCGGTGCTGAAGGCTTTTTATAGGCAGTTTGAAGGTCTCTATGTGTGCGACCACCGACTATTTCGGCGGTGCATCATAGGGGCATCAAAATAGTCAGTGCTAAGGAGTTTTTCAGCGAGATTGAAGACCTCTCTGGGTGGCAACTATCGATTATTTCGATGGTACTAGAGAGAAGGCATCGAAATAGTCGATGCATGGAGGACCCAGGCGTCAGAGACTCAACGGCTAGCTGAGATGGCACCACAGACTAATTCGGTGGTTCCTCTTCTGCATCCATCGATTTAGTCGATGGTACGCAGAAAGTTGCAACGGCTATGCAATGGCTATTCCTTTGGTTGAGGCTATAAATACCCCACCACATGGTCATTTCAAGTGTGCTTGAGGTGGGAGAAGCTATTGGCAATGCTCTACACATTCTTAAATGCTCAATCCTTCGAAGTGCTAAATAGAAGATCTAGGTGATTAGCAAAGTGCTTAGTGCTAGTCTAGACCCTTTAACGCATCTCTTAGGTGTTAGCCTAGAGTTTAGTGAGGTTTGCATATCTCTTTGTTTACCGGTGCTTGCATGCACCAAATGTTGTAATTCCGGGCTTGTAGTCCTGCGAGACCCTCCAACCGAGTCTGTGGAGAGGTCGCCGGTTATTGTGCAAGGGAGGAGAGGCCCTTGGTGATTGTTCAAAGCTCTACCAAGTGAAGGCGGCAAGGAGAATCTGGGGATGGACGAGCGGAGACCCACTTGCGCGTGGGGAAGTTCTGTGGTCACCAACGGAGTTACACGACCGGGGAGTTTATGCGCTTGCGCGGGCATTCGCTTTGAGAGGGGCTCCAACAACGAGGACTAGTGGAAAGCTCGTGAGCTTTCCGATACCTCGGTAAAAATCGACGTGCCGGGAGTTTGCTTCTCTGCCCTTTACTTCCCGCATTACTTACTTACACTACTTTCCATATTTACCTTTCCTAGACTTGCCATGCTACTATAGGATTGGACTTAGGGTGCAAAATTTTGTAGCGGTAGCGATAGTAACACATAAAGAAAACCTAGAGCACATTTAGATAGAAATTGAAATGGTTTTTCGTATGTGCAATTAGAGCTTTAGTTTTTAGGACAGCTAATTCACTCCCCTCTTAGGGTGTCACGGTCTCTTCAAGTGGTATCAGAGCTAGGCTCATATTTGGATCTCTAGCTTCACCGCTAGACAAGAAAAATGACATCTATAGAGCGAGGAAGTGATATCGGTAGGCCTCCACACTTTGACAGCACTAACTACCCCTATTGCATATTCGTATGTCATGTTTTTTAAGCCCAAAGGACTACGTGTTTGGAGAGTGACGAAGGATGGAATGCAACATCTCACTCGGCCTGAAAAACCCACTAAGGCCGATGAGAGGGAGTTGCAACTCAATGCTATTGCTTGTAATTTAATTCTTGAATCTTTGAGTATGAATGTGTTTAATCAAGTCTATGATGAGAAATGTGCCAATAGAATTTGGAAAAAGCTTAAGGAACTTCATGATGCCACAAGTGATGTGATGAATCAAAAGAATGACTTGATTAAGCGCAAATTTGATTCATTTGAGATGTTGCCTAATGAATTAGCCAGTGACATGTATTGATGGCTTAATGTTATTGTCAATGAGCTAAATGCTTTAGGTTTGCACAAGTTGACAAATAAAGAAATCTCAAAAAACATCATCCAAGTTCTTCCAAGAGAGAAATATGGAAACCTTGTCACTCATCTCTTCATGAAAGAGAAGTTCAAGGATGCCGACCCAAGCATGATTTTGGGCAAGATCTATGACATCTCTGATGTAATAGTATTAAAAGTACACTTAAAACAAGTGCAAAAGGGAAATAATGGTGTTAGGATTCAAAAATTCATCAAAACTCAAATTTAAATTCAAAAACAAAGGTCTTTCGGCACCCAACTGAAATCTCAAGAATTTTGTACTAAACTTGAAAATCTCCAAAAATAAAAGTTTTTTTGTCATCACAAATAAGGCCTAGTCACTGTATGGAACTTTTGAAAATTTTGCAGTTTAGCCCCTCAAAAACTCGAAAAACAGTTCTGAACACCTTTTTGAAATTGGGTTTTTGAGCTCGAAAAATTTGAAATTTCAGGTTCACCCCAAAAAGAAAGTTGTGTCCCACCTCTCAAACTACAACTTTTATTTTTACACTTTTCAAAGTTCAGTTCAAATTTTTGGAGAAAATTCAAATGGGGCAAAGGAGCTCCCCGGGGCGCCCGACAGGCCCCTGGTGCGCGCTGCGCCTAGCCGGAG
Organism: Digitaria exilis; assembly: GCA_015342445.1. Classification (NCBI taxonomy): domain Eukaryota; kingdom Viridiplantae; phylum Streptophyta; class Magnoliopsida; order Poales; family Poaceae; genus Digitaria; species Digitaria exilis. The sequence continues at coordinate 125,161 of JACEFO010002313.1, forward strand.
CACGGCCGCCTGTGGCCGGCGAGCGGCGGAGGCCGCGCCAGGCCGGCCGAGCCGCAGCGTCGAGTGGCTCTTTTCCTCGCGCGTTTGTCCAAGCCCTCCGTACGGTCACGTCGCGCGCGACAGCGCCGCTTTGCCTCGCGCCGCGCGAGCGCCATCATGGCGGGCGGAGCTCCGCCGTTGGCCGCGCGCGCGCGCGTCGCGCAGAGCCCCTCCGCGGTGGATTCCTTCCCACTACGCACCACGGAGCATTGTGGAGGATCCCTGCAGCGTATCCCAGCACCCACGCCACGATCCCCTTCGCCCAACCCCGTCGCGCGCTCTGTTCGAGCTCGGCGCGCAGCAATGGCGCGTCGCGTCGACTTCACTCCTCACGCGCGCTCCCGAGGCAGCACGTTCCCTCTCTAGCATGCCAAAGCACTCCACCGAGCCCCTCACACTCTCCCCTAGCTCGCGCACTTCACCAGTTCACTTCCCCGCGCTCGCTCCCGTCGTCTTCAACCTCCAGCCGCGCGGACCGAGCCGAGCTTCGAGACGAAATTCGTCCTCGTCCCTCCACCATTCCCAAATCCCTCGCGCACAGAGCTAGACCACTTCCCTAGCTCCCATTTCCCCCACTTCTCGCGAGCTATCCCCAACTCTCCGGCGAGAAATCGGATTTTCCCCCAAATCCGCATTTCCGGCCGCCGGAGTACGCGCACGTCAAGCCCCTACTTCGAGCCCTCCCCGAGGTCAACCAAGCCTTCCACTAGCTTCGCCGAGTCCCACTGGTGCTCAAGGACCCCTCGAACCCTGGCAAGATCCACCACCCTCGCCGGAATCGAGCTCGCGGCGGCCGCACCGCCACCTCACGTCGCCGGCGAACTCCAAGCTTCCCCCGGCCTCCCAACTACCACCAATCGACTCGTGGTGAGCCACTGGTCCTTTTCCCCCACTTCCCCGACCATCTCTCACCGTCGTTTGGCCGGCACAACTCCGGCGACGAGCCGAGGACCTAAGTCCATCTTCTTCCTTTTTCCAGGGTTCCCAGTGAAAATGGCAGGGACCTGTTCGCGAAGTTTCAAAAGATCCAAGGGCTGCGGCGTAAAAAGATTCTTAAGGTTTAAACCATTTTTCCCGAAATCTTGTAAAATCCACCAAAAATCGTACAAAAATCAGAAAAATGCATAAAAATACTCCCTGGACTCGTGAGATTGTAAACTCCAATCTCATGTTAGCATGTATATACTTTTGGTGAACCGTTTTTGAAGTAAAATTCGGGGACTGGTTTGAAAGGTTTTAAAAGTTCTAGGGTCTCCAGCGTAAAAAGATTCTTAAACCTAGATCTATTTTGCCGAGATCTTGTAAAATCCACCAAAAATCGTACAAAAATAAGAAAAATGCACAAAAATACTCCCTGGACTCGTGAGATTGTAAACTCCAATCTCATGTTAGCGTGTAGGTACTTTTGGTGAACCATTTTTGAATTAAAATTCGAACTGTGAATTTAGAAACTTGTGCACAATTTTAAATCCAGAGCTCCTCTAGGGATGAGCTTTGGATATGTTGTTTGCAGTGACTTTGGACACCTTGTGTCCAAAGGGGACCTAAAAATATGGACTGTAGCTTCAGTTATGAATTAATTTGTGATTCCTGTCTTATTACAGTCCTGAAATTATTAAAAATAATCCATGCAGCTAAAAATCACCATTTTTCTCCTGAGGCCTAAGAACTTGTTAGCACATCTGCTAAAAATACAAAACTTAATTTTTGCTCTGTTTAGACTAGCAAATAAATAGATATGTGTTTTCAGATAGAAATTTATTGAGGACTTTCCAAGGGTTATTTTGAGCCACCACTTGGCCAGAGCCCTCCTTACACTCATGGCTAGCTCTGGTAGGAAACTTTTCTGATTTGGAAGTATTTTCGATTTTATATGAATTTATCGTGTTTCTTTAAGCAGCAGTTTATACTATTTTTAATAAATTCTGTGTAGCTCAGTTTTAGCTAAATTTTGGAGTGAGCCTAGCTCTTATACTCCAGTAGCTGTCATAAGGTTTATAGATAAAAAGGATGAACAGAAACAGAGAAACAAAAATGAGAAGAAACTAGGGTAGAATTGAGTTATAAAAAGGAAATAGACCTTTTTGATAAATAATTAAAATGAAACATGGAAGGTCTAAAATTCCAGAACAGCACCCAAACCTCAAAATAATAAATGGAAATTCTTTTATATGTGTACACAATCATCATCATAGATACGTAAAATTTTCCACACCCCTCCTCTAATTTTGTGAAGGAGAACGTTGTACATTAGCATGTCTAGGTGAATATGGCCTTCAAGGCCTTAGCTTTGGAATCACTAGGCAGCCGCTATAAAGTTATGCATCTCATGTAGAAGGCGCTGTTGCGGACGGCTTCTATCATCTCATCCCCGCCGACGGAGAAGGCATCCCGGAGAACGGTGCCAACGAAGGAACAGTCGACCCAGAGGCTAACATTCAGCTAGCGCAAGAAGGCAAGCCCCGGAGCATAACCTAACTTTTAAAAGTTTATGCATCTATGAATTACCTATGCTTGTGCATTTACGTTTCAAGGAGTTGATTGAATACCTTAGTTGCATATTTCTAGTACCTATGACTTGCAACACTAGTATGAAAGGATCGATAGGGCATTGCTTTAGGTCCGTTACAAGTCGAGTGATTTCCTGTCACTCGCGAGACATAGGAGTTGCATGTCTTTACTTATGTTGGAATCATAAGGATGGACAGGCGGGATGGTAGATGTAGATCTCCCGTCCGTGTATGATAATTGATTTAAGGTCGAAACGTGTGGTTGTGTGTGTCAAGTTTTTGAACGTACCACATGCATGCCGATATATGGGAATCGGTAAGCCCGGTACCAGATTGAAGCAGCTAGGGCCGATAGCCATCTCTCCTTGGAAACTTTTGTTTCCCCTGCCGTACACTTGTGGATATATGCGTGATGCTGTGAGTGAAGCAGTAAACCTTTATCCTAAGGAATTGGACCCGGTTCCGAATTGTGGATCGATGGGAAAGGTTGGGAAGTGCTTGTACCTTTTATAGCAAGCATTGTCCGTGTGTGTTGGGTTTCCCCTGGCCAGGTAGCAAAATTCGGTTCGAACTGTCTGCTTCTCGCGGTTAATGAGACTGCTTGACCGCTTGGCTGCATTGAGTAACAAGTGGAACTATGAGAATGATGAACTTGTTGTATGAATTAAATTGTATTGCACCACTTGTATGCTTAGAGAGGATGCTAATCTAGAATGGTTAAATCTACTAGAATATGATGCTAAAACCATGAAAGCAAGGATCTACTCTTAGTTGCTTTTTGGCAAACAAACCCACCAGCCAAAAGCCTCTGATGTCTAGATGTCGGTGATGTAGTTTTCACCTGACGGGTAAGCCTTGCTGAGTATTAGTATACTCAGCCTTGCTTGTGGCTTTTATTATAGGTACGGTGATGGATGTGGCAGTCGATGCCATTACTTGGCCTACCCAGTTTTCCCCTGGATGGCACATCGAGTGGGTTCCGTCCTCTGCCGAGGAACGGGAGGAGTAGCACCGTGGCAGGCTTCATCATGGTGTTACTATGTATCGACGCTAGTTTACTTTCCGCTGCAATGAACTATTTTATTCCGCTGCTATGAACTTGATACTCTGATTTAAATTTCAAACTTGGTTTGTAATAACTTTATGATACTATTGTATGATGAATTTGTGGAATGTTGTAATCTCTGGAACTCACCTTCGTGTGGGCGCGCTTGTTGTTTCGATCGAGAAAGTACGTGGTTAAATCGGGTTTAATCCGACGGCGCTCCAGCTTATTCCGGATTAAGTGCCTGACTGCTTGATTAGCGGTCCAGGGGTACTTAACTTGGAATAATTTCGGAGTGGTCCGCCATAAGATCAAGGCTTATGAGCTATCCAACAAGATTACCAAAGAGCCTTCTACCTCAAGCCAACCAATTGCTTCATCAAGCAAACAAGAAGAGGAGAAGAATGATGAGAAGAAGCAAAAATCTTCCAAGCAAAAGAAGAAAGCTCATACGCATGTATCAAGCTCAAGTGAAGCATCAAGCTCTAGTGAAGAAGAAGAAAGTGATGATGAAGAGGAAGAGGATGAAGATGATGAGAGCAATACCTCCTTTAATGAAGAATCCAAAGAGCTCATCAAGAAGATGGAGAGGATGTTGAAGAGGCTCAACTCCAAGGGTGTTCCCATCACCATGCAAGACATGGTATTCACCAATGATAGAAGAAAGCAAAGAAAATATGTTTGCTATCAGGGAGAAGGGACACTTCCGTGATTCATGTCCTATCCTAACGAAGGAGTTGAAGAAAGCCCGCAAGCTCAAGAAGAGGGAGAAAGAGGAGAGGGGAAGAAAGCAAACACTCACTAGCATCGGCAAGTGGAGTGATTTGGATGAAAAGCCAAAACCCTCATCAAGAAAAGCGTCATCTAGCTCATCGCACATATGCCTCATGGCCAAAGGTAATGTCACTAGTGATAGCGAAGATGATTGCAATATGAGTGATAATGACTCCTCTCTTTCCATTCAAGAGCCTGTTGATACCATTCGTTCACAAGATGATGCAATTAAAAAGCTCTGAACTCAAATCAAGGATCTTAAGAAAAAAATGGCTAGCTCATCATCCAATTATCAAAAATTGGTTGAAAAGTTTAAAATTGTGGTAAAGCACAATGATGAGCTAGCAAATAAAATTAAGGTCCTTGAACAAGCATCATCCAGTATTGCATCCATTCCACCCATTATTGAAAAAACTAAGGTGGATTCATCTACCTCTTACATTGATTTAATTGATGAATATTGCTCACCATTTTGCAATGAGCCTTGTCATGAGAATGTGGTTGTAGAAACATGTGATGAGTTCATTGCCCAAGAAAATGAAGAGCTTATGCTAGAGATAGAGAGGCTAAGAAAGGACTTGGTAAGGCTCAAGGGCAAGGAGAAGGAAGTTGAGAGCAAGGCACAACCTCCTCAAGATAACCGTCCAAAGATGGTGAAGAAGCTTTAGATGGGTGCAACCGTGACTTGCTACTCATGCCATGAAGAAGGACCACAAGTCCTATGAGTGCAAGAAGAAGAAAAAGAAGAAGAAGACTCTCAACACCAAGTCCTATTCGAAGGTTGACAAGGTGAAGAGCACACCATACCTACTCAAGAAGAAAGATGACAAGGTGGTGGCTCACTTGCTCAACAAGCAAAGCAAGGCGTGGAACCAACCTATTTGGGTGCCCAAGAAGATCACTGCTACCATGAAGGGCTCCAAGAAGGTTTGGGTTCCAAAGGCGACATAAATTCCGCGGTACTCGGGAGGATTTGGAGGCTTGGCCACAAGAGAAGAGCAATTCAATTCAAGAGTCAAGCTTATTAAGATTTGGAGCATATTGGAAATTAGGTAAATCATATACCCAAATCCTCCCAAGATAACATATGCAACTAGATTTGAATTCATGTAATTTCAATTAGCATCTAATTCCTTTTCATGTCTAGGATTGGTTGTTCATATCTCAATTCCATTGCATTACCTAGTTTTCTTTCATATGGAAAGTTTGCTCCTGTTTCTCTAACCCATGAGCAACTTGCATGGTTTGTTAGTTGTAGGAAAATGGCACTTAGAGCTCTATTTCATATATCATCTGTGCCAAAGTTACAAGCTATATGATACTTCCCAATGCCCTTATTGATTAGTGCATGTCTCTCACAAGTAATTCAATTGCTTGTATGCACACATTTAGGGGGAGCTATCTTATGGTTTGTGATTTTGAGACTAACCTATTTTGCAAGCTTATCATGTGTGTAGTCTCACATTGGAACAATCCCCGGAGATATGCAAGGCTTGAACTTCAAGTGATATTGGTATATTTGTTCATTGATATCATGCATGTTATTTCATATAAGCTATCTACATACATAATATAGACTAACCTTCTCATCTTGCACCAATTAACTAGTTGTGCATATGGGTCATTTTTCTATCACATATATGCACACACTTAGGGGGAGCTTAGTCTATGTTATGAGAGTTTTATGTTCATGACCTTGATTGACAAAGGGGGAGAATTTCATATCTTCCACATTTAAAGGTTCATGTTCTATGGAACTCTCCCTTGTGCATTTGATGTCTTCCTTTTCGGTGTTTGATTCCAAAGAGGGAGAATTTTAGTGGCCAAAGCAAGTACACTTTAAGGGGGAGCCGACCTTAAGGGGTAGGATGCAAGAAAGCAAGAACCTCATCTGTAGGGGAGATTGTAGATTTCAATCATGGAGAAGATTACAAGAATTTGGTCCAACAAAGGGAGAAAAGTGGCATTGGAGTAAGGGGAAGGCCTTATGTCCAACATGGCCACATAAGGGGGATTGAAGTCAAAATGGTAAGGGAAATATATGTTTCGCTCAATTGCTATTCATGTTCTATCATTTATAGCATATGTTCTTGCTCTTGCATAGTATCCAAGAAAGTTGTGCATTTATTTTATTTATTTATATCTTGCTTTGGTTGTGTTGTCATCAATCACCAAAAATGGGGAGATTGTAAGGAAAATGGCCCTAGGCCATTGTTTGTGATTTTGGTGATCGATTGACAACATAGCCATTGGGACTAACATGATGTGCAGGATGATTTTTTGGTAGGTTCCAAAGATGTTTTTGAAGCCATGCAAATGGTTGGAAATGTTTATTAGTCTATTACAAAAGTGGCAAAAAAAAAGAACGAAAATCGACGAAGAAATGACGTAAAAGCGATCAAAACAATGCCCCAAACAGTGTTGCGGATAAGCCATAGATATAGTCTGTGGTGATGCTGACACAGAGTAATAGTCGGTGGTACCATCGAATTAGTCGGTGCTACCATCGAGGTAGTCGGTGCTGAAGGCTTTTTATAGGCAGTTTGAAGGTCTCTATGTGTGCGACCACCGACTATTTCGGCGGTGCATCATAGGGGCATCGAAATAGTCGGTGCTAAGGAGTTTTTCAGCAAGATTGAAGACCTCTCTGGGTGGCAACCATCGATTATTTCGATGGTACTAGATAGAGGGCATCGAAATAGTCGATGCAGGGAGGACCCAGGCGTCAGAGACTCAACGGCTAGCTGAGTGATTAGAAAATCTAGGTGATTAGCAAAGTGTTTAGTGCTAGTCTAGACCCTTTAGCACATATCTTTGGTGTTTAGCTAAGTGTTTAGTGAGTTTTGTATACCTCTTTGCTTACTGGTGCTTGCACGCACCAACTGTTGTAATCCGGGGCTTGTAGTCTTACGAGACCCTCCAACCGAGTTTGTGGATAGGCCGCCGGTGATTGTGCAAGGGAGGAGAGGCCCTTGGCGATTGTCCGAAGCTCTACCAAGTGAAGGTGGCGAGGAGCATCTGGGGAGGGACGAGCGGAGACCCACTTGCGCGTGGGGAAGTCCCGTGGTCACCCACAGTTACTCGACCGGGGAGGTTATGCGCTTGCGTGGGCATTCCCTTTGAGAGGGGCTCCAACAACGAGGACTAGTGCAAAGCTCGTGAGCTTTCCGATACCTAGGTAAAAATCGACGTGCCGGGAGTTGCTTCTCTACCCTTTACTTCCGGCATTATTTACTTACACTACTTTCCGCATTACCTTTCCTACACTTGCCATGCTAATATAGGATTGAACTAGGATGCAAAACTTTGTAGCGGTAGAGATAGTAACACATAGACAAAACCTAGAGTACATTTAGATAAAAATTGAAATAGGTTTCGTATGTGCAATTAGAACATTAGTTTCTAGGACACCTAATTCACCCGCTCTTATGGTGTCACAGTTCCTTCAGTTGCACCTTGCAATAGTGCACGGTCTAAAAAAAATTTCATCGTCGTCTGGCAGCCAATCAAGGCACCACGTGCCCAACCCCAATTCCTCCGCTTACCACACACGCCGGCCGCTCGTGGTTTGACGCGACGACACCCTCTCAGAGCACGTTTAGCTTGTTACAGCAAGTCAGCAAAGGAACTACACTTCGAAAGGCTCGAGAAGATTTGATGCCAATAAAACGTGTTTATAAGTACATAATTATTTATTTTAGAATTGAACAATTTTAGTCGTTTTCGATAATTTTTTTAATTCTAGGATTTGGAAATGAACTTGTGCTCACAGTCTCCCTGCATCGCGCTTACTCCCCGCGACGTTATCCGACTCCTGACCTCCTCACCTGCCCTGCCCACCACAGCACCACCTGCTCGCCTAATCCACCACCACCAGTCCACCAGTCTCGGCATGGCCGCCCTCCGTCCACGCGCCAACGCCGCCTCAGTAGTTTCCGCTGACCTCCGGCCGGCGGTCTGGCATGGCGCCTGTCGCGCGTCAGCCGCGGCGTTTCGCTACTACCCCTGCTGGCAACTGCAGGTTCTTCAATCCGGAATTCGTGTAAGTCAGGAGGGCTTGATGCGTTCGTTAGAAAAATGGTTTGATGCTACTTGGGGGTTAGGAATGATGTGTATGGATTGTTTATGTTCTTAGGTGCGTTTGGAAAAATGTTCGAGGGTAGGGTTTAATTTAGCTTACCAGGATGGGGATTATTTGATTTTTTTTCCTTGCGATAGATATAAATTGAATTTAGGTGGCTTAGCAAATCACACTTGCTCCACTTCATTTAAAGGCAACTGGTTGATAAATAATTCATCTTTTTTTTAAAAAAAAAAATGGAATGCTTAGTGGACTTGATGGTTTACTTGGGATCAAGTCCCTGTTCGAAGTATATGCTGTTTAGTTAGAAATTAAAGTTAAAATTCTTTAAACTGGATCGTGATCATAGCACACAGACCTTTAAATCTTTAATTATGTTTAAATGATTTCATCAGACGCCCAATGGATATCTACAGCCTTCTCCCAAATAACCTGGAACCCTGGTACTGCCTAAATAGCATTTTCTCTTTAAAATAGGCCATTTGAAACATGACACGGACTCTTTGCCTGATTTATGCAACAAAAAATAATAGTTTTGACTGAAGTATAGCCATGTAAATGGTACAATTTTTCTAAGAACAGCTGTAGTATGCATGTTAAACAGTAGTTTGGGAAATTATAAATCAAGAGCATTTCATTGTATAGCTGAGAATGGTTCAGAAGAAAATTTCGATATTACCATAACACAGATATACTTATACGTATGTTAAACTGCTTTATCTCTTCAAAAATAGTTTCAATAGAGTCATTGTAATTGGAGTATGCAACTTTTATTGTTTAATCTACATTTTAGTGGCATGGAAAGCCTCATCAACTTCAAAATGCAGGGAAGTATGTTGAATTGGACATCCAAATTTGCAACTAAGAAGTTATTGGGTACTGTAGCTGGTGCAAAGCTTGATGATTCTGAATTTGAAAGTGTGGATGCACCACTTGAGCCCGAAACATGGGAAGGAAGTTTCTTGTGTGGTCTGTTGAAGAACCTTCCACACATTTTTCTAGCTGCAGCAGCAAAGCAGCTGCAAGAATTGTCTAACCAAAGAGAAGATACGTTGAACCGCTGGGAACATAGTATTGGTTCTAAAGAGGACAGCCTTCACAGGTTGGTACTTTTCTGATTGAAATGTTACAAAACGTGTACTCTAAGGAATTTTATGTTTTTATCTCTCCTTATTTGGCCAATAATGATTTTGAGATCAAGCAGTGATGCTCTTTTTTGAATTTGTCAACACTTTTCACTTAAATGTGTACTTTATATCTTATATTGCATATTAACTTATGAAAAACAGTTATTAGATAAAGCCTCCATCTGTATGCTACTTGTTTTTTCAGGAATTGTATGGCACCATTAGCAGCTACTCAAATAAATTTAAGGAAAAAAGCCCATCTTGTTACCCTCACCTATCCACTTTGTCTGTTTAACCCCCTTTGCAAAATTTTGGTTCAAATTACTCCCCTAAACCGTTTTAGTCGGTCCAATCTACCTCCTAATATGATTTGTCTTTTTTATTTTTCTCTATATAAGTCGAGATTTAAATTCAAATTTTGCGAGTAGATAGAGAACATGATGTTTTATGGTAAAGAAATATATTGAGATTTTTTCGTGATTATTTGCATAGGTTACGAACAATTCATAAAACATAGTCTATATGCATACAAAATTGCATAAAACATAATCATGAAAAATTATGATATATTTTTCTAATATAGAAAATCACGTTATAAGCCATCTCGCAAAAGTTGAAATTAAAACTCAGCTTGGATGCGGCGAAACAAAAAAGATAAATCACACAATATTTTTCGGTGTAAATAGAGCTAAATTTTTATTGAGGGGGTCAAGGGGACAAAGAGAAAAGATGAGGATAGTAAAATAGGATGCCCTCCTGGAGGTGACACTGACGGAGGAAAGCGACCACCACTCTTGGAGGTTTGACTACTCTGGAATGTTCACCACAAAATCTGCGTACCGAGCATTCTTCTATGGAGCAACGACCTTTGAACCTTGGCGACGGCTTTGGAAGGCATGGCCACCGGTCAAGTGCAAGGTCTTCCTGTGGCTTCCTTTCAGAAACAAGTGTTGGATGGCAGACAGGCTTGCAAGTCGGGGGCTTCCACATTCTGACAGTTGTGTGCTCTGTGATCAAGTGATGAAGATGTCCAACATATACTCACAGACTGTGTCTTCGCCCGAGAATTCTGGTATAGGATCTTGGCACTGATCGGGCTGGCTGTTTGTGCACCAGGCCAGAATGATCAGGTTTTCGCTGAATGGTGGAGAAAGGCAAGGAAACGTACTACCAAAGCTAAACGCATAGGCCTTAACTCACTGATCATCTTAGGTGCATGGACACTATGGAAACACAGAAATGCTTGTGTGTTTGAAAACGCCCGACCCTGCATCCAAGGGATCCTGAGGGAATTCGACAATGAGAAGCAATTGTGGTTCCTTGCTGGCGCCCGATCGCTACAAGCTTTAGGTCTAGAAGAGGCGGCAAACTAGTCGGTTAGCCAGGTCTGGTCTCACCTTAGTGTGTGTCTGTATAAGTCTCAATTAAGTTGTTGCCACGGCCCCTCACAGCTCGGTTCAGAGTGAGGTGGCTGCTCTTGTAAGGGACCGTTTTCTCTCTTCTTGATACAAAGATACGCAGCTCTCCTGCGTATTCAAGAAAAAAAATACACTTTTTTCTTAAATTTAAGTACTAAATGCTTGAAATAGAGTTTGGGAAGGGTGTACCATCTGGTTATGTGTATCGCAACTGAGACTCGTTTAGATCAAAATCATGTTATTGGAAGTTCAGCGACGAGAAGAAATTAGGTCTGGCCATAACCTGTTGCCTAGTTATCTTTCATGTGATTAACCTGTAGAGTTGTAGAATTATCATGTATCTAAAACAGTAGACCAAATGCAGAGTGTGGAATTTTTGATAGAATAGAAGGCTGGTGCCCATGTTATGTCTTGTGTCGTGACATAGCATAACTCACTAGTGTGCTTGTATTGGGTTTATTTAGAGTCCTACGAGTCTATAAGCTATCTTGGGATATTCTCTAGAATATACCCTATTTGGAGTCTATATACTCTGCTGACCGAGCCGAGCATCAGGAGCCGTGGAGCCATGTGTAATTACTGCTGGATGGTTACGTACTTACGTGATTAGCGCTGGATGGTTAGGTGCTCGATTTCTGACGGACTGCGACTACTTTTGGCCAGATTTTGTACATGGAGGTTACGAGAATAAATTAACTAGATATCAGAATAAACAATTCATTACTAGAATGGCGTGGGCCATAAAATGGTTTGCCATGTTACAATAAAATCATTTTACTGTAATCCTGTACGAGAACCCATTTTCTGGGTTACCACAATGGCATAATCAATTTAATATATCTGGTATCGTCAATTTACCATAATTTGTTTCCAAGGTATTGATCAATATGGGCTGATCCAGTTACTATAAAATGACGATATCCACTTTACTAGAAGCCAATATACAGGATTACAACTGTGCCTTTAGAATGAGGTAACATAAACATAGGTTAAGTATGACTGCATGATGCAGAGCCCAAGTAGCTGCTCAAATGACAATTCGTTGTATTACATGTCCCATCATGCATATATGAAAAATAAAAAACACCCCATAATGCAACTCTTAAACTTGTTATCTTTGATTTTCCTCGAGACCAAAGCTCTTGGGAGCACGTTTCATTTTCCTTGCCTCATTCTTGTGGTGGTATAGAAGGAAGATAATTTGTTTTCCTGGTGCAGCCACATATGCAATATGAGCTCCAGTGCCTACTGCCCAACCAGATGGGGCAGATGATGAAAGTAGCACGCCGTCAGATCTCCAGATTGCCAATGGGGCATCATCTTCCAAAAGAAAATTCCATGAAAAGCTAGTAAATGGTATGATGTATTTACAATAGAATGATGTCACTGAAGACAATGGAATCTTAAAAACAAAAAAGTATTTTTTTTGTCATATGTAGAATTTCATTTATGAGAATAAAAATTACAGTAATGCAACCTTGATTAACATAAATTTCTGACTATGATTTAGAAGAAACATAATTCATGATAAGAAATTAACATGAATCGATGAATTTACTATGGCAGGGACTAAGTTCCAACAAAATTTAGATGTAGCACTGTGCTACTTAAAACCCAGATCTAGATAATTCAACCACAACTCTATAACCTGGTGAAATAGACATAATTCGAAAAGAAAAGCTAGTAAATTATATGGTTGATTTACCACATAAAACTAGTAAATTATAGGGTTGATTTACCACATAAAACTAGTAAATTATAGGGTTGATTTACCACATAAAGCTAGTAACTTCGGAAGTCAAGATTACGGTAACACAACAAGATTGACGTAAATTTCTGACACAGATTTACAAGAAACAAAAATCTTGGTAAGTAATTAACATGAATCCATTAATTTACTTTTAACATTCTGGTTCCAACATTCATGCAAATTATATACCTTTATTTACTAGCAGAAATCGCCAAGCCTGACTAAATACAAATTATTCAGATTTATCAAACAAGAATATATGCACAACATAATTTATCTGTCCAAAGTAACAGCAATAAAAACAGCGTTTAATGTAATTTTCAGAATATAACGTGCTGAAGTCAATGTAATAGTAAATTATGTCGTTAACCTACTACAGACTAAGTTACAGTAACTGGTTTAAGTTGTAAATCCACATATTTCAATAAGTTGTAAGTAGAAAGGTTAATTTACCAGGTTGCAAGGTCACTGAAGAACTAGTAACTTGATCATAACTTTGAAATACACAGAGTAGTAATTTACTATGATTGTTATCAATCAAGATAAATATACTGTGCAGTGAAGCAATAATAAATATAATCCAAAGCGAATCAGTGGGCAATCTAAATGTAGTCTGCTGCTGATCTAAAAGGAATCAGATCGTTTGAATTGGTAATTCGGTTTTTTATTCAGCTGCTCACCTCAGACCAACGTTAGTGAATTTGTGTTACTGTAATTCCGGCAGTAAATATGTGTTGCATATCTACTACCAATGATTTAGTAACTTCTAACTATGATATACCAGAAAGAAAATTCTTGACAAGTAATTTACATGTATCCATGAATTTACAATAACATTCAGGTTCCTAATAAATAACTTTGCTTCTGTGTGCTAGTTAGATCCGACACCAGATAAATCACGAACAATTAGAGAACATGATGAAATCAACACAACACAACAAAAATAGCAAATTATACGGTTAATTTACCACTGTACAGGGTCAATGAAGGTCTGGTAAATTACGGTAAATGTGCACTGTGGAGCCTATAGTACAATGATAAGTACTGAATGTTGATCAACTTCATGAAGTTGATTCAGGAAGGCATTATTGTACTCATCTCTAATTTTATTTCTATAGTAAAACAATAAGTACTGTACGTGAATTCAGCTAACCCATTTGCGGTTTCAAGAAGGGGTGACAAACAGAAAATATCACTATGAGAAAGGGTCCCAACAAAATAAAAAAGAACATACTTAGTTCAAAATGCAGCAACAAGGGAAATTGAGGATAGCCTGCCCTGCTGCAGCCCAGATGGCGGATCTAGCACAGGCAGATGGGCCCTTTTGAGGTAACCTCCTAGGATGGAAATTAAATTTATCCATTCATGAACATATAAGCCGCCATAAAAAAACATGGGAACATGAGAAAGTACGGAAGGGGAAATTACCAGATCCATGTACGGGGATAGAAAAAAAAATCTCGCTGGTAACCAATAAGAGGAAATCAATGCGACCGGGGGAGGGGATTTACTTGCTAATCCATCAGCATTTCCTTCTCTGCCTCTGCGATGAAACAGGATGAAAAGACAAGATCGATTACAAAGTGAATTTTATCTGCTGGCCAGATGGATTGGCGAGCGGGTTGGTACCCGCAGGAATTTTAATATATATAATATAAGACTGCCCTTTGGGCCTCTTTGAGGGAAATGAAAAATCAGTTTGGGCCAACAATTTGGACTCATATATAATTGGGGAAAACTTAGCTGATATTGAGTGTATTATGTGTTCCTTCAATGATCCTTAATGAACATTGCGAGCTAGATTCGGTGGAATATATGATGTGCTGGATTCAACAGTGTCATTGCAAAAATCCACGGAATCTAGCTCGCAGTATTCATCAAGGATCATATTAACTAGCGCCCTGATATGGCAAACACTACAGATCTTGAAAATGCCTTATATTTAATAATTTGGTTTTTTCGCTGCCCTTTAGTTTTAGGTTTTGTCTTGGGTAACTTACTTATTGTGTTGGAACCATGATAAATAGGAGAATTGCTGAACTGAAGGAGCAAGAGTGTCAAACAGCTATTGAGGACATCATGTACATGCTGATCGTTTATAAGTTTTTCAAGATTGAAGTTCCGATGGTTCCAAATCTGTCAAAGCTCATCAGCAACAGAAGATTGCAATTATGGCCACCAAGGGAGACAGATCTTGAGTCCATTCATGGGCCTCAGGTACTAGAACTAATTAGGGAACACTTGACAAGCATTATCAGATGGGTGCACAGAAATGGTCCCAAGATCAATCTCTCAACACTTCGCATTAAAAGACTGCAATTTCGCCGGATATATTCCGCTTCAATAATGTATGGATACTTCCTGAAATCTGTCAGCATCAGGCATCGTCTAGAGCTCACTCTCTCTCGCTCAGAAGAACTTCCTCCAATTCAATTTCTGAATGCTCAGTTTACAAATAAACAAGAGCAGCAAGAAGCCATTGGATGCTCAGGGGAAGTTTTATCTTCAAAACCAAGTTCAGTTGTCAACCCGCATGACTTGAAGGATTATATGATGGGATTTGACCCGAAGACCTTGCAGCTTTGTGCCAAGCTGCGATCTTTTGAAGCTGCTAATCTCATCGAGAGGCACAGCTGGGCTCTTTTTGGAGAGAACATGGAACTCACCCATGGGAATGATGAAGCAGTTATACTTGAACCTTCGTCCCTAAAAAGACTACTGCTTGAAGCAATTGCATTTGGTTCCTTCCTTTGGGATGTCGAAGATTATGTGGACGAGATTTATAAGCTGTCGGATAGCTGAAGAATGTCCTGCATAAAGCTACTGCAGCCTTGTAGATCTCAGCCGGAAGAGGAGTTGCAGAGG
This sequence comes from Digitaria exilis, assembly GCA_015342445.1. Classification (NCBI taxonomy): domain Eukaryota; kingdom Viridiplantae; phylum Streptophyta; class Magnoliopsida; order Poales; family Poaceae; genus Digitaria; species Digitaria exilis. The sequence continues at coordinate 140,770 of JACEFO010002313.1, forward strand.
TTTTTCCTGGACCATTGTATATATGACTAGCTGTGTACATGTATAGATGTAACACTACTCCAAAAGTTTTGATCCAAAAATATATCATCCATCTTTAGTTGCTTGCACATGTAAATCTCCATGGTTTAAATTTGGCCTTATTTAGTTTGGTGAAAAAGTTGGTGAATTTTATTGTAGCAATTTTAAACTTGAGATTAGAAGGACTTAACTTGGTTTAATTATAAAACTAGTTTCACGGATCTGTGATCGCGAAATCTCTACTCCTAAAAAGGCGAGTCGTCCCACTGCGACTCCGTGGCGTCGCCCAACGCCCATCCCCGCGTCGTCCGTGACACCCTCCTCGCGTCGCCCAGCCCCGCGCGCCTTCCTTTCTCGCGTTGCCCAAACCAGCGCGCTTTCCTCGCGTAAATCTCCGCTGATCGCGTCCTCACCCGCGCAGGGATGAGCCTAACGCCAGCCGATCGTATCGACGCCTGTCGCTGATCCTCGCCGGCCGGCTCCGTGCGCTGGACGCCAGGATTTGGCCGGGGTCAGGGAGTACGGCGGCTCCGCGCGCAGGACCTCGCCGGCTCCGATCGCGCTCTGGCGTCCTCGTCTGCGATGCCCGTGTGGGGACTCCATTCACTAGCCATCTGCATCAGTCGCCCGCAATGCCCACCACATCGAGCATGAGTCCGTTAGCCATGATCACATTGAGTTCGGTGCCCCCCTGCAGTCCGTCGGCTGTGGTCGATCCGGCATTGTGTCTTTTAGAGGATATCCAGGTTTAGTGATACTCTAATCAAGTTACACACATAGGATAAATATTTAAAAAAATGCTTCTACACTGAACCCTGAGATCCTGTTGGCTTTTCATGGTTGACATGAATGTAATTCATGATTGTACCAAACAATTCAGCTCTGCAATGATCGATGGTCTAGTAGTGTAGGACATCTACTTTTAATCTAAGTACATCTGACCAAACATTTGTTGAGAAGCTCTAAGAAATATTGTTTTGTTGCCATAGATATTGAAGGCGTTTCCTTATTCGTTGTCCTCAAAGTCAGTTCAGAAAAGGCTCCACATTGTAGGTGGCCATGCTGCCGAATTCTCTTGCAAATATTAGCATGATTATGGCACATAATAGTATCGTGAAATCCCTAATTTGCCATGTCTATCATATAATAGTATGGTCTTTTTTTATTTCATCTTCCATCTTTCACATGCATTAAATTTAAAAAGATTTTCATTTGTAGGGTATATTTTTCCTTAGTGTATCAAACAATTTTAGGCACAACACTAACATACATGTGTTGGAAAGTAATTCTGGTTTGATTGTGAAAAGCATATGGCACCATGCCACCGCTGAGCTTCGGCAGCTATTGGGTGGTCGAGTAGGCTAACATTTCTTCTAGAAGAAGACAATGAAGTTGCACCACCTGTTACTTACTGAACAATGAGAAAAATGGTTGCTACACAGTCAAAATTGTATAAGTAGTCAGTCCTTGTAATATATTGATAAGACTTTGTATTTCCGACTAAGGTTATGTGTATGCATTTGTCATGAAAATAATTTATTAATATAAATTATTTGTTATTGACTGTTAAAATTTGTTTGACCCGTAGCAACGCACGGGCAAGATGCTAGTGAATCTATTAAGTCTAATTAATTTGTCATTAGATATTGTTTACTATAACACATCATGGTCTAATCAGTCATAATAGATTCGTCTCGCAAATACACTAGGGGTTATGGAATGATTTTAGTCAGTTATGACATCTACTACTCCTGATAACCAAATATTTAAATAGTAGAAAATATTCAAATTTACTGTAGAGATCAAGAGCAAAACCATCAAACTGTTAGCATTGAGGACACTGGCATAGCTCCACAGGGTCTGGACTGCCGCATGCCAGGTCATGCAGATCTTGCTGCTAGTCAGGCAACCGGACATTTCGTGACCACATGCTACCCAAAACTCATAATGGCCCTTGATAACATCTCAGCTGCACAAGTGTATGTGCAGTTATTGCAGAGAAACCCTCTCCCGCGATTTCATGGCCTGTTAGTTTAACCATAAAAAATTTACAAAACATCCATTTTTTTACTCTTATCTATCCATTTTGTCCACTTAACCCCTTAAACAAAATTTTGGTTCAAATTGCTCCCCTAATCTTTTTCAGTTAGTTCGATCTAGCCCTAATGAGATTTGTCTCTTTTGTTTCTCTCTACATTAGATGAGTCTTAAATTCAAATTTTATGAGTAGTTAGAGAACATGATGTTTCTCATGATTATTTGCATAGATTACAGACATGTTATACAACATAGTTTCTATGCATACAAAATTGCATAAAAATAATAATGAAAAAATATAACATATTCTTCTAATATATATAGAAAATCACGTTATTGGAAAATTTGAGATTAAAATTCAACTTGGATGTTGAAGAAAAACAGATGAAATCTCATTAGGGGATAGATAGAACCAACAACAATAGTTTGGGAGTAAATCGAGCTAGGAAAATGTCTATTTTTACTAACCTCACCTTTTCACTTTGTCGATTAACCCCCTCAACAAAATTCTGTCTCGATTTACTCCCCCAAACTATTGTTGTTGATTCAATCTACCCATTATGAGATTTATCTTTTTTTTTCATTATATCCAAGTTGAATTTTAATTTCAATTTTTTTAAGATGACTTATAACTTGATTTTCTAATTAGCAAAGATATATTATACTTTTTAATTATTATTGTTTATGCAATTTGTATGCATTGAAACTATATTGTATAAAATGTTTGTATCTATGCAAATAATCACAAAAAATCTCAATATATTCATTTAACATAAAACATCATGTTCGCTATCTACTCACAATATATGAATTCAAAACTCAACTTATATAGAGAGAAACAAAAAAGACAAATCTCATTAGGGTTAGATTAGACCAACTGAAATAGTTCAAGGGAGTAATTTGAACCAAAATTTATTAAGCGGGTTAAACAGACAAAGTGAAATATGAGGGTAGTGAAATGAACTTTTTCCATCGAGCCAAAACTTTGTTGAGGGGGTTAAGGGGACAAAGTAAAAGGGTGACAATTGTAAAATAGACTTTTCTAAAACTGGTTAACGGTGTCACATCAAATATTTGGACACTAAATAAGAGTACTAAATATCAGAAATGCTATGTCACGGGCGTCCGAACGCCAATGCAGAAATCGGACGCACCTCCTCCACTCATTCTTCCCTCCTGATGTTTCAATGTTTCAACTTTTTTCATCTAAATGTTGCGAAATATAACTTAATGTTGCACGTTTAAATGTTCGATGCTTAATTGTTTCAACATTTTTTACTTGAATATTGTAGAATATAGCAATGCTACAAGTGATGTTTGTTTCAAACGATCCTGTATGTTGCAATAATCAACCCATCGATGTTGCGTGATGAGAACATGACACCATCGGATACGAACATTGGTCATAAGTTGAATTTATTTCTCCATTTGCACAATTGTTTGTTATACAATTCACTTGGTTTCACATGTCCATGTCATTATTTGACTAAAGGTACAAATGCATCATTAAAATATCGTCGTTGGCTTGTTATTCACACATGGGATCCAGACTCTGGTTGGAGCAGGCCCCAAATATGTGGAAAGGACTACAATGATGTGCAAGGACGTCCATCCCTTTGCCCACCACCTTAGGAGACCATCAAGGGTTCGGCAAGCTATGTGAAGGCCCAATACAACTCAACTTCGAGTCCACCTCGGAGTCCAGGAGCTGTCTTCAGTAAATCGGATGCCTAGGTCGCATACATGCTCGGATTTGGGTGTTCTATATATGGATGGAAAGATAATTTGATAGGGCTTCCAATGGAATCAGTACCACGTCAAAATAATGCCTGAGTAGTCAGGAATCATTGAAACAAGTTGACGTCCAGAATCTATTCTGGTGCTGCGTCATCGTCTTTTGGCCTTTGGCCCGTGTATCGTCATCAAACACATTAGGGGGCGTGAGTAGGGGGTCATCCTCAACCCTAAGCTCTATAATTCAGTAGACGCTGCCTTCCTTAGGGTTTGGGTTTTGCTTAGATTAATCTGTCCAAGAACAGTTTCGCCGTCATCGTTTTGTGAGACCCCAACTCGTGATATTAATCATACATCTGCAATTTGGTTGCATCCTTTCGTGTTCTAGCTTGTGTTCTTCGATTCGCAGGCAGGGTTTAGCCTTCTTGGCAAGGTCGACCGTGCATCCGCCGGTCGATAACCTGAGGAGACGTGATGCTGCGGTTGCGGGGTTTGGAACGTGTTGTTCGGAAGCCAGATCGAAGTGTGTCACGACTCCACCAAATCGTCGCTTATCTGAACCTTTCGGAAGATCAGGAACCCTAGTTCACATCAATTGGTAATTAGAGCCTTAGGTTCTCCGTCAGGTTCACCCCCTAACCCTAGTTTAGTTTGTGTCATTCGTCCTAAAAATCTAGAAAATTGCCCTACAAAAATATATGTTCTTCATTGTTTCCGTTGTCCTATAACCCTTTCTGCCCCTCAGTTTTTATTTTCAGATTGCTTTTCTGAATTTTATTCCCTTGCTGTGTTGTTGTGTTCGTCGTGTCTAGGTCTTGTTTCTTGTCTATTCAAGTCGAATAGGATTTTTGTTCTGTTTAAGTTGTCATTCGTGTGGATCTTTGAAGGGAAGACAATCTGCTCCAAGTTCTTGTCTCATGCTCCATGTTAATTAATAACAGCACAACATACTTTTGCATCCTATATGCATGTTTCAGCTAAGATATTGGTTTGTCGTGCACCGTTTAAAAAATTAGAAGGCAAAGGAACATTGATTGGTGCATCCTGCACGTTGCTGTGAAAATTTTTGGCAGCCTCCCAAAATTCCATCATCCATTGTGACATATCTTGCGGCACATTCTGAGTAGAAAAAAAGAAAAGGCGAGGTGCAAAAAAAAAAGAAAACAAAAGAGCCGCACCAAAAAAGAAAGAAAGAAAAGAGTAGAAAAAAATTCAGTATTGTTGTATCCTCTGAGTCCTTGAGCTGAGTTGTATTGTTACTTGCTTGAACTAGGTCTGAGACGAGTTTAGGCCGGTGACATAGACTAGCTTGGGACTAATTTTCAGCTTTGCAGTTTCTGAATTGAATTATTGATATTCCTTGCTACATATTTTTTGGCCCTCCTATAGCTCCATATATTACTTTTGGACAACATAGTTTTTGACCCTTGCAATCGCTGGATCACATCTTCTAGGTAATCCTTTGCTTTGCTGGTAAGAACCCTGTAAGACCATAGTAAGGTGCTTCCTTTTGCTGTGTTGATTGATTGAGAGGCACCACCACATCTGTGTAGGAGATTATTAGGGATAATCAATTATTGTCCTTTCTTCTTTGATTAACATTTTGCAGGACGATATAGATATCATAGAACAATATGTGTTCAGTTCTCAAATGCAGAAGGCAGAGCAAAATCAAGTCAACAATTTGTTTCAGACTTTCCCTGTTGTGAGGAATCGACGTTGTCGTGTCATCATTGACTGTGATAGCAGCCGCAACATTGCAAGTTTAGAGTTGGTCGAGAAGCTTCGCTTGACCACAGAGCCGCATCCATCTCCGTACTACATTCAATCGGTAAATTCTTGCGATATCATAGAGGTAAATAAGATTGCACGTATAGAATTTTTTATTGATGTTTACAAGGATAGTGCAGAATTTGACGTAGTACCTATGCAAGCTTGCAATTTGTTATTTAGTGAACCATGGATATCTGAAATTAATGTTGTGCATAATAAAATTACTAATGATTATTCTTTCAAATATAATAGCAAAAACATTATTCTTAAACCTATGACTATCGCTGAAATTTTAAAAGTAGATCTCATGAGAGCAGAGAGAAGAAAGAATGAGCCTTTTAGAAAAGAATGGGCAATTTTAGATGTTACAACACCTTCATCTAAATCTGAATTTTTACGAAAAGATCTTGCTATTTTGCCTCTTGTTGGAACTAATGTTTTGCAGCATACACCAAAACAAGAAGAAAATGTGGAGCTGACAACAACATATGAAGATTCAGGACCTTCTTGTCACGAGCACCTTTGACTGCTGCTGCATATGAGGCCAAAGCTATTACACATGGTGCTACAATCACGGAAGGTGAAAATTGTGATATGCTGAATTTTTTCACCGATCATGCTAATATAGAGCAACTGTTAGTGGAACCTACTCTTGATTTACCCTGGTCACAAGATGATTGGGCTTGATATTTCTTGTAATAAAGAAGAGTTGTGCGCAAATGATTCATATATTGCTATGCGACAACTAGTCCATACTAATGATAATCATGCTTTGGAGTCATATACTTGTGCTCAAAATAAAATGTTTGTCCCTATTACTTGTGCACATGACGAACAAAAATTGCTATCTTCTTTAAATACTTTGGGTTATATCGAATTTGCTGTTCTATGTAATCTAAATTGTTTGGGGAGATACTCTTTGCAAATTTTGAATCACCATATTTGAATATGAATACATATCACTTTATTGGCAAATATAATCACAAAGGAGAATATATGGTGCATCGAGTTTATATTTGTTCAAATATGAAATCTTCTTTGGTGGGACAACAAGGCAATCAATTTGAGAGCTACAATAACACTAAACATGCTGAATCCAGTTGCTCTAGTTTTGTTTTCAAGAAACAGGCAAACATTCAAGAAGGGGAGCACTGTTGGGTGTCACCTAAAACATCTTCTACAACTACAGCCAAACCAAGGATGGTTTGCTTTCAAGAAGGGGAGGATGATGAGAACATGACACCATCGGATACGAACATTGGTCATAAGGTGAATTTATTTCCTCATTTGCATAATGATTTGTTATATAACTCACTTGGTTCTACATGTTCGTGTCATTATTTGACTGAAGGTACAAATGCATCATTACAATATCGTCGCTGGCTTATTATTCACACATGGATCCAAACTCCGGTTGGAGCAGGCCCCAAACATGTGGAAAGGACTACAATGATGTGCAAGGACGTCCATCCCCTTGGCCACCCACCTTAGGAGACCATCAAGGTTTCGGCAAGCTATGTGGAGGCCCAATACAACTCAACTTCGAGTCCACCTCGGAGTCCAGGAGCTGTCTTCAGTAAATCGCACGCCCAGGTCGCATACGGGCTCAGATTTGAGAGTTCTATATATGAATGGAAACATAATTTGATAGAGCTTCCAATGGCACTAGTCCCACGTCAAAATAATGCCTTAGTAGTCAGGAATCATCGAAACAAGTTGACGTCATGAATCTATCCTGGTGTTGCATCAAAATAATGCTTGTGTTCTTCGATTCGCAGGCAGGGATTAGCCTTCTTGGTGAGGTCAACCATGCATCCGCCAGTCGATAACCTGAGAAGACGTGGTGCTGCGATTGTGGTGTTCGGAAGTGTTGTTCGGAAGCCGGATCGAAGTGTGTCACGACTCCACCAAATCGTCACTTATCTGAACCTTTCGGAAGATCGGAAACCCTAGCTTCCATCATTGCGTCATCTTTTTTCTCATTTACAATGTTGCACCAGGACCGTTGTTTCAATATTGCACAACCCAATGTTGCAACGTTGCATCATCTTTTTCCCGTTACAATGTTACATCAGGACCAATGTTGCAATGCACAAACCAATGTTGCAACGTCCGTTGCTGCGCCCGGACGACAGGCGTCCGGGCGCTAGCAAGTTCGATTAAATATATACTAATTACAAAACAAATTATAGAGATGTAGTGTAAGTCGGAAGGCTAATATATTATGCCTGATTATTCTATTGTCAACAAATGTTTAATGTAGAACAACAGTGTCTAATGACGGATTAATTAGGCCTAATGCATTCATCTCATGATTTATGCTATATCTTGTGTAATTAGTTTTTTTTGTTAATCTGTATTTAATACCTAATTAGTGTCCAAACATCACATGTGACATTGTAAACAAAAAACATTGGTATCTAAACAAGGCCCCAAATGTTCAAGACCTCTACTCGATTAAAAATTCAAGAAATAATTGAATAACATGATATTTTAATAACCATTTTTTTCTTAATGTGATGGTATGGTTTCTAGCTATAATCTCCTCCCCACCTGCGGAAACCCCTCTTACTCCTCACAAAGGCCCCACCTGGCAGGTGGAGGTGGGAGGTCTAAAATTGTTTATAGTGTGAAATTACACTTTCTAAAATGTTTCCATCGATTTCCCTCTACTTTTTTCACCTAAATGTTTGTCTGCCCACTAGTGTACCCGCGCTGAATCTTGTCATCCAAATCTAGCTTTCCTTTTCCATGACTCCTTCCCCGTCATTTGCTTCTGTTCCCTGCCAAGATCCTACCACCCCTCCCAGCCTCCACTGCACTAGCACACGACCCTCTCGCGTCGTGTCCATCGAGTACCAATCTCAGCACATGCATCTGCTGGCTCAAGCCCACCACCGGTGAGGATAGCACCACCCTATTGTAGGATCGAGGATTACCGACTAGGGGGGTGAATAGGCGGTTTTAAACTAAAAGCACAACACTAGAGAATTTAATTAGAAACACAAGATAAATTCTACAACTAGTGAAACTAGCCTATGTCAAAGGTTTGCAACCTAGGATGACAAGATACAATTCAAATTCTATTCAATGAAATGCTCAAAATAAATTGCTTGTAAATAAATGAGGGAAAGAAATAACCAAAGACACAAGCAATTTTTCCCGTGGTGCCGATGACTTGGCGGTCACCCCTAATCCACATTGAGGTGGATTTAAATCTTCCAATTTTTCCCGTGGTGTCGATGACTTGGCGGTCACCCCTAATCCACGTGAAAGCATCTAGGCCCCTAGTTTAGTGTTTTGGTAATTAATGACAACACTTTTTGGATCAAGAATTTCATTGAGTATATGAGTTAAGGTTAGTCACAAAGATGAGCTATGCAAACCATAGAGATGGTTTTGACAGAGTTCTTGTGATGAATGGAAATGATGTGAACCCTTCCTATACATGATGACATGATGAGTTGGAACATTCAAGGCAAAGGTATAAGTTAGAGCTTTTAATTTTGTCGGTCAAGGGGTGATTAGACAAGAAAACTTACAGGATTGTAGGCTAGATATACTATCAAAAGGGCTTAATTTACATTTGCTTGACGAGTAAATAGCGCCACATTGCTCAAACATTGCTGTTGCGTGCATATAGATGGATAGATGGAAAAGTTTGACTCAAAACTCATGTTTTGAGAGAGCTAACTGCGATTCAACAGCGGTCTGTCCGACCTAAAGGGGTGGATAGTTATTCTAACTTTGATAGAACATTCAAAGTTTTGTGTGCTCGTTTTAGTTGAACGGCGGATAGTCCGGTCGGAAGGAGTCGACTGTCCACTGGTGTCATTGGTTTTTTACCAAAATGTGTCCCGGCTCTGATCTGCCATTGTTGCTGAATGATGGACAGTCTGGGCCCCAAGGGCGGACTGTCTACCTATCACTTTCTCAATCAGGATAGGGGATTGACCACTCTGTAAAATTTGGTTTGAATGACGGACTGTCCGGGCTCTGTAGGGCGGACATTTCGCACTTTTGAAAATGGTAATTTCTGACTGCATTTAATGTGACATATATCCATTGGGTTGAATGGCGAACTGTCCGGCCCATAAGGGTGGATAGTCATTGAAATGCTGAGAGGTCGAGTTCTGAACATAACGTTTGGATTTTGGAACCCCCTCTATATATACTCGAGTGGCCAGCTTGGGTGGGGGGAGGGCTCTCTTGGCCCGTGGAAACACTTGAAACACTCATTTGAGCTCTCTCCTCTCTCTCCCCCTCTCTCTCACATGACTTGAGGTTGCATTCTTTGTGAGATTGAGAGGCATATATTGCATTGCATTCAAGGTTTAAGCTTTGGGGCACTAAGAGTTCTTCAAGCAAGGTTTATTGACTTGTTACTCTTGGAGATTGCTGCCTCCTAGACGGCTTGGAGATTAGATTTCACTGAGCGCTTCAAGAAGATTGTGAAGAAAACGTTGATTGATTCTTGTGAGAGGTTCTTGAGCTTTGCCTCAACGGAGTAATGAAAACCATTTCTAGTGGAAAAGAGGTTTGGAGAGGCTCATTGATTTTGAGATTGGCTTATACACCAAGTGGACTCTTGGTAGAAGAGCAATTGAAAGCTTTGAGTCCACCTCAACGTGAATTGGGGGTGACCGGTAAGTCTCTGATACCACATAAAAAATTATTTGTGTTTTCGGTTATTTCTATCGCTCGTTTACTTTCAAGCAATTTATCTTGAGCTATTTAATTTCTAGAGATTGTATTGTATCTTATTATCCTAGGTTGCAAACCTTGACATAAGCTAGTGATATTAGAAGTAAGAACTTTCATGTGTGCTAATTAAATTTATATAGTGTTGTTCTTTTTGTTTTAAACCCCCTCTAGTCGGTAATTGTAACATCCCATAATCCACCAACACTCTGGGATGCTACTAAAACACACCAACAGCTGGTGAACTTAAATAAATGGAAAATTCAGCAGCACCTCCTTTGTATATATAAGCGACATGGAAGCAATAGCAGTGGTATAAATTGTATAAGCACCAAACTAGCATAATCGACATTCTAGATAATAAGAGTCAACTAGAATAAGAGTTTAACAACCATACTACGCTTTAAGCATAAACCACGAGCCTCTAATAACAAAATATTCGCTAAGATTAAAACAAAGGGGTTCTGTAGTGATGAAGTGTGATGTGCAGCTAATCCCTCTTTCCCTTCTAGCAAACATCAAGAACCTGGAAAGATTAATGCAAGGGTGAGATAAAAATCTCTGCAAGCAAATTTGTTTTGACAAGCCATTTAGACCACAAGTTCAATTAAGCATCAATTTAAAGTATCAAGAGTAAGCCTCCACCAAACCATCACGGTAATAGTTAAGAAATAGAACACATTCACTGCTGCATATAAAACCACATAACATCCAATATAACATATTATGGTATTCACTTCCATGCAAAGAGATGCGAATGGATGCAATGTCATGACCACTTTTACATCGCACCCCTCCTTGGGCAATGCACGATGTGTACTGGTACAATTGCAACCATAGGATTGCAACAAACTTTAATGCGAATGAGATGATATGCTCATGATATGCCTCATATGTCTCATTATGAGAAATAAAACCAACACAACCTCAACTTCAATTATAATGGAGATATGACAATAAACCTTGAGTGAGTAAATAAGAAACAATAATATAAATATCCTCCATTTAACACAAGTATTCAGATTATAATTAAAGTGGTATGATTCTGAATATCAAAGTTTAGGTGATAAAAATAACAAGCCAAAACGGTAGCAAACCACCGCTACATTCACTTGCCTTCGATGAAGATCAAAATAAAGCGAGCTAAGCACGATCCAAATGTGCACCACCTGTTCACAAATATATCTCATCACAAAACAAACATACATGTTGAATAAATACATCAATCAAAGCGTTTCCACGCTCGAACCCAATGCCCTCACATTAACACACACAACTCTAGTCAATCCAACAACACTGTTACTTCTCTTTTTTATACACTTTAATTATAACAACAAAAAATTATCATCTTCTACCATATGAAACTTAACTTCAAATAATGCATCTTTGTAATTATACTCAAATGCAGGAAACATTACTAACAAATGCTAATCTTCAGGTAAACCTTAGATTGAAAATCTGATGGCCGCTGCACAACATCCCCAATCAAACAGACATAACTGGAGTTCAAAAATTTGTATGAAAGTGATCTATAACAATATGGAAACCTTATCAAATTTATGACAACTTCCCTTTAGATCCAAAATTCTAATTATGTCGTTTAGGTTTCCTAATCTTCAAAGGAGTATAAGCTGCACATAATTACGGGACTGAAAAAGTGCCTGAATAAAATATTGATATCTCCCTGACCACAAATCCAATTGGGGAGTTCTTTATGCCTATGGAACGGGCTCTAAATCCTAAATCTCCAACAACTCATAGAAAGGCTTTTTATTTTTTTGAGGCCACGAAGATCACGTGAAACCACCAAAACTGAAAACTGTGCAGATCAACAATGTGCTGAGAACAACGACGTGGGTAAATCCTTAACCCTAGCCCTTAACGGCAACGAACACCGCTATACACAGGTGCTAAAACATCCAAAACCTTAGGGAAAATATGGCTTAAATCAGGGGCATGGCTCACCTAGGGTTTCCCCTCCCTTCGAAAAGAATAGGGCAACGGCAACAGCAACAATCCCCACCATAATTCCCCACCGGTTTGTGTAACACCAAGATTTCCACGAAATCCGAATGCTTCCATATGTGTGCCCAGGATGTCCACAGAACACATATAGATTACAAATATTGAATCACAGAGAACACAATGCTCGAATAAAATAGTTTATATCAGAGTTTAACACAAGACATAGTCTTAAACAAATAACACAGCGGAAGTCTTAATATTATTAAACGTCTTAACTAGGTAGAGCCTCAAATCCACAGGGACACCGACTGGTTGAACACAGCTTAGAAGTACGGCAGATCCTCCGGAAACTCAGCAAGCGACTGATCATTCAATGCTCCATCTGTTACCCATCCGGGATTTTGTTGAATAGTTGCAAGTGTAAGTAAACCATCTTACTTAACAAGTATAACACGGGTTATGCAAGAACAAAAGGCTTGACACGGTTATACTGCATTAGCACTTTTAGTTGTTTCATTTTATTGTCATCTAATTTACTACAAATGAGTAAAACCCAAGTATAAACCCATTAATAAGTTATAAGTGATTATAGAACAAACCAACATCAACCACTAATATCATCTTCTAATCAAAAAGGATCCAGGCCGCTCGTGTCCGTGAGCACGGCTATCATGATAGATCAACACTCTGCAGAGGTTTCGCCCTTTACCCGCCGATCACATAAATCCAAAAGAACTTATGTTACGAGGACTTTCACAAAACACCCTAACAAGCACAATAGCCGTTTTGGTTCAACATAGGCAGCATAACCCGAGGCATCGAGATTGACGTACGCTCAGGGCGCAACGTGAGGGGGTCAATGGCGTCCAGAGCGAGAGCGCAATCATCGCAACGTGTGAAGCTGCCATACATCGGGCGCTTACATCACGGGACTTTGCCTAACGGGGCATAGCCAACGGATAAAACCGTCCTCGATGGATCAAACTATACTCTCACCCATGCACCCCACATACGCCTTTCGGTAACCACTGGTGAGCTAGAGACGTACAAGCTAATTATCCAAGACCAGAGCCATTATAGTTCCAACGGCGGCGAACAGGTTCCTGGGTTGTCGCTTTAAGAACCGGACCTTATGGAGAGACATTAGAACAAAGCACAAAGCACATGCTCTAATTCCCTAGATCAAACCTTATAGAGACACTAGAACAAAGCACACAACATATGCTCTACTTCCCCGAACCATGTTGCTAAAAAGCATCTTTTAACCACCATTGAAGTGAACCATTAGTTCAATATTAACATAAAAATAAATGTTGGTTGCAGCGCGTAGCATAAACTAACCATAATGCATAAAACCGTGGGTAAACAAGGAATAAGGTAAAGACTAGGAACATCCTTAGTGGCTAACACTATTAGACACATGCATATGATTTATGTGATTAATCGGTGTATAGGTAACAAGGATGGTCCGTGTTATACTTGCCTTCCTCAGCGAACTGCTGCTGCTCCTACTCTTCAGAAACGGGATCGTCGGCGAACTCGAACGGCCCGTCAACTACTCACATCGATCACCAACAAGCATCCACACATACATGCAAACAATATATTTAATTAGAACAGTACACCAAACATAAACAAAAGATGAAAAGAAGGTTTTAGAGTTACTCTACGCTTCACTACGAACACACGAGCGCGAAAATCACTCAAATCGGAGTTAAAACGGAGAAACTACGCTTAAAACGGGCTCTAGGGACTTGCTGGTAAAGATTTTAGGCTTCCAGGGGTGTTTTTGAAAGAAACCAGGGACCTAAAACATAATTTCGTATAAAAACTCGAGGGCTGCAGCGTAAAAACGACTTTCAGGACGGCGGGCACTATTTTTCAAAGGAGCAGGGGCTAAACCGAAAGAAAAAGGACTTAGTTGTAAATACTTTTGAACTGTGCTGGACCGCGGGTTGATTTCCAGAAAACAGAGGGGCTCTTTTGCAAAACGGGCATGACGGCTGTTGGATGCTGACGTCGGCATGACGTCACGGTCTACTGTACCGTGGACCGGCCTTGAACCGCGGTTCACTAGTTTACGGTGAACCGGCTCGGTTTAACCTGGGTTTTAGATCTGGCCGTTGGTTTCGAATCTAACGGCTCAGATTAGATCGAGGCGCAAGGGTCGCCGGGGACAGCGGCGCGCGGCGGCGACCTCGCCGGAGTTGGCTCGGCTGGGGGCTAGGGAGCTCGGTTTCTCGCCGCGTTTGGCTTGGGAGAGAGAGGAGACAACGGCGAACTCGTTTTGGGGGTTCTTCTCGAGGATTGAGCGGCGGTGGCGGCTGGCGACGAGCGGCGGCGGGTTGAGAACTCCGACGAGCTCGAGCAAGCGCGGGAGAGCGAGAGGAAGGGGGTTTAGGGCCTCGGCGAGTTCCTCTGCTTACCCCGAAGCTCCACAGCTGGTTCTCGTCGTCGAATCGGCCTTGGAGCGAGCTCTAGGCGATGGCGGCGGCGCGGCTAGGGTTTCGGTGTAGGGGCGCCTGGGGCTACGGCTCAAGGGGGTTGGCGGCGGCTTATAAAGGGGCTCTGGGGTCTCCTTGGCGTGCGCTCCAAACCACGAAGAGTCCAAGCACGGCACGGCGGCGCGACGGCGCGGATCGGGGAAGAGTCCCGGCTGCGTACGGCGAGAGGTAGGGGACGGTTCTGACGCGTGGGGCCAGCGCGTCAGCGACTCGGACGAAGGAGAAGCGCACCGACAGAGCGGGCCCACTGGTCAGCGGCTGCGAGGGAAAGAGAGGGCACGGCGCTGGGCTGCGGCGGAGGTGCTGGGCCGTGATCGCTGGGCTGCGCAGGGGAAAGAAAGAGTTGGGCCGCGGGAAAAAGAAAGAAAAGAGCTGGGCTGCTGGGCTGAAAAGGTAGAGGGAAAAGGAGAAAAAGAAAAGGTTTTTCTTTTATTCAAACACTCATTTGAATTCAAATTCAAAATCAAATTTGAATTCAACAATCAAAAACAAATGCACCAGCATGAATGCAACAAAAATGTTTCTATACCCTATATTTGCTTTTAATTATTCAAAAATTTTATTTCCCTATATTAATTATGAGCACTTCAATATAAAAAGCCAATTAATTACTAAACTTTAAATAGGGCATTTTTAGGGTGTTACAATTCTACCCCCCTTAAAATGAATCTCGTCCCCGAGATTCAGACGTGGATTGGAAGGGATATGGATATTCTGCTTTGAGACCATCCTTTCTTTCTCAAGTTGCTTCACCTTCTGAATGACGTTTCCACTGAACTTGATGTCTTTGTTCCCGGTGACCTTCTCTGATTCCTCCAAAACCTTGACCAGTCTCTGAGGACTTAATTGCCTGATACTCAATCTTCTCTCCTGATGGAGCCACTAACTGAACTGTCTTCTTGAAACACTGTATGACTGCATCGTACTTCATCAACTAGCCCATTCCTGAGATCAGATTGGATTCTTTCCAATGGAACTCAGAACTATTAGATGCGCTACAAGTCTACCCCCCTTATAGTCCCTGCCATACTCCTCACAAAAACTCAGAGCTAGTCCTGATAAACTGACAAAGGTCCACTGAACTGACAAGATAAGGAACCCAGAGAACAGAGAAAGTGGAAGATGGTGTGCACAGGAGATAAGGAACCCAACTATTTATTCATTATAAAATCCTTATACCTTAATCCAATACTAGATGATTGCAGACTTTCGTCCACGCTCATCACAATCATTACAAAGATCCAAATCACACATAAGCATAATGACAATTCATTCAAGCATTCAAAGACATGGTTCACACAAGACTCGACACTCTTAGACTAGTTTTGGACCCAAAAACGTTCTATTTGATCTCTATTAGTATTTAGGGTCGATGGTGGTGCGGTGAGCTAGAGTGGTGTATCTAGTCCTTCTGTGTGGTGGCGACTGTGCACCGAACTCTGGGCTGCGTGACGCAGGTCCTTCCAACCAGTGCTGTAGCCCCTCATTCTTCCCTTGTTGTTGCTCTAACTCCACGGACTCGGTCTTTAGCTCTTCGGGGTTCCCTTCTTCGGCCTACTGCCTAAGAAGCTCCTGGTATGCATCCGGGTTGCGTGCCACCAACCGGTACTCATCGATGCGGGGTGGAAGGTAGCCATTAGCGCTCTTGCGGACTATCTATTTCTGTCGAGCCATCTATGGAAGTGAAAACTAGAGGAGGGCCTTAGTTTAAAGCTTAGAAAATTTTCAAAAAGAACAGAGGTAGAATAGAACATCATTTTTCAACAGAAACTCAACTCTAGGATGTAAAATAATTTTTAGAGCAAGGATTAAGCAAGTTCTAATCGACCGTTCTATCTAGGCTGTGATCCTACAGTCAGCACGGCTCTGATACCAACTTTGTAACACCCAGATTTCCACGAAATCCGAATGCTTCCATATGTGTGCCCAGGATGTCCACAGAACACATATAGATTACAAATATTGAATCACAGAGAACACAATTGTGACATCTCAGATGTCAAAAAGGTTAAAAGTACATTTGAAACCAATGCAAAAGGGGATTATGGGTTGAAATTCAAAAATCCATCAAAAATTCAAATTTAAATTCCAAAAACATGGGTTGTTTGGCACCAACTGTAAACTCAAGATTTTTGTACTAAACTTGAAAATCTCCAAAAATAAAAGTTGTTTGTCATCACAAATAAACCCTAGTCACTGTTTGGAACTTTTGAAAATTTTGCAGTTTATTCCCTTAAAAACTCGAATTACCATTCTGGACACCTTTTTTTTTTTGGGTTGTTTGAGCTCGAAAAACTTGGAATTTCAGGTTCACCCCAAAAAGAAAGATGTGTCCCATCTCTCAAGCTCCAACTTTTATTTTTACACTTTTTCAAGTTCAGTTCAAATTTTTGGAGAAAATTCGAATTTGAAAACGGAGCTCCACGGACGCCAACAGTGCCCTGGCGCGCTCCTGCGCTGGCCGGAGCTCGGCCGCCATATGGCCGGCGAGCGGCGCAGGCGGCGTCGAGCTGGCCAAGCCGCGGCGGACGCTGGCGCTTGTCGTCTTGCACTTGTCCAGCCACTCCCGAGCCGTCGCATCGCCGTCGTCGAGCCGCTTCGCCTCGCGCCGCGCGAGCGCCATCATGCGGTCGGAGCGCCGCCGTGGCCGCGCGCGCGCGCGACGCGCTGAGCCGCTCTGCAGGTTCCCCCGACGTCACTCGAGGACCTCCTCGCCCGGTCGAGTCGCTCGCGCGCTGCCCGAGCTCGCTCCGCATTCATGGCGGCCTGCTCGCGTCGCGCCGTGCGCTCGCACGCTCCCGAGGCAGCACAGTGCCTCCCTCGCGTGCCCAAGCACTCCACCGAGCACTCACACCCCTCCACTCACTCGCTCACTTAGCCATTTTCTCTTCCCCGCGCTCGGTCATCTTCTTCCTCGCGCCGCGCGGACCGAGCCGAGCTTCGAGGCAAAATTCCCCTTCCACGCTCCACCATTCCCAAATTCCTCGCGCACGAAGCTAGACCTCTACCCTAGCTCCAAATCCCCCCACTTCCCCCAAGCTATTGTCGCTTCTCCGGCGAGAAATCGAGATTTCCCCCAAATCGCGATTTTCGGCCGTCGGAGCACCCTCACGTCGAGACCCCACTCCGAGCCGTCCCCGAGGTCAACCGAGCACGCCATTAGCTTCCTCGAGCTCCACTGGTGCTCTAGGACCCTTCAAACCTCGACGAACGCCCCCGACCTCACCGGCGTAGAAGCCGCGGCGGCCGCGCCGCCACTGCATCGCCGCCGGCCACCTTCCGAGCATCCCCCGGCCTCCCAACAGTCCCCAACCGACTCGTGGTGAGCCCATGATGCTTTTCCCCCACTTGCCCGACCCTAGCTCGCCGCCGTTTGACCGGCGCAACTCCGGCGAGGGCCCAGGGACCGAAGTTCATCGTCTTCCTTTTCCCAGGGTCCTCCGTGCAAAATCCGGGACTTGTTCGTAAGATTTTGAAAGTTCTAGGGTTCCCTGCGTAAAAAGATTCTTAAACCTAGATTTGATTTTCCCGAATCTTGTAAAATCCGTTAAAAATCGTACAAAAGTCAGAAAAATGCACAAAAATACTCCCTGGATTCGTGAGAATGTAAACTCCAATGTGTATGCTTTTGATGAACCGTTTTTGAATTAAAATTCAAACTGTGGAAATTGAAACTTGTGCACCATTTCAAATCCAGAGCTCCGCTAGGGTTGATCTTTGGATATGTTGTTTGTAGTGACTTTGTACAGCTTGTGTCCAAAGGGGACCTAAAAATATGCAGTGTAGCTCCAGTTATGAATTAAAATGTGTTTCCTGTCTTTTTGCAGTGCAGAAATCATTAAAAATAATCTGTGCAGTGAAAAATCACCATTTTGCTCCAGAGGACTAAAAACCTGTTAGCACACCTGTTAAAAATGAAAAACTTAATTTTTGCTCTGTTTAGACTAGCAAATAAATAAATATGTGTTTTTGGATAGAAATTTATTGAGGACTGTCCAAGGGTTATTTTGAGCCACCACTTGGCCAGAGCCCTCCTCATGCTTATGACTAGCTTTGGTAGGAAAATCTCCTGAATTGGATGAAATTTCGATTTTATATGATTTAAATTCATATCTGCTGGCAGCAGCTTGTTATATTTTTAATAAATTATGTGTAGCTCGGATTTAGCCAAATTTTGGAGTGAGCTTAGCTCTTATACTCCAGTAGCTGTCATAAAGTTTATAGATAAAAATGATGAACAGAAATGGAGAAACAAAAATGAGAAGCAATCTAGATGGAAATTGATTTATATAAAAGAATAAACCTTTTTGTTAGTTAGTTGAGAATAAAATAGATGGAATCTGAAATTCCAGAACAGCACCCTAACTTGTGAAGCAATAAATGGAATTCTTTTATATATGTACACAATCACCATCAAAGTCAAATAAAACTTTCCCACACCGA
This sequence comes from Digitaria exilis, assembly GCA_015342445.1. Taxonomy (NCBI): domain Eukaryota; kingdom Viridiplantae; phylum Streptophyta; class Magnoliopsida; order Poales; family Poaceae; genus Digitaria; species Digitaria exilis. The sequence continues at coordinate 159,945 of JACEFO010002313.1, forward strand.
CACCCTGTTTTTGTGAAGAAAATAGTAGTGCTTAAGCATGTCTAGGTGAATATGGCCTTCAAAGGCCTTAATTTTAGAATCAATAGGCAGCCACCTTAAAATATGCATCTCATGTAGAAGGCGCTATCCCGGACAGCAACTACCACCTCATCCCCGCTGACGAGGAAGAAGTCCCGGAGGAAGGTGCCGGTGCAGGATCGACCAACCCGGAGGCTAACCCCCAGCTTGAGCAAGAAGGCAAGCCTCGGAGCATAACCTAACCTTTACCAATTATGCATTATGACTTCTCTATGCTTGTGCATTTACGTTCAAGGAGTTGATTGAATACCTTAGCTGCACATTTCCTAGTACCTATGACTTGCAACACTAGTATGAAAGGATCGATAGGGCATTGCTTTAGGTCCGTTACAAGTCGAGTGATTCCCTGTCACTCGCGAGATATAGGAATTGCTTGTCTTTACTTATGTTGGAATCATAAGGATTGACGGGCGGGATGATAGATGTAGATCTCCCGTCCGTGTATGATAATTGATTAAGGTCGAATTGTGTGGATGAGTGTGTCAAGTTTTTGAACGTACCACATGCATGCCGGTATATGGGAGCCGGTAAGCCCGGTACCAGATTGAAGCAGCTAGGGCCGATAGCCATCTCTCCTTGGAAACTTTGTTTTCCCCTGCCGTACACTTGTGGGTATATGCATGAGACTGTGAGTGAAGCAGTAAACCTTTATCCTAAGGAAATGGGCCCGGTTCCGAATTGTGGATCGATGGGAAAGGTTGGGAAACGCTTGTACCTTTTATAGCAAGCATAGTATCCGTGTATGTTGGGTTTCCCCTGGCCAGGTAGCTGAAATTCGGTTCGAACTGTCCACTTCTCGCGGTTAATGAGACTGCTTGACCGCCATGCTACATTGAGTAACAAGTGGAATTATGAGATTTATAAATTTGTTCTATGAATTAAATTGTATTGTACCACTTGTATGCTTAGAGAGGATGCTAATCTAGAATGGTTAAATTACTAGAATATGATGCTAAAATTTGAAAGCAAGGACCTATTTTTAGTCGCTTTTTGGCAAACAAACCCACCAGCCAAAAGCCTCTCATTGTCTAGATGTCGGTGATGTAGTTTTCACCCGACGGGTAAGCCTCGCTGAGTATTAGTATACTCAGCCTTGCTTGTGGCATTGATTTACAGGTACCATGTTGGATGTAGCCGTCGATGCTTTGACTTGGCCTACCCAGGTTCCACCTGGCTGGCACATCGAGTGGGTTTCGTCCTCTGCCGAGGATCGGGAGGAGTAGCACCGTGGCAGGCTTCAGCATGGTGTTATTTGTATCGTCGTTAGATTTTCTTCCGCTGCAATGAACTTTAATTTCCGCTGCAAGACTTTTACCCTCTGATTTAAATTTGAACTCGGTTTGTAATAACTCTATGCTACCCCTTTATGTTTGTTAAATTTGTGGAATGTTGTAATCTCTGGAACTCACCTTCGTGTGGGCGTGCTGTTGTTTCGATCGGGAAAAAGAACGTGGTTAATCGGGTTTAATCCGACGGCGCTCCAGCTTATTCCGGATTAAGTGCCTGACTACTTGATTAGTGGTCCCGAGGTACTTAACTTGGAATAATTTCGGAGTGGTCCGCCACAGCTGGCATCAGAACCGAAGCAGCGCACCGGAGAGAGCAACAAACCTTTAATAAACAATTTTCGAATAAAAACTTGCCAACTCGTGCTTCCGACGCGTTTTGCGAAGGAAGGTTATTATAGGACCGCTAAGGATGTTACCTAGAGCGTGAAGCCTATGTGGGTTAAGGGATCACGATAAGATAGGTGGCAAATAGTATATTATACTGACTTCCAGCACATTTCATTCTGTCATTTACTTTACGCAATGGTGGGCGCAAGGTACGGCGATTGCTGTAACGTACCACGGCACTATATGAAAATATAGTGGCGGCACATAGTCAATACGCTGTGACGGCGTATGGAACTAGAATAGCATGGTGGGCGCAAGGTACAGCGATTGCTGTAGCGTACCACGGCATCATATGCAAATATGATGGCGGCACAAAGTCAATACGCTCATGAAATAGCGTATGAAACTGTCAATATGTTGCTTTGGTGACATATGAACATTGCCCGATCAATGTTAAACGTTCGGGTGCCACCTCTATAGTGGGTGGTAATGAATGGAGACGCTTTCGTGAGTGCTGGCACGAAAGGTTGATTATACGTGCTCTAGAATGGAATTTTCTGCAGGTACACTAACCGCGAATCCGTATGTTGAAACGGTTAGAAAAGTCGGCTAGATAATATAGGGAGAGACGAATATTGCCTAGCCACCGGCACTAACTTCGTATGCCAAAAGTTATTGGCATGTGTGTGGTGAGAACGAATAGGCCGCTCATGCATTGCATCTCACCGAATTAATATCGAATTTTAATAAGTGACCAAATCGAACCGCCGTCAAAGAAATTAAAATCACAACCCAAAAATCCTGCTGAGACCAGTCTGTTTGCACCCTTAATTCGAAACAGAAAACTCTGTCAAATGAAAAAGTGTTCAACATGACAGTTGTCATAAGTATTATGAAGTATATGCTGGAGAAATTTCGACGAAAATGGTTCAGTAAAACTGGAGTTATGTTAAAAATGGTAACCCCCTGTCTGCTGGAAATTTCTGGGGACAGTTATATAAAAATTGAATTTTTACACCATCTTAACGACAGTTTCTGCTCAAACCTCCAACATGAAACTTGTTAGAAATTACTTAAACAATGTTCTGGCCAAATTTGGGAATTTTTGAGCTTGTAGGTTTCGAGTTTTATAACTTTTTGCTGCACTGTCCAGAATCTGTTTTGTTTTCTTTGGCGCTAACCGGTTCTCACCCTTGCCCTTTTTCTTTTGGTTCAGAATGGACACCCTTGCTGACCTGGCTAGCTACCCCAACGATGTGTCCTTCTCTGATTGCTTAGGATGGGAAGGCTTCCCTAGCATCTTATGGTCGGTTCTGCAGGCACTTGACTACCCTACACCGCCACAGTACGAGAGGACTATTATCCGAGACCGTGGTGTGGTTCGTTCCCGTGTGCGTTTGGTGGTATATCGCCACCCGCCATGTCCTAGCTCCCCCACCTGGACGGTGGAAGTTCACGGACACCACATGGAGACGACGTGCGAGCTAGCTGCCTTGAATGGCATTAGCTCTTTTGTGGCTCAGAACCAGGAGTTGGTTGAGCACCAGTTGCTTGGGTTGTTCCCACCGACCCAGCCGGACGATCCCCACTGGATGAGACGCTATCTTAGCTCCCCTCTGAGGATGGCGGAGAACCCCGTCGCTGCAGCCGCATTGATGATGAGGTGGATACGGGCGTATCACCGTTTGCAGGCACTTCTTGGACGGTCGCAGAGCGAGATGCTCAATCTTGCCATGGACATGTCCGCTCGTGCCCGTGACATAGGGGTTGAGAGGACCTCCTTGTCCATTGAGGTGACCACTAGAGATGCCATGATTGCTGACTTGGAAAGGCAATTGAATGACCTCCACATTGCACACAACAACACCCAAAATGAGTTAGCACAAACGAGGGATGAGCTTGAGGAGGTACACGGTACCTTGGAGCATGCAAATGCTATGCTTGCCGCCCATGACGCTCAGCACCTTCTTGAGCAAGAAGGAGGGGATGGTGAAGGAGAGGCCCCCGATTCCTACATGGACACCGAGGACGACATGCCGCCCCTTCCAGCTCCACCTTCACCTATGGGCAGCGAGGCTACCGCTAACAACCTAGATGATTTTTAGAGTGGTAGTAGCAAGTTTACTCCTCCGCTAGGCCTAAATTTTGGCTTCATGTTGTAATAGGCTAGATGGAGTTGAGCTCCCCCTTTTAACTTTTGGTGGCAATGTAATTTAATGATGTGGATGTGTGATCAAAACTTGATGAAGTTGTAATAGCTGTGTTGAAAACATTCTGCAGCTAACCTTGTTTTAATTATTGATGGGTTTTCCATTCATTTCTGGGCTGTGATGTGAACTGCAAAGTTGTTTGGAATTTGTCAAACAAAATGACCACCAAATTGCAACCCCATTGGTTAAGCGAAATAAAAATCGCAACCAAAACACTACAGCTCGGCCTGCTGAAAAACAGCAAACGCAGAGAGCTAAAGATTGAATTTTTCGGCTTAGTTCCAGTCCGAATTTGATTCTGAGCCCAACATGAAAGTTGTAGAGCATGAAATTTTCGAGCTACTGACCGAATTGGAGCATTTGACTTGTTTCCTGTTGGGAGATATGATTTTTCTCCCGAACTGCGTGTTGACGTGTCATTCTGCGCAGTACACTTCAATATATTGTCACGTTCTATCTTGTCATGCATTATGCAAGCTTATGAAATGTGGCTAATACAAGTACCTACTGCAGATGGCAATCACCCGCAGCGGTCACGACGCTAGTGGCTCCAACGCTAACCAGCAGGGGCCAGAGGGGCAGCAACAGCCACCGCCACCTCCTCCACCGCAGCAACCTCCGACGTGGCAGCAGCTATATGCCACGCAAACGGAGATTCTTCGGAACCTGCAGCATCAGCAGCAAATGATGCAGCAGCAGATGCTTCAGCAGGGAGGTCAACGGGCCCCTCAGCCTCAGGTGGCCAGATATGAGGATTTTCTGGCAACGCACCCGCCGATTTTCTCTCGAGCTGATGAGCCTTTGGAGGCCGACACCTGGATCGAGCCATCGAGTCCAAGTTCACCATCCTGGCGACGCCTTGCACCCCCAAACGCAAGGTCGTGTTCGCGGCGGAGCAGCTCCGCGGCCCAGCTCTCCTTTGGTGGGAGAACTACCTGGCCCTGCAGCAGGAGGGTCATGTGGTTGAATGGGATGAGTTCAAGGCTGCATTCAAGGCTCATCACATTCCGGCCGGTCTGGTAGAGCGGAAATTGAATGAATTTTTGGCGCTGACCTAGGGTACCCGCACAGTGCTGCAGTACGCCCAGGCCTTCAATGGTCTGTGCCCATATGCGGGTCATCACGTTGACTCTGACGAGAAGAAGCTAGAGAGGTTCCGACGTGGCCTGAAGACAAAGTTGAAGGCACAGTTGGCCACCACCCGTGCTGCCACGTACGACGATCTTGTGAACCTTGCCATTGCCCAAGAAGACGCCAATATGGTGCACAAGGCGGAGAAGAAGAGGAAGACTCCCGCTGGACTGTCGAGCGCGCAGCCACAGAGGTTCCGCTTGGTTCCCCCGGCTGCACCGCAGGGACAGTCCAGGGCACCTCAGGGAGGTGGATGGGTTGCTAGGCCGCCACAGCCTAACGCGCCCCGTTTCCCTCCACCGCCGCAGCAGCAGCAGGCACCAAGGTAGAATGCACAGCAGCCAGCTCGCCCTGGAGCCGGCTATCAGTGCTTCAAGTGTGGAAGTAAAGATCACTTTATCAAGGATTGCCTGCAGAACAAGCAGCAAAACCAGCGCCCGGGGAATCAGCAAGGCAAGGGCAAGCAGCAGCAGCGTGTGCAGGTTCGGCAAGGACGGCTCAACTACACCACTTTGGCCGACCTACCCGAGGGAGCCCCAGACATGACTGGTACCTTCCCTATCTGCACTCAACCTGCTGTGATATTGTTTGATTCCGGGGCAACACATAGTTTTATAAGCACAAGGTTTCATGTGAAATGCGGACTAAAATCGTACCATACCAAATCATCATATGTGATATCAACTGCGGGAGGTAAAATTGCATCCAACCAAGTCACCCGAAAGGTCCCAATTGGGCTGGGAAGTAAAACATTTCCTACTGATTTAATTCTGCTTGGTATGGAAGGAATTGACATTGTGTTAGGAGCCAACTGGATGACTCAACATAAGGTTTTCCTAGATGTTGCGGAACGAGTTGTTGAAATAAACTCGCCTACGCATGGCCCTAGTGTGCTATACCTGCCACAACGGACTTGCGTCGATGCGTGTGCTTATACAATGGTAGAAACCCACCTAAAGGACATTCCGGTGGTATGTGAGTATGCCGATGTATTTCCGGATGACTTACCTGGGATGCCGCCGGATAGGGACATTGAATTTGTGATTGAACTTCAACCTGGCACAGCACCTATACCAAAGAGACCCTATCGAATGCCACCCAATGAACTGGCTGAATTAAAAATACAACTCCAAGAATTGCTAGACAAGGGTTTCATTCGTCCAAGTATATCGCCTTGGGGATGTCCCGCTATCTTTGTGAAGAAGAAGGACCATTCCTTGAGGTTGTGTATTGATTACCGGCCTCTCAATGCGGTAACTATTAAGAACAAGTACCCACTCCCCCTTATTGACACCTTGTTTGACCAATTAGCTGGCGCCAGAGTATTTTCCAAGATTGACCTTCGCTCTGGCTATCACCAAATCAAGATCAGGCCTTGTGACATTCCAAAGACTGTCTTTTCCACACGTTATGGACTTTATGAATTCTTGGTTATGTCTTTTGGACTCACCAATGCCCCAGCCTACTTCATGTACCTCATGAATTCGGTCTTCATGTCAGAACTAGACAAGTTTGTGGTGGTTTTCATTGACGACATTCTTATATATTCTAAGAATGAGGAAGAGCATGCTGAGCACCTTCGCATTGTTCTTCAAAGGTTGAGAGATCACCAGCTCTACGCTAAGTTCTCCAAGTGTGAATTCTGGTTAGAGAGCGTGAAGTTCTTAGGTCACACAGTTTCCAAGGATGGTATATCCGTGGATCCAACCAAAGTGCAAGAGGTGCTAGATTGGCAACCACCTACCTTTGTCCACGAGATTCGGAGTTTTCTGGGTTTAGCCGGTTATTACCGTCGTTTTATTCCGGACTTCTCTCGGATTGCAAAGCCCATGACCGAACTCTTAAAGAAGGGAGTCAAATTTGAGTGGAGTGACAAATGTGATGAAGCTTTCCACACCCTGCGAAGACATTTAACTTCAGCACCATTTTTAGCTCAGCCCGATTGCACCAAGCCCTATGATGTCTTTTGCGATGCATCAGGCACCGGACTTGGTTGTGTCCTCATGCAAGAGAACCGAGTCATTGCTTATGCTTCTCGAGCACTTCGGCCTCATGAGCAAAACTACCCCACGCATGATCTTGAGTTAGCAGCGGTTATTCATGCTCTCAAGATGTGGAGACACTATTTGATGGGTGTTCCCTGCAACATATACACAGACCACAAGAGCCTCAAATATGTCTTCACTTAGGCACATCTGAACATGAGACAACGAAGATGGTTGGAGTTAGCAAAGGACTATGACCTTAGTGTGCATTATCACCCCGGGAAGGCTAATGTAGTTGCGGATGCACTAAGCCGCAAGGCTCATTGTCATTATCTTTCCGTGGAGTCCTACGCTAACACCCTGTGTCATGAAATGGCAAAGCTCAATTTAGAGATTGTTCCACACGGGTACTTCAGCCATATTGCAGTTGAACCAACCTTGCACGATCAGATTGTTGTAGCCCAATTGAATGACGTGAGCATTAAAATTCTTAAAAGGAAATTGTCAAAGGAGAAGGTGAAAGAGAAGTACAAGTGTTTCCGGCTAGATGGGCAGGGAGTGATGTGGTTTGGACATCGCCTCGTGGTGCCCAAAAACACGGAACTCCGGAGGAAGATTATGGATGAGGCACATCTCTCTAAATTTTCTATCCATCCCGGCAGCACCAAAATGTACCAAGATTTGAAACAAAACTTTTGGTGGACTCGAATGAAGCGAGAAATTGCCACGTATGTGTCGGAATGTGACAATGCCTGCGGGTTAAGGCTAGCCACTTGAAGGTAGCAGGCACGCTTCAACCTCTACCTATTCCCTCATGGAAGTGGGAAGATGTAAGCATGGATTTCATTGTTGGACTTCCCAGAACCCCTCAGGGGCATGATTCTATTTGGGTAATTGTGGATCGTCTTACCAAGACCGCACACTTTATTCCGGTCAATACCATTTATGCTGCTAAGAAGTACGCGGAGATTTATTTGGAGCGGATCGTTTGTCTACATGGGGTACCCAAGACGATAATTTCAGATCGTGGTGCTCCGTTCGTAGCACGCTTCTGGGAACAATTGCAATTATCCCTAGGCACAAAGCTGATCCGTAGTTCAGCATATCACCCACGGACCGATGGGCAAACGGAAAGGGTAAATCAAATACTTGAGGATATGCTTCGGGCATGTGTTATCCATTATGGGAAGAATTGGGAGAAATGTTTATCTCTGGCCGAATTCTCCTATAACAACAGCTACCAGGCGAGTCTTAAAATGGCACCTTTCGAAGCCTTATATGGTAGAAGATGCCGGACCCCGTTGTGTTGGTCCCAGGCAGGCGAGAGATATACTTATGGCCCTGACCTTGTAAAGGAAGCAGAAGAAAAGGTTAGGATCATTCGTGAAAATTTGAAGACCGCCCAGTCACGGCAGAAGAGTTACTTTGATCAACGGCGGAAGCCACTTCAGTTTGAAGTTGGTGATCACGTGTATCTTAAGGTCTCCCCGACCAAGGGTGTGCAGAGATTTGGATTAAAAGGAAAGCTTGCACCTCGTTATATCGGCCCGTATGAAATTACTCGACAATGTGGGCCGGTAGCCTATCAAGTGAAGCTTCCCGAAAAGCTTTCAGCCGTACACGATGTATTTCATGTTTCTCAACTCAAGAGGTGTCTTCGTGTTCCGACCGAAGTTGTTGAACAAGAGGAACTCTCGGTTGAACCGGATCTCTCTTATGATGAGCATCCTGTCAAGATCCTCGACGAGAAAGAGAGGCAGACACGAAGGAAAGGAGTGAAAATGTACAAAATTCAGTGGAGTCATCACTCCGAAGATGAAGCCACGTGGGAAACCGAGGACTATCTTAGGAAGAACTTCCCCGACATTCTTTCATAAGCCGAGGTATTTTCTTTCCCCTCTTTATCCCTGAGTTTAGTCGAATCTCGGGACGAGATTCCTTTTAAGGGGGTAGACTGTGACATCTCAGATGTCAAAAAGTTTAAAAGTACATTTGAAACCAATGCAAAAGGGGATTATGGGTTGAAATTCAAAAATCCATCAAAAATTCAAATTTAAATTCCAAAAACAAGGGTTGTTTGGCACCAACTGTAAACTCAAGATTTTTGTACTAAACTTGAAAATCTCCAAAAATAAAAGTTGTTTGTCATCAAAAATAAACCCTAGTCACTGTTTGGAACTTTTGAAAATTTTGCAGTTTAGTCCCTTAAAAACTCGAATTACCATTCTGGGCACCTTTTTGTTTTTGGGTTGTTTGAGCTCGAAAAACTTGGAATTTCAGGTTCACCCCGAAAAGAAAGATGTGTCCCATCTCTCAAACTCCAACTTTTATTTTTACACGTTTTCAAGTTCAGTTCAAATTTTTGGAGAAAATTCGAATTTGAAAACGGAGCTCCACGGACGCCAATAGTGCCCTAGCGCGCTCCTGCGCTGGCCGGAGCTCGGCCGCCACGTGGCCGCCGAGCGGCGCAGGCGGCGTTGAGCTGGCCAAGCTGCGGCGGACGCTGGCGCTTGTCGCCTTGCACTTGTCCAGCCACTCCCGAGCCGTCGTATCGCCGTCGTCGAGCCGCTTCGCCTCGCGACGTGCTGAGCCGCTCTGCAGGCCGCGATGCCGTCCCGCTACGCTCCAAAAGCACTGTTGAGGTTCCCCCGACGTCACTCGAGGACCTCCTCGCCCGGTCGAGTCGCTCGCGCGCTGCCCGAGCTCGCTCCGCATTCATGGCGGCCTGCTCGCGCCGCGCCGTGCGCTCGCACACTCCCGAGGCAGCACAGTGCCTCCCTCGCGTGCCCAAGCACTCCACCGAGCACTCACACCCCTCCACTCACTCGCTCACTTAGCCATTTTCTCTTCCCCGCGCTCGCTCGGTCATCTTCTTCCTCGCGCCGCGCGGACCGAGCCGAGCTTCGAGGCAAAATTCCCCTTCCACGCTCCACCATTCCCAAATTCCTCGCGCACGAAGCTAGACCTCTACCCTAGCTCCAAATCCCCCCACTTCCCCCAAGCTATTGTCGCTTCTCCGGCGAGAAATCGAGATTTCCCCCAAATCGCGATTTTCGGCCACCGGAGCACCCTCACGTCGAGACCCCACTCCGAGCCGTCCCCGAGGTCAACCGAGCACGCCATTAGCTTCCTCGAGCTCCACTGGTGCTCTAGGACCCTTCAAACCTCGACAAACGCCCCCGACCTCGCCGGCGTAGAAGCCGCGGCGGCCGCGCCGCCACTGCATCGCCGCCGGCCACCTTCCGAGCATCCCCCGGCCTCCCAACCGTCCCCAACTGACTCGTGGTGAGCCCATGATACTTTTCCCCCACTTGCCCGACCCTAGCTCGCCGCCGTTTGACCGGCGCAACTCCGGCGAGGGCCCAGGGACCGAAGTTCATCGTCTTCGTTTTCCCAGGGTCCTCCGTGCAAAATCCGGGACTTGTTCGTAAGATTTTGAAAGTTCTAGGGTTCCCTGCGTAAAAAGATTCTTAAACCTAGATTTGATTTTCCCGAATCTAGTAAAATCCGTTAAAAATCATACAAAAGTTAGAAAAATGCACAAAAATACTCCCTGGATTCGTGAGATTGTAAACTCCAATCTCCTTTAGACATGTGTATGCTTTTGATGAACCGTTTTTGAATTAAGATTCAAACTGTGGAAATTGAAACTTGTGCACCATTTCAAATCCAGAGTTCCGCTAGGGTTGATCTTTGGATATGTTGTTTGTAGTGACTTTGTACAGCTTGTGTCCAAAGGGGACCTAAAAATATGCAGTGTAGCTCCAGTTATGAATTAAAATGTGTTTCCTGTCTTTTTGCAGTGCAGAAATCATTAAAAATAATCTGTGCACTGCAAAATCACCATTTTGCTCCAGAGGACTAAAAACTTGTTAGCACACCTGTTAAAAATGAAAAACTTAATTTTTGCTCTGTTTAGACTAGCAAATAAATAAATATGTGTCTTTTGGATATAAATTTATTGAGGACTGTCCAAGGGTTATTTTGAGCCACCACTTGGCCAGAGCCCTCCTCATGCTTATGACTAGCTTTGGTAGGAAAATCTCCTGAATTAGATGAAATTTCGATTTTATATGATTTAAATTCATATTTGCTGGCAGCAGCTTGTTATATTTTTAATAAATTATGTGTAGCTCGGATTTAGCCAAATTTTGTTGTGAGCTTAGCTCTTATACTCCAGTAGCTGTCATAAAGTTTATAGCTAAAAATGATGAACAGAAATGGAGAAACAAAAATGAGAAGCAATCTAGATGGAAATTGATTTATATAAAAGAATAAACCTTTTTGTTAGTTAGTTGAGAATAAAATAGATGGAATCTGAAATTCCAGAACAGCACCCTAACTTGTGAAGCAATAAATGGAATTCTTTTATATATGTACACAATCACCATCAAAGTCAAATAAAACTTTCCCACACCGACACCCTGTTTTTGTGAAGAAAATAGTAGTGCTTAAGCATGTCTAGGTGAATATGGCCTTCAAAGGCCTTAATCTTAGAATCAATAGGCAGCCACCTTAAAATATGCATCTCATGTAGAAGGCGCTATCCCGGACGGCAACTACCACCTCATCCCCGCTGACGAGGAAGAAGTCCCGGAGGAAGGTGCCGGTGCAGGATCGACCAACCCGGAGGCTAACCCCCAGCTTGAGCAAGAAGGCAAGCCCCGGAGCATAACCTAACCTTTACCAATTATGCATTATGAATTATGAGATTTATAAATTTGTTCTATGAATTAAATTGTATTGTACCACTTGTATGCTTAGAGAGGATGCTAATCTAGAATGGTTAAATTACTAGAATATGATGCTAAAATTTGAAAGCAAGGACCTATTTTTAGTCGCTTTTTGGCAAACAAACCCACCAGCCAAAAGCCTCTCATTGTCTAGATGTCGGTGATGTAGTTTTCACCCGACGGGTAAGCCTCGCTGAGTATTAGTATACTCAGCCTTGCTTGTGGCATTGATTTACAGGTACCATGTTGGATGTAGCCATCGATGCTTTGACTTGGCCTACCCAGGTTCCACCTGGCTGGCACATCGAGTGGGTTTCGTCCTCTGCCGAGGATCGGGAGGAGTAGCACCATGGCAGGCTTCAGCATGGTGTTATTTGTATCGTCGTTAGATTTTCTTCCGCTGCAATGAACTTTAATTTCCGCTGCAAGACTTTTACCCTCTGATTTAAATTTGAACTCGGTTTGTAATAACTCTATGCTACCCCTTTATGTTTGTTAAATTTGTGGAATGTTGTAATCTCTGGACCTCACCTTCGTGTGGGCGTGCTGTTGTTTCGATCGGGAAAAAGAACGTGGTTAATCGGGTTTAATCCGACGGCGCTCCAGCTTATTCCGGATTAAGTGCCTGACTACTTGATTAGTGGTCCCGAGGTACTTAACTTGGAATAATTTCGGAGTGGTCCGCCACAACAATGCTCGAATAAAATAGTTTATATCAGAGTTTAACACAAGACATAGTCTTAAACAAATAACACAGCGGAAGTCTTAATATTATTAAACGTCTTAACTAGGTAGAGCCTCAAATCCACAGGGACACCGACTGGTTGAACACAGCTTAGAAGTACGGCAGATCCTCCGAAAACTCAGCAAGCGACTGATCATTCAATGCTCCATCTGTTACCCATCCGGGATTTTGTTGAATAGTTGCAAGTGTAAGTAAACCATCTTACTTAACAAGTATAACACGGGTTATGCAAGAACAAAAGGCTTGACACGGTTATACTGCATTAGCACTTTTAGTTGTTTCATTTTATTGTCATCTAATTTACTACAAATGAGTAAAACCCAAGTATAAACCCATTAATAAGGTATAAGTGATTATAGAACAAACCAACATCAACCACTAATATCATCTTCTAATAAAAAAGGATCCAGGCCACTCGTGTCTGTGAGCACGGCTATGATGATAGATCAACACTCTGCAGAGGTTTCGCCCTTTACCCGCCGGTCACATAAATCCAAAAGAACTTGTGTTACGAGGACTTTCACAAAACACCCTAACAAGCACAGTAGCCGTTTTGGTTCAACATAGGCAGCATAACCCGAGGCATCGAGGTTGACGTACGCTCAGGGCGCAACGTGAGGGGGTCAATGGCGTCCAGAGCGAGAGCGCAATCATCGCAACGTGTGAAGCTGCCGTACATCGGGCGCTTACATCACGGGACTTTGCCTAACGGGGCATAGCCAACGGATAAAACCGTCCTCGATGGATCAAACTATACTCTCACCCATGCACCCCACATACGCCTTTCGGTAACCACTGGCGAGCTAGAGACGTACAAGCTAATTATCCAAGACCAGAGCCATTATAGTTCCAACGGCGGCGAACAGGTTCCTGGGTTGTCGCTTTAAGAACCGGACCTTATGGAGAGACATTAGAACAAAGCACAAAGCACATGCTCTAATTCCCTAGATCAAACCTTATAGAGACACTAGAACAAAGCACACAACACATGCTCTAGTTCCCCGAACCATGTTGCTAAAAAGCATCTTTTAACCATCATTAAAGTGAACCATTAGTTCAATATTAACATAAAAATAAATGTTGGTTGCAGCGCGTAGCATAAACTAACCATAATGCATAAAACCCTGGGTAAACAAGGAATAAGGTAAAGACTAGGAACATCCTTAGTGGCTAACAGTATTAGACACATGCATATGATTTATGTGATTATTCGGTATATAGGTAACAAGGATGGTCCGTGTTATACTTGCCTTCCTCAGCGAACTGCTGCTGCTCCTGCTCTTCAGGAACGGGATCGTCGGTGAACTCGAACGGCCCGTCAACTACTCACATCGATCACCAACAAGCATCCACACATACATGCAAACAAGATATTTAATTAGAACAGTACACCAAACATAAACAAAAGATGAAAAGAAGGTTTTAGAGTTACTCTACGCTTCACTACGAACACACGAGCGCGAAAATCACTCAAATCGGAGTTAAAACGGAGAAACTACGCTTAAAACGGGCTCTAGGGACTTGCTGGTAAAGATTTTAGGCTTCCAGGGGTGTTTTTGAAAGAAACCAGGGACCTAAAAAATAATTTCGTATAAAAACTCGAGGGCTACAGCGTAAAAATGACTTTCAGGACGGCGGGCACTATTTTTCAAAAGAGCAGGGGCTAAACCGAAAGAAAAAGGACTTAGTTGTAAATACTTTTGAACTGCGCTGGACCGCGGGTTGATTTCCAGAAAACAGAGGGGCTCTTTTGCAAAACGGGCACGACGGCTGCTGGATGCTGACGTCGGCATGACGTCACGGTCTACTGTACCGTGGACCGGCCTTGAACCGCGGTTCACTGGTTTACGGCGAATCGGCTCGGTTTAACCTGGGTTTTAGATCTGGCCGTTGGTTTCGAATCTAACGGCTCAGATTAGATCGAGGCGCAAGGGTCGCCGGGGACAGCGGCGCACGGCGGCGACCTCGCCGGAGTTGGCTCGGCTGGGGGCTAGGGAGCTCGGTTTCTCGCCGCGTTTGGCTTGGGAGAGAGAGGAGACAACGGCGAACTCGTTTTGGGGGTTCTTCTCGAGGATTGAGCGGCGGTGGCGGCTGGCGACGAGCGGCGGCGGGTTGAGAACTCCGACGAGCTCGAGCAAGCACGGAAGAGCGAGAGGAAGGGGGTTTAGGGCCTCGGCGAGTTCCTCTGCTTACCCCGAAGCTCCACAGCTGGTTCTCGTCGTCGAATCGGCCTTGGAGCGAGCTCTAGGCGATGGCGGCGGCGCGGCTAGGGTTTCGGTGTAGGGGCTCCTGGGGCTACGGCTCAAGGGGGTTGGCGGCGGCTTATAAAGGGGCTCTGGGGTCTCCTTGGCGTGCGCTCCAAACCACGAAGAGTCCAAGCACAGCACGGCGGCGCGACGGCGCGGATCGGGGAAGAGTCCCGGCTGCGTACGACGAGAGGTAGGGGATGGTTCTGACGCGTGGGGCTAGCGCGTCAGCGACTCGGACGAAGGAGAAGCGCGCCGACAGAGCGGGCCCACTGGTCAGCGGCTGTGAGGGAAAGAGAGGGCGCGGCGCTGGGCTGCGGCGGAGGTGCTGGGCCGTGATCGCTGGGCTGCGCAGGGGAAAGAAAGAGTTGGGCCGCGGGAAAAAGAAAGAAAAGAGCTGGGCTGCTGGGCTGAAAAGGTAGAGGGAAAAGGAGAAAAAGAAAAGGTTTTTCTTTTATTCAAACACTCATTTGAATTCAAATTCAAAATCAAATTTGAATTCAACAATCAAAAACAAATGCACCAGCATGAATGCAACAAAAATGTTTCTATACCCTATATTTGCTTTTAATTATTCAAAAATTTTATTTCCCTATATTAATTATGAGCACTTCAATATAAAAAGCCAATTAATTACTAAATTTTAAATAGGGCATTTTTAGGGTGTTACAGTTTGCGAGCAGCGAGGGTCACCACAACCGCCGATTACCTTCGAGCTGCATCACCCATGGCAGCACCATCAATAGCAGCGAGGAAAAGATCCAAATTAGGGAGGGGGTAGGAATCAAGGAGAGGAAAGAAAGCCCGACCGATTTCTAGAGTTGAGCGGCGGCGAACCCTAGTTCTCCTCTCTTCTCTTCTCTTCCCGATCCTTTTTCTCTGTCTCCTTCTCTATTTCACGGTCAGGAGGGGTGGCGGCGCTGGGACAGAAAGTCACGGATGGGATAGGTGGGGTCCGCAGGAAGGGTACTGTAGCGCAACGCTACAGTAACCCTCTGTTTACTATTTATCCAACGGTTCAATCTTGCACCACTGATTACTTCACGATCCGTACTCCGAATGACGCATGTGAGTAGTCAAATGGAATGCATTCGACGAGCCCTGCGCATCTGTGGTCTCTGATTATTGGTACGAGCATCGGATATTAATGTCAACTTTTTGACCCTCTTCCATCTGTGGTCAACTCCTATAATTTTTACTCTTTTCTTTATAAAACACAAATTCTAATCTACGAAAATTCTAGGTGTTACAGTAATCCTCGATCCTACAAGTGGTTGCAGAGCTAAGATCTTTAATGAAGGATTTAATCATCCCAGAGTAGGATTATGGCTAGTGATAATGTTCTGGGGGAAACCACCAATCGTTGATGGGACAAATTATGATTATTGGAAAATTAGAATGATGCTTCATTTCAAGGCACTTAGTAGAAATATTTGGAAAATTGTTGAAGATGGGTATGCGATTCTTGATGAGAAAAATAAAACTAATCTTGAAAATGAAAATAACGCTCTCCATGATCAAGGCATGAATGTGCTTTATAGTGCTCTTGATACAATAAATTCAATAGAATCAAGAGTCAAAAGGATGCTCATGATATTTGGGCAAAGCTTATGGAAATTCATGAAGGCACATCAACCGTGAAGGAAGCCAAATTGTTTGTATACGTATAAGGGAAAATTTGCTAACTTCAAAATGGAAAAAGATGAGGATGTTCCAACCATGTTCAATAGGTTGAATGAAATCATGAATGAATTGAGGAATCCTAGTCATGAGATTCAAAATGATGATTTTGCTCGTACTTTTCTTAGAAGTTTTCTAAGAAAATATGATACTATTGTTACATTGCGTGTGAGAGAAGACTTGAAGAAGAAGACACCCACTGAAATATTGGGAGAAGTGACTACTCATTATATTTTCAATAAGTCACAAAATAAAGTCAAGGGGTCTCTAGTGATGAAGGCAAGAAGAGTATTGCTCTCAAGGCTCAATCCTCAAAAGAAGATAAAAATGATGAGTGACAATGAAGGCAACTCTGATGAAGAAATGACTTTATTTGTGAGAAGATTCAAGAAGTTCATAAAGAAACAAGAGC
The DNA here is from genome assembly GCA_015342445.1 of Digitaria exilis. Lineage (NCBI taxonomy): Eukaryota > Viridiplantae > Streptophyta > Magnoliopsida > Poales > Poaceae > Digitaria > Digitaria exilis. The sequence continues at coordinate 176,781 of JACEFO010002313.1, forward strand.
TATGGCAAGAAAGGACAATCTGATGCAAGCTCCGACTCCTATATGATAGTGATGATGATGATGATCACAAGGCATTGAAGGGAGTCATCAGCACTGACATCAAGAAGGCTCCATCACTCTTTTCTTCACCTCATGGTCTAATAGAAAAAGTTAAAGCTAAGGTATCACAAGATGATGAACTTGATAATGATGAATTTACTTATAATGATCTTGTTCAAATGCTTAGTAATGCCGATGACTATATGAGCAAAGAGAAGGATAAGTTGAAGGAATTGAACAAGAGCTATAAAAGCTCTTCAATATTCCTGTGAGGAGCTCAAGATCTCTCATGTGAATCTAAAGGGAACTCATGAGAAGCTAAGGGAAGCTCTCAACTCTTCTCTAGCTCATGAAAGCAAAGTCGACACTAGCAGTAGTACTCAATGTGATATCTTGAATGATTTGTCATGTGCTCCTAGTTCATCTAAACCATCTACTAGTTCAAATAATTCTTCATGCTTTGATGATGGCTTTACATGTGATGCTTCACTTAGCATTGAGAATGGTTTGCTAAGAAAGGAAAATGAATGTTTAGCTAGATGGATTAACAGAAAAAATGAATTTAAGCGTCTCTTGTGGATCAAAAGTTTTCCTTGGGTTGTGAAGGAGTTGTGTGTATTCCTAAAAAGGGTAAGGATGCTTTTGTTCCATATAAGACTACCTTTGTGAAGAGAAAAGGTAAGAGCATAGCAATTGAGGAAGACAACAAGACATTCTAAGAAAGGAAGAAAAAATGTAAGAATGGTGTTGCCTCTCACAAGTCCAACTATGTAAGAGCAAGGCGACATGAGTGTTGGTGAATGATCAAAAAATAATGATGTATCCTTTAGTTTTATCCTTGCTATGTGATTAAGAAAAATACTAATGGTAATGTTTTTGCAAAATTTGTTGTCAACCCTAAGCATGGTGGTAACAATAATGTCATTTGGGTGCCAAAAGCCTTGGCCACTAACCTCCAAGGATCCAACCAAGTTTTGGCACCTGAAAGAAACTAATTTTATTTTGTAGGTAAATTATAAGTCAGGAGGGAGGCATTAGGTTCTTGACAGTGGTTACACACAACACATAACCGGTGAATCAAATATGTTCTCCTCTCTTCATGATGAAGTTTCCAGTTATGACAACATTATATTTGGTGATAATAGCAAATGTGAAGTGAGAGGTTTCAGAAAAGTTGCAATTTCAAATGATCATTCACTCGCAAATGTTCTATTGGTTGATTCCTTCAAATTCAATTTATTGTTGGTTACTCAACTTTGTGATCTTAATTATAAATGCATATTCACTGGTGAAGGAGTTGTGGTAACAACTTTGGATGGAAATAGTCAAATCTTTAAAGGTTTTATGCATGAAAATCTATATCTTGTTGATTTTCTCATCTAGTAAGACTAAATTGACAACATGTCTGTTCACTAAGTCATCTAAAGGTTGGTTATGGCATTGAAGGCTTGGACATGTAGGAATGAAGCAACATAAAGAAAGTGAGAAGTAACAATGGAAGTGAATTTAAAAAATTCAATAATTGATAAGTTTTGTCATCAGAAGGGCATCAAGCATGAATTCTCATCCAAATATACTCTAGAGTAAAATGATCTTGTTAAATGGAAAAATAGAACCTTGATTGACATGGCAAGAACAATGCCCTCGAAATATATGTTTCAGATAATTTTTGGGCCGAAACAATCAACACCGCTTGTCATGCATCAAATACATTATATTGTCATATAATCTTGAGCAAGGCTCCTTGTGAGCTATTGATTGGAAGAAAGTTGAATATCTCATACTTTCGGGTTTTTGGATGTAAATACTATATTCCCAAGAAGGGAGCTAGATTGTCCAAATTCCAAAGAAAATTTGATGAGGGATTTATTCTTGGGTATTCATCATGTAGCAAGGTTGTTGGTGTTTCTTAGGCTCTCGAATAATATTTTGCAAGCGCACAGAATATTACTTTATAGCATTTCACCAAGGAGTATTCCAAGTTATCATAGTTCTTACCTCACGGAAGCAATCATGGTAAAGTGTATTAACACGTTATAGCATTTCACCAAGGAGTATTCCAAGTTATCATAGTTCTTTCCTTAGGGAAGCAATCGTGGTAAAGTTTATTGATTGAGTTGAATGATAAGCCTTAATAGCAATATCAGACACTATCTCTCACGGAGATACGGGGGGTATCAGGATAATGGCCAAGCCAAGCTTGATCAATACTAGCTAGTCTGACCGATACGGGGGTATCAATATAATGGCCAAGCCAAGCTTGACCGATTCTAGAGAAAAGCTACGCAAACCTTAGCCTAGACTTTACTTGTCAAGAAACCTGAACTAACTTTGATGGCTAGTGGGAAGGATCTCAGAAAGGGATGAGAGGGGGATCCAACGGCATCCTGCAACTACTTTTATGAAAACACACAAACGTGGTGGACTACGAAGGACGGATAGGGCTATATCCACCTGCCGCCTACCACATCGGTACCGTGGTGTGGAACACATTTCTAGCTAGCACCAAGCCAGACACCATGTCTGTACTTGATACTAGGATTTCTCTTGAGTAATTTGAGAGAAATCCCCCTCATCCTAGAGAACTAACTTGAGCTCTCTAGTCTAGGCAAGAAAACCCGTAAGGAAGAGTCCTGACTAAACGATAAACTCTAAACTAAAGGAGAGAGTTACCGCTCTAAGTCACTCGGACTTGGGTAAATGAAAGCGGGAATGCTAAACTTAACTCAAGATATAAAGAAGATAATGCTTTATTGATAATATTCAAAATAAAGGGAAAGGTACAAAGAGCTTTACTAGAACTCCAAGAGAGGCTCGACTCGACGCTACTCCCAAACTCTATTCCTACTCTAGAAAATAGAAAAGTGGAAATGTAGAGAGATCTCCTCAAGTGTGTTGGAGTTTCATCGTGTCTTCTCTTTTTATAGCAACGACAGGTCGGCTTGGAGCTTGAATCGACAAATGAACCGCCTCTGCAAAGTGGGCCCGGGCTACGTTGAAGCAGGGCTGGCCGGCTAGGCCTATGGCTGGCCGGATGACACCTGTCATGAGATGCACCACCTCTCTTCGTGAACATCCAAGATTGTTCCCTGAGGTTGGCTGTTGTGTTGGTTACATGTCTAGAGGCGGTTTGGACCGACAGGTGGGCCCTTTGATCCGTGGTTGATCCTTTCACTACCCTTTGACCAAACCAACAACTATTCTTTGGCTTAGATGTCTTAGAAGTATGTGGCCGACCGGCCAGGCATTTGCCTGGATTTTGGTGCATTTTCTTCAATGTGCTCCTACAACACAATCTCATCTGAAACTTGTGGAAATTTTATATTAAAGTAAAATATGCATGGGAACTTATGTAAAACTTCCATTTATTCCCAAGATGTTGACGACAAATCAACCGTCAACACATCCCCAAGCTTATCTCTTAGGTCGTCCTTGAGCTAAGCCTTAAGGCTCAGTGGATCAGGAGTTGTGTCAATATTTATGCCTTATAGATACCCTATGCACAAACCATCACTCTAGCCCATATATTTGAATAAGTTGGCATTGAAACATTTCATACCTTTACTTCCCTATGGGGCGTATCCGCTTTTCCTTCCCTGTATTAGGCGGTTGAGGGTTTGAACGGGTGTCCATAGACTTTTCCTACAGCTCTTCAGGTTCCAACTCGGGGATATAATTTTCACAAAAGATGGTTAGTTTTCCCTGATGATGCTCTCGAGTCACTCAAGGTGTATGATATCCTCAACAAGGTCAGTGTGACACTTTTTTGTCCTAACAAAAGCTTATGTGGAGTTATATGTATGTAAATAGGAAGAAGCTTACCTTGGTTACCTTTGTTGCAAAGCCAAAGAGTGATTCACAAGAAGCAGTGCTTAGTCAAATTCCGGTCTTCGGAATTCCAATTTTCAGGGGAGAGGGAGAGAATGGACTCACACAGGGAATGTCTTGGTCTTTTTATGCCTCTATTGTAATACTCCTCTAATGACTGAGGTATGGATCATCTCTTTTTTCTTCCAAGTACTTGCTTAGTACTCTTCTCTCCTTTTTTCTTAAAGAAGATAAATCTACCTGTTTTTAATTGAATTTATGGGTATCTTTTGATATATGAATTTGGCATTGTTGACCAGGACGATGAATAGGTTAACTGTGGAGATTTTTAGCTGGTTGGGAGGTCATCTGGCGAATATGGATGTCAATACCTGGAGTGGGTAGATGACAAGTCAGATGTTTTATTCAGGCTAGCAAACAATGGGTGCACCAAGGAGAAAGACCAGTAGATGACAAGCACTTACTTCATGCAGACACACAATTTGGCTAAACTCAAAATAACTCAAAGTAGCAATATGGTGTCTAGAAAATATATGACAATTATGGCTCTGGTAGGACATGTAACATCGGGGATGACTTATCATGATAAACATTTTCAAAAATTTCCCACGGAGTTCCTTAATAAGCATGCATTCATTCTCTAGGGTCAACCATATTAACACTCCCAACAACTTAGACTCAAAATTCAAAGCTCATGCCTCCATTATGGTAGATCACGGTGAACAATAAATGCCAACAAACTCATACACTAGAGAGAGCAACAGGTTATGAATTAGGCATTTATAAGGCATGAATAGAGAAACTATTCATCATATCTAGATGGAAATTCTAATTAACATCCCATGTATATCTCAGTTTTCCTCCATCATTATGATTATGATTATGATTATGATTATTATTTCATTATTTATTATTATTTTTTATAGGAGACGAGGTCCTAAGTATTTATTTAAAGCAGAGATAACAAATTTTGGAATGATCACATCAACAGTGGGACAGAAAACAGCTTACCTTCGCGGGACGACTTACCTTTGTGCGGCGTCTCCCCCAAGCTTTGCTGAAGCTTAGTAGTAATACTTGTCCTGATCTGGAGTTGAACTATCACTACAAGGGTGACACATCATGCTGTGTTGACATGTTCGTCCGTAAGCTTTCTTGAGTGAGCACGGTGTTGTGGACGATCTGGTCACTAATCCGTTGTTGCTCACGACCCATGGCCTCCATTCTTATATTGAGCTGCAAGATTTCCCAAAGAATCGGGTTCTCGTAGTCGTACCGTGCTGATGTCGATGGCTTGACCTGAGGCCCCATTGAGCTGGATGCCCCTCCATGGTAGTACCCTTGGTCGAACCCATAGATGGGGTCGCCTGCAAATGAACTCACGTTTCCTCGGTTGAAGTAGTTGTAGGTCTGCTCGAAGTTCATGTGAGTAGTGGCTGGGTCTGAAGAAGGCATTTCCTCTGGTTCTTCACCTTCGTCTTCAGGTGGAGTGGAGTGGCAAACTTGTCCATGAGTTGTGACACTGCAACGAGCTTGTTCCTTCTTGTGTAGCTGCAAGGTTAGGCTGCACACAGAGTGGAGGGCGAGAGTCGGGCATGGAAGCTCGAATTCTTCCTCATGTCCCTGGTAACACATGAAAAGAGAACCACCCATTGTCTCTTGTAGTATGTCCCTGGTCAAAATGCTCTACAGTTTGATACTATGTCATCATAGGTTAATATGACACTTGTGCATTTGCTAGAGCTCCGACATGTATGGAGATATGTGTCACCAAAGAGGTAATGTCAATTGGTGTCTGGGCTGTTATCATGTTTTGCCAATTGCTTAAGACGTGGGAGTATTTAATTTTGTGGGTCATGGCATAGAGGCATTGCAACTCATAAGAGTAGCAGAGACATAACTCATGGAGAGAATGGAGTACCATAGCAATCCACTTTGTCAAGAACCAAAGTGTTGCGTTGTGGATGTGAATAATGTTGCTCTTGGCCCTATAAGGTTCAGTGGATATCTCATTCCCCGATGTCATCCTATCAAACTTGTCATCAAAAGATAGGATTTGGGGGTTCACAAAGCATTTTATATTGAAACCAATGGCTAGGCTAAATTCCGGAGCAGTTAGGGTATACTCCTCATTAAAGAATCTAAATCTTATTGATGTTTCATTTGCCAATATTGAGGGTCATCAAGAATTCCATGGTTAAAAAATGGAGACCTTGCTCGGTGATCTCCTGGAAGTAAGTCCATCCGGCTTGTTTGAATGCGTGATGCATGTCTGAACCCAACCCTGTCCTTGAGAGGAGGAAATGTTTGAAACGCTTGATGTGTGTGTAATGCTTTGTTCGGAGAATATCCAAGGTGTTCCTCTCATCTATGTTTCGGACCACTATATGTTCAATCATGGTCATGAGGCGGATATGGAAGGGATGTCGATGCACGGGAGTGGCTTCTTCCTGCGACACTTCCTCGTGTTGAGAGTAGTCCATGGACATGGCATCCTTGAATGACCCTTCGTCACGAGAGCGTCACGATCGGCTTGGGCTTGTCTTCTTGAACAATCACTTTGTCTTGCCGAATGTCTTACTCAACATGGTCCCTGCAAAAGGTTAGTGCACAAAATACCCGAGAGAATAGATGAAGGTTAGTGTATTATCAAAAAATCTGTCGTCCTTGTGGGGAGTTACTCTCCAGAAACGTTCTCGTTGTCATGCCAAACTCAAGAATGAAAAGGGCAATGTTTTTGTGTTGGTAGCTAAGCAACTTTGGGCAGCACAACCTCCGACTATTTTCTTTAATTACTAGTGGAGTGTGAAGATTTATTACTAAGCCTATTCACTAATTGAGGCTTGGTGACTAATGAAACAAAGAAGGGATTAGAAGAGCGAGAAATGATCAGAGAGGAAAGGAGTCTCAGCCAGCACAGTGCTTGGTGCCAGGAATAGAGGCAACCAACGCTAAGATTTATAGGCGCGCCGAGGGGGTGGCCAGCTGGCCGACGAGCGGTCGCGGCTGAGCTACACCGGCAGCCTAAGTGTAGGTCTCCTGCTGCACCTGCTCTGGTGGTTGGTGATTGGATGCCAGTGGTGGAGGGCAGCCCCTGCGCTAGCACTTTCTCCTCCTACTGCTGCTTTAGCATGATTGCACGCAAGCTGCTAGAGGCCTTTGGCTAGTGCGAGATAGATGGGTCCGATCGGCCATTGGTGGGGCTGACTGGCTGACATGTGGGTCCGACCGGCCAATGGTAGGGCCTGCCGGCCAACTGTCGTGGCCAAAATATTTTTTTTCTATGCAAATGCAAATGGGAAGTATGCAACGTAGAAACTAATTGCTATCAAAGAAAATAGGAAGTTGTAACATACCATGATTTAATAGAAGGGAAAATATAATAATTAAACTATCCTATATGTAAATGCAAATGAAATAAGGGATACATAGTAGTGCCTATGGCGAGCGCTTGGGTTCGGTGTCCTGAGTAGGACTATTCAAACCTTGCGGTAGTTTGGTGGCTTTCTTCCGCCAGACCTTCTTTGTTGGCGGAGTCTTTTCAACCTTTTCCGGATTGGCTACAAGAACTATTTTTCTTTGGATTCTTCACCTGGCGCTGCAGTAGTTGTGCCGTTTAATATCCTCCCGCAGTTGCAGTGCTTTGGTTGATGTGGCGAGGGCTTCGATGGCTGTGGCAGGTGGACTTTCTTTCTTCTTCTTGGGTTCTTTGCAATTGATCGCTTTAACTTTAGCGCAACGTTCTACCTTCGGTCTAAGGTGAACTTCTCCTTGCACCCGTTGATGTTGAACTGGATCTCACCGGATCCAACATCTAATTTTGCATGAGTTGTACTACCTCGGTGGTTGGCAATGCCCTCTTGTTTCCAAGGATATCTTTAAGATACCTGGCGTACGTCAGTATCCGCATCACATCAAGAAGTCATATGTTGACATATAAGTTACTGATTACTCAAATTTTCCAAATTGTTCATCAGCCATCGGCTTCCTTTTCCATTCTGGGAACAGAAGAGCGGTAGTATCATGATAGTCTCGAGAAGCCCTTGGACTTCCTCGGCTTCCTTCTAGGCAGGTTCGGATGGTTCGACTGCCTCCCGATCATCTTCCGGCTTGGTAATATTGACGATACTCTTTTCCCATTGTGTACCTGCACCATGTGGAATAGGTGGATCATGCATGGACTTTCTAGCCCGCATAGTTACCGCACTAACATTCTACTTTGCAGGATGTTCCGATTGCATAGGCAACTTTCCAGCATTGAGGTTAGGACAAGATGCAACCAGCTGAGCTAATTGAGTTTCTATCATTCTGTTGAAACTCAGCTGGTTCTGAAGGGCAATATTTAAAGCCTTCCATTTGTGTAGCCATTCTCCAAAATTTTCATTAGCAAGAAATTCTTACTAATGCTATCGTTAATTTGTTTCTGGCCATACCAAATATGTTTCAAGGAAGGCTAAAAATTGTTGCCATGATTCATTCCTTGCTGTTGACCGAAGGGAAGGTTGGGCTTAGAATTACAACCTTGCTATGGATGAAACCCGAATAATTGAGGTTGTTCCCAATGAAGTTCACATCCTCTGAAGTCATCAGGAAGGTGTTGTCCGGGTGGCTGGAATCACCACATGTTTCACATGTGATATGGGATTCCACAATTTGGGACATCTCCTGATTAGGAGAGTCCATCTTCTTCATGGCGAGGTCCATCTTGGCAGCAAGCATGTGCACAGAGTTGATTTGGTGGACTCCCTTAGCGTGTGTCTGCCTTTCACCTATCCAACTTTGATTTTCGGTGATCTTCTATAGGATCGAGGATTACCAACTAGAGGGCGGGTGAATAGGCTGTTTCAAACTAAAAGTACAACACTAGACAAATTTAATTAGCAACACAAGGCAATGTCTACTTCTAGTGCATCTAGCCTATGTCAAGGTTTGCAACCTAGGATGACAAGAAACATTTCAATATCTAGAAATAAATTGCTCAAGGTAAATTCCTTGTAAGTAATTGAGTAAAAGAAATAACCGAAGACACAAGAATTTTTTTCCGTGGTGTTGATGACTTGTCGGTCACCCCTAATCCACGTTGAGGTGGATTCATAGCTTCCAATTGCACCTCTACCAAGAATCCACTTGGTGTATGAGCCAATAACAGAATTAATGTACCTCTCCAAACCTCTTTCCACTAAAGATGCTTTTCACCACTTCGGTGAGGCAAATATCTAGAACCTCTTCACAAGAATCGATCAAAAGCTTCTTCACAACTTCTTGAAGAGCTCAATGAAAACCACGGCTCCGAGCCATCTAGAAGGCTGCAACCTGCAAGCGTAACAAGCCAATCACTTTGCTTGAAGAATTCCTAGTGCCCCAAAGCTCAAACCTTGAATACAAGCACTAGATGCCTCTCAATCTCACCAAGAATGCAATCTCAAGTTATGTGAGTGAGAGGGAGAGAGGTGAGATCTCAAATGAGTGTTTCAAGTGTTTCCACAGGCCAAGAGAGCCTCCCCACCCCGGGCACTCGAGTACATATAGAGAGGGGTGAAAAATCCAACCGCTATGTTCAAAACCCGACCTCTCTGTGTTTCCATGGACTGTCCACCGTTACAGGCCCGGATTGTGCGCCGTTCAACCCAACAACTCTATTTGGAATTAATGCTTGTCAGAGTCGACCATTTTCAAACGTGCGGACTATCTACCCTATAGGGCCCGGACAGTCCGCCGTTCATTCGCAGCAGTAGGGTAGGGCCGAGACAGGCTCTGCACAAAAGTTTAATTATACTGGTGGACTGTCTGCGTCGTGAGGCCGGACTTTCCATTGTAATCTCTTTATTTGTTTATTCCACATGTGTTCAGGTTTGTGTGTCCATAGCAATTTGTTTTATTTCAGCATGTGTGTTAGTGTGTATGTATGTTATCATCACCATGAATAAATGTATCACCCATGCTTTAACTAGATGATTAATAGTCGTGATTGATAGTTCGTGCCATGAAATATGATGATCGTTGCTTCTTTGTTCATTTTCTTGCTTTTGGTCTATGCACGATTAAACTAATGCTCTCTCCAACATACATATCTGTAACACCCTAAAAATGCCCTATTTAAAAATTACTAAATAATTGGCCTTTTATATTTGAGTGCTCATAAATAATGTAGGAAAAATAAAATTTTTGAAGAATTAAAAGCAAATATAGGGAATAGAAATATTTATTGTGCATTGCATTCTGGTGCATTTCTTTTTGGTTGTTGAATTCAAATTTGAATCTGAATTCAAATGAGTGTTTGAATAAAAGGAAAACCTTTTCTTTTTCTCTCCCTCACTCCCTCAGCCCACCTTGCCCTGGCCCACATCTTTCTCTCCTTCCTTCTTTTTTCTTGCGCAGCCCAGTCTCTCCCTTTCTCCTTTGCGCAGCCCAACTCCGACCCAATCCAGCCCGCCAGCCGTGCCCTCCTATTCTCTCTTCCTTGTGCGGCTGACACGCCGACCCCACCCGTCATCTTGCACCTCTAGTCCCCGCCGAACTAGACTTGGGTCCGAGCGACCGAGCCAAGCCCGAGCTGGCCAACCGCGCCGCCCTGCCCTTCTTGGCACACACGGCAATGCGCCGCCTTCTCTCGATATAAGCGTGCCGCTAGCCCCCTTGAAGCCCCTTCGCTTCAAACCCTAGCCGCCATGCCCAAGGCAGCAGCGCCGCCGCAACCCTATCCGAGCGCCGCCGCCGCCAAATCACCGCTCCGCCGCCCCATTGTTGACGAAAGTTTGCCGTGGAGCCTTGGGGTAAGCACAGGAGCACGCCAAGCCTTTCCCCTCCCCCTCTTTCGCTCCCTTGCGCATATGCGAGCTCGCCGGAGTTCCCGAGCCTCCGTTGCTCGTGGCGCATCTCTGCCGTCGCCCGATCCTCAACCACAACCCCCAAAACGAGATCCCCGTTGTCCTCTCTCTCTCCAGGACCCATCGCGGCGAGGTTTGGAGCACCCTAGCCCCGTCTTAGCTCGTCGCCGGCGAGGTCTCGGCCGTGCGCCACTGCGAGCCGCCAACTCCGGCGACCAAACCCCCCCCCCCAATCTAAACCCAACCGTCCAGATCAGATCTGACGGTCTAGATCTAACATGAGCCCAGTCCACCGTGGACCTGTGGACCGCGGTCTACGGCCGGTCCACGACACAGTACCCGTGATGTCAGCCGACGTCATCCATCAGCCGCCACCCAAACAAGTAACACCCAGATTTCCAAGAAATCCGAATGCTTCTATATGCATGCCCAGGATGTCCACAGAACACATATAGATTACAAATATTGAATCACAGAGAACACGATGCTCGAATAAAATAGTTTACATCAGAGTTTAACACAAGACATAGTCTTAAACAAATAACACAACGGAAGTCTTAATATTATTAAACGTTTTAACTAAGTAGAGCCTCAAAAGCCACAGGGACACCGACTGGTTGAGCACAGCTAGAAGTACGGCAGATCCTCCAGAAACTCGGCAAGCGACGGATCATTCATTTCTCCATCTGTTACCCATCCGGGATTTTGTTGAATAGTTGCAAGTGTAAGTAAACCATCTTACTTAACAAGTATAACACAGGTTATGCAAGAACAAAAGGCTTGACACGGTTAAACTGCAATAGCACTTTTAGTAGTTTCATTTTATTATCACCCAAATTACTACAAATGAGTAGAACCCAAGTATAAACCCATTAATAATAATGTATAAATAATCATAGAATATCCAACATCAACCACTAACATCATCTTCTAATAAAAAAGGATCCAGGCCGCTCGTAACCGTGAGCACGGCTATCATGATAGATCAACACTCTGCAGAGGTTCGCCCTTTACCCGCCGGTCACATAAATCCAAAAGAACTTATGTTACGAGGACTTTCACAAAACACCCTAACAAGCACAGTAGCCGTTTTGGTTCAACATAGGCAGCATAACCCAAGGCATCGAGATTGACGTACGCTCAGGGCCCAATGTGAGGGGGTCAAGGGCGTCCAGAGCGAGAGCGCAATCATCGCAACTTGTGAAGCTGCCGTACATCGGGCGCTTACATCACGGGACTTTGCCTAACGAGACAAAGCCAACGGATAAATCCGTCCTCAATGGATCAAACTATACTCTCACCCATGCTCCCCACATACGCCTTCCGGTAACCACTGGCGACCTAGAGACGTACAAGCTAGTTATCCAAGACCAGAGCCATTATAGTTCCAACGGCGGCGAACAAATTCCTGGGTTGCCGCTTTAAGAACCGGACCTTACGGAGAGACATTAGAACAAAGCACAAAGCACATGCTCTAATTCCCTAGACCAAACCTTATAGAGTCACTAGAACAAAGCACGAAGCACATGCTCTAGTTCCCCGAACCATGTTGCTAAAAAGCATCTTTTAATCATCATTGAAGTGAACCATTAATTCAATATTGACAATTAAATAAATGTTGTTCGCAACGCATAGCAAATACTAACTGTAATGCATATAACCCGGGTAATCAAGGAATAAGGTAAAGACTAGGAACATTCTTAGTGTATAACAAAATTAGACACATGCATATGAACATATGAATAAATGGTGTATAGGTAATCAAGGATTGTCTGTGTTATACTTGCATTCCTTAGCGAACTGCTGCTGCACCTTCTCTTCGGAAACGGGGTCGTCGGTGAACTTGAACGGCTCGTCAACTACTCACATCGTTCACCACACAAGCATCCACACATACATGCAAACAAGGCATTTAATTAGAACAGTACACCAAACATAAACAAATGATGAAAACAAGGCTTTAGAGTTTCTATACGCTTCACTACGAACATGTGAGCGCAAAAATCTCTCAAATCAGAGTTAAAACGAAGAAACTACGCTCAAAACAGGCTCTAGGGGCATGCTGGTGAGACTTTTAGGCTTTCAGGGGTGTTTTTGAAAGAAACCAGGGACCTAAAACATAATTTTGTATAAAAACTCAAGGGCTAATGAGTAAAACAGCCATCTAGGACGGCGGGCACTATTTTTCAAAAGCGCGGGGGCTAAACCGAAAGAAAAAAGGACTAAACTGTAATTATTTTTGAACTGTCCTGGACCGCGGGTTGATTTTCGAAAAGACAGGGGCTTATTTGCAAAAGTACCAGGGCGCTGCTGAGGGATGACGTCAGCTGACGTCACGGTCTACTGTGCCGTGGACCGGCCGTAGACCGGGCTCGGGTTTGGATCTGGGTCGTCCAGATTGGATCGGACGGCTCTGGTTGATTGGGGCTTTTAGGTCGTCGGGGTATGGCGGCTGACGGCAGTGCATGGCCTAGACCTCGCCGGAGTTGGCCAATCCGGTGCTACAGGGCACCAAACCTCGCCGCGTTTGGCCCGAGAGAGAGAGACGAGACGGGGATCTTGTTTTGGGGGTTGTGCTTGAGGATTACGCGGCGGTGGCGGCTGGCGATGAGCGGTGGCGGACGGGGATCGACGACGAGGTTGCGCAAGCACTACAAGGTGAGAGAGAGGGGGTTTAGGGGCTCGGCATGCTGCTCTGTACCTGGCGAAGCTCCTGGACGGCGTCTCGTCGACAATGGGTCGGCGAGGCGGTGGATTGGTGGCGGCGGCGAGGGAGCTCCGAGGCGGCTAGGGTTTGGGCGCACGGGTGGATGGGGGGTCTCGGTGTTGCGGCGACAGTTTTATAGGGCATGCGAGGCACCTTGGCGTGCGCACCAAGCAGGTCGGAGGCGGCACGGGCACGAACTCGAGCTCGGGTTCGGCCCGGGCTCGGTCTCTGCGCGGTTGGGCGCCGGCGCCAGATGTGGGAGGAGAAGCTGACGGGTGGGCCCCGTGCGTCAGCCGCTGGAGGAGTGAGGAGGTTGGGCTGGCGGGCTTTGGTGGGCCGCTCGCTGGGCCGCGCGGTGGAGAAGAAAAAGGAGAGCTGGGCCGAGGAAAATGGAAAAGGAAAAGGGAGGGGGAAGAGGGATTGGGCCGCTGGGCTGAAATGGGAGAGAGAGAAAGAGAAAGGTTTTCATTTTATTCAAACTCTTATTTGAATTCAAATTCAAATTCAAAATTGAATTCAACAATAAAAAATAAATGCACCAGCATGAATGCAACAAATAATGTCCCTATTCCCTATATTTGCTTTTAATTATTCAAAATTTTATTTTTCCTACATTTTCATGAGCACTTGAATATAAAAAGCTATTTAATCACTAAATTTTAATTAGGGCAAATTTTAGGGTGTTACAAACCTACCCCCCTTAAGATGAATCTCGTCCTCGAGATTCGGAAGTGGATTGGAAGAGATGTGGATATTCTGCCTTGAGATCATCCTCCCTTTCCCATGCCTCATTCTCTGTATGCCGATTCCACTAAACCTTGCACATACGTATCACTTTGTTCCTGGTGACCCTCTCGGACTCTTCTAAGATCTTGACCGGATACTCCTCATAGGTAAGGTCCTCCTGCACATTCAAGTCCTCTAGCGGAATTTGTTCCTGTGGCACCCGCAAACACTTCTTCAGCTGGGACACATGGAACACATCGTGCACTCCTGCCAATCTCTCTGGTAACTCTAACTGATAAGCTACTTCCCCTCTCCGTTCCAAAATCTTGAAAGGTCCAATGTATCGAGGTGCTAGCTTGCCTTTGGCATTGAATCTTTTCACACCCCTCATTGGTGACACCTTGAGATATACGAAGTCGCCAATTTCGAAGCTGAGATCTCGACGCCTAACATCTACATAACTTTTCTGCCGTGTCTGAGCTGCCCTGAGATTCTGCCTGATAACCTGCACTTGCTCTTATGCCTGCTTCAAGACCTCAGGTCCAAATACCTTACCTTCTCCGGTCTGATTCTAGAACAATGGTGTCCTGCACTTCCTTCCATACAAAGCCTCGAACGGTGACATCCTGAGACTCTGTTGGTAGCCGTTGTTGTACGAGAACTCTGCATAATACAAACTCTTCTCCCAGCTGTTCCCATACTGTAATGCACATACCCTCAACATATCCTCTAGTATTTGATTTGTCCTCTTGGTATGACCGTCTGAACTGAAGTGAAGCTTAGTATCCATGGATTCATGAAACTTGTGCCAAAAGTGTGACGTGAACTGACTGCCTCGGTCTGACAGTATCTTCTTTGGTACCCCATGCAAACATACAATCCGCTCCATGTACAACTCTACCAGTTTGGCACCGGAATAAGTAGTCTTCACCGGAATGAAGTGGGCCACCTTCGTCAATCGGTCCACGATCACCCATATAGAATCATAGCCTCTCTGTGTGCGGGGCAGTCCTATTATGAAGTCCATACCCACGTCTTCCCATTTCCACTCTGGTATTTTCAGAGGCTGAAGCAAACCTGCCGGTCTCTGATGTTTGGCCTTCACTCTCTGGCATACATCGCAAAGAGCTACGTGTGCCGCCACGTCTCGCTTCAAACCATACCACCAAAATCTTTCCTTGAGGTCCAAGTACATCTTGGTACTTCCTGGGTGAATGGAATATGCCGACTCGTGTGCCTCCGGTAAGATAACATCCTGGATATGCTGCTGATCTGGCACCACTATTCTGTTACCATACCACACTGTTCCTTGATCATCCAATCAGAATCCTGGCGCTTTATCTGTCCCGACCTTCTTAATCAATTCCTTGATTTCCTCATCCTCTAATTGACCTTTTCGGATCTCCTGTTCAAGAGTTGGCTCTACTTCTAGCTCAGACACGTTGGCTACCATACCCAAGTTCAAGCATTCGAATTCCCAGCTAAGCTCTTCGGGCAAATTCTGACTCGTCAGCACATTCACATAACTCTTTCTACTCAAAGCATCGGCCACCAAGTTAGCCTTCCCTGGATGGTAATGAATCTCTAGCTCAAAGTCATTAATTTCTCAAGCCAACGACGTTGCCTCATGTTCAATTCGGATTGCGTGAACATATACTTAAGGCTCTTGTGGTCGGTATAAATATCGCACTTGTGCCCAATCAAATGATGCCTCCAGATCTTCAACGCGTGTACCACGGCTGCCAATTCCAGATCATGTGTCGGGTAATTCAGCTCGTGTCTCCTCAACTGTCTAGATGCATATGCCACAACTCTGCCCTCCTGCATGAGTACACATCCCAATCCTTGACCAGACGCATCACAATAGATTGAGAAGCTCTTAGTAACATCTGGCAGTACCAATACTGGTGCCGTGGTCAGCCTTTTCTTCAACACTTCAAAGCTAGCTTGGCACTGCGGTGTCCACACGAACTTAGCATTCTTCTCTAGCAATGATGTCAAGGGCTTGGCAATCTTGGAGAATCCCTCAATAATGCGCCGATAGTAGCCTGCCATTCTGAGGAAACTCCTGATTTCACTGACATTCTGCGGCGGCAACCAATTCAACACATCCCTGACCTTCTTCGGATCAACTGCTACACCTCCATTCGACAACACATGCCCCAAGAATGATACCTCCTTCAGCCAGAATTCACACTTGCTCAACTTAGCATACAACTGGTGCTCCCTGAGCCTCTACGTCTGTGGCGGACCACTCCGAAATTATTCCAAGTTAAGTACCCCGGGACCACTAATCGAGTAGTCAGGCACTTAATCCGGAATAAGCTGGAGCGCCGTCGGATTAAACCCGATTTAACCACGTACTTTTTCTCGATCGAAACAACAGGCACGCCCACACGAAGGTGAGTTCCAGAGATTACAACATTCCACAAATTTAACATACATAACTAGTATCTCGAAGTTATTACATACCAAGTTCGAAATTTAAATCAGAGTATCAAGTTCATTGCAGCGGAAATAAATAGTTCAATGCAGCGGAAAGATAAACTAACGACGATACAACGTAACACCATGATGAAGCCTGCCATGTTGCTACTCCTCCCGTTCCTCGGCAGAGGACGGAACCCACTCGATGTGCCATCCAGGGGGAACCTGGGTAGGCCAAGTCATGGCATCGACTGCCACATCCAACACTGTACCTGTAAATAAAAGCCACAAGCAAGGCTGAGTATACTAATACTCAGCAAGGCTTACCCGTCGGGTGAAAACTACATCACCGACATCTAGACATGAGAGGCTTTTGGCTGGTGGGTTTGTTTGCCAAAAAGCGACTAAAAGTAGGTCCTTGCTTTCATAGTTTTAGCATCATATTCTAGTAGATTTAGCCATTCTAGATTAGCATCCTCTCTAAGCATACAAGTGGTGCAATACAATTTAATTCATACAACAAGTTCATCAATCTCATAGTTCCACTTGTTACTCAATGCAACAAGGCGGTCAAGCAGTCTCATTAACCGCGAGAAGCGGACAGTTCGAACCGAATTTTGCTACCTGGCCAGGGGAAACCCAACACACACGGATAATGCTTGCTATAAAAGGCACAAGCACTTCCCAACCTTTCCCATCGATCCACAATTTGGATCTGAATCCACCTTCCTTAGGATAGAGGTTTACTACTTCACTCACAGTCTCACGCATATATCCACAAGTGTACGGCAGGGGAAACAAAAGTTTCCAAGGAGAGATGGCTATCGACCCTAGCTGCATCAATCTGGTACCGGGCTTACCGATTCCCATATATCGGCATGCATGTGGTACGTTCAAAAACTTGACACACTCAACCACATGTTTCGACCTTAAATCAATTATCATACACGGACGGGAGATCTACATCTACCATCCCGCCCGTCCATCCTTATGATTCCAACATAAGTAAGGACAAGCAACTCCTATGTCTCGCGAGTGACAGGAAATCACTCGACTTGTAACGGACCTAAAGCAATGCCCTATCGATCCTTTCATACTAGTGTTGCAAGTCATAGGTACTAGAAATGTGCAGCTAAGGTATTCAATCAACTCCTTGAAACGTAAATGCACAAGCATAGGGAATTCATAGATGCATAAACTTTAAAGGTTAGGTCATGCTCCGGGGCTTGCCTTCTTGCTCTAGCTGGGGGTTAGCCTCCGGGTCGACCGTTCCTTGGCCTGCACCGTTCTCTGGGGTGCCTTCTCCGTTGGCGGGGATGAGATGGTAGAAGCCGTCCGGAATAGCGCCTTCTACATGAGATGCATAACTTTATAGCGGCTGCCTAGTGATTCCAAAACTAAGGCCTTGCAGGCCATATTCACATACACATGCTAAAGTACTACTTTCTTCTTCATAAAATTAGAGGAGGGGTGTGGAAAATTTTTACGCATCTTTGATGGTGATTGTGTACATATATGAAAGAAATTCCATTTATTATTTTTGAAGTTAGGGTGCTGTTCTGAAATTTTAGACTTTTCCATGTTTTATTTTAACTAATTATCAAAAAGGTCTATTCCTTTATATAACTCAATTCCATTTTAATTTCTCTCATTTTTGTTTCTCATTTTCTGTTCATCCTTTTTATTTATAAACTTTATGACAGCTACTGGAGTATAAGAGTTAGGCTCACTCCAAAATTTAGCTAAAACTGAGCTACACAGAATTTATTAAAAATAGTTCAAACTGCTGCCTGCAGGAATGAGATTGCTCGGTGGAGCGTTTGGGTGAGCCAGAAGGCACTGAGCGGCCTTGGTGGCGTGTGTGCGCGTGCGCGGGCTGTCGAGGTCGCCATTGATGGCGCAGTGAGCTCGGGCAGAGCGCGCGCACGGGATTGGGGGTCGGAGATCGTCGCGTGAGGGAGTGGAAGATCTTCTATAGGGTCCTTGGCGCAGAGCGGGACGGAATCTGCCGCGGAGCGGCTTGCGCGACGCGCGCGCGCGCGGCCACGGCGGCGCTCCGACCGCCATGATGGCGTTCGCGAGGCGAGACGGCGCGTCGAGCGCGACGTGATGGCTCGGAAGGGGCTGGACAAACGCATGACGACAAGCGCCACCCGACGCCGTGGCTCGGCCAGCTCGGCGCGGCCTCCGCCGCTCGCCGGCCACGTGGCGGCCGAGCTCCGGCCAGAGCAGGGGCGCGCCAGGGCAACTGTTGGGCCCCCGTGGAGCTCCTTTGCCCCATTTGAATTTTCTCCAAAAATTTGAACTGAACATGAAAAAGTGTAAAAACGAAAGTTGGAGCTTGAGAGATGGGACACAACTTTCTTTTTGGGGTGAACCTGAACTTTCAAATTTTTCGAGCTCAAACAACCCAAATTCAAAAAGGTGTACAGATCGGTTTTTCGAGTTTTTGAGGGGCTAAACTGCAAAATTGTCAAAAGTTCCAAACAGTGACTAGGCCTTATTTGTGATGGAAAACAACTTTTATTTTTGGAGATTTTCAAGTTTAGTACAAAATTTTTGAGATTTCAGTTGGGTGTCAAACAACCTTGGTTTTTGAATTTAAATATGAATTTTGATGAATTTTTGAATTCCATCACCACTTTTTCCCTCTTTAATCTGTTTCGTAGGTGTTTTCTTCATTTTTACATCAGAGATGTCACAGCCTACCCGCCTTAAAAGGAATCTCGTCCCGAGATTCGATTAAACTAAGGAACAAGGTGGAAAAACGGTACCTTCGGCTTACGAAAGGATGTCGGGGAAATTCTTCTTAAGATAGTCTTCGGTTTCCCACGTGGCTTCATCTTCAGAGTGATGACTTCACTGAATTTTGTACATTTTCACTCCTTTCCTTTGTGTTTGTCTCTCTTTCTCATCGAGGATTTTAACGGGATGCTCATCATAGGAGAGATCCGGTTCAACCGAGAGTTCCTCTTGTTCAACAACTCCGGTCGGAACACGAAGACACCTCTTGAGTTGGAAAACATGGAAAACGTCGTGCATGGCTGAGAGCTTCTCGGGAAGCTTCACACGGTACGCTACCGGTCCACATTGTTGAGTAATTTCATATGGGTCGATGTAGCGAGGTGCAAGTCTTCCTTTTAATCCAAATCTTTGCACACCCTTGGTCGGGGAGACCTTGAGATACACGTGGTCACCAACTTCGAATTGAAGTGGCTTCCGCCGTTGATCAGAGTAACTCTTTTGCCGTGACTGGGCGGTTCTCAAATTTTCGCGGATGATCCTTGTGGCGGACCACTCCCAAATTATTCCAAGTTAAGTACCTCGGGACCACTAATCACGTAGTCAGGCACTTAATCCGGAATAAGCTGGAGCGCCGTCGGATTAAACCCGATTAAACCACGTACTTTCCCGATCGAAACAGCGGCACGCCCACACGAAGGTGAGCTCCAGAGATTACAACATTCCACAAATTAAATTACACACATAGATATCACAGTTATTACAACCGGGTTCAAATTAAAATCAGAGTACACAAGTCTTGCAGCGGAATTTAAAGGTTCATGACAACTGAAATTAGAGTTTCATTGCAGCGGAAGTAAATAATCTAACGACGGAACAAGTAACTCCGTGATGAAGCCTGCCACGAAGCTACTCCTCCCGATCCTCGGCAGAGGACGGGACCCATTCGATGTGCCAGCCAGGTGGAACCTGGGCAGGCCAAGACATAGCATCCACATCCAAGAGTATACCTGTAAAATATTGCCACAAGCAAGGCTGAGTATACTAATACTCAGCAAGGCTTACCCGTCTGGTGAAAACTACATCACCGACATCTAGACAATGAGAGGCTTTTGGCTGGTGGGTTTGTTTGCCAAAAAGCAACTAAGAGTAGGTCCTTGCTTTCAAGTTTTAGCTTCACATTCTAGTAAATTTATCCATTCTAGATTAGCATCCTTTCTAAGCATACAAGTGGAGCAATACAATTTAATTCATAGAACAAATTCATAATCTCAAATTCCACTTATTACTCGATGTAGCATGGCGGTCAAGCAGTCTCATTAACCGCGAGAAGCGGACAGTTCGAACCGAATTTGTGCTACCTGGCCAGGGGAAACCCAACACACACGGATACTCTGCTTGCGATAAAAGGTACAAGCATTTCCCAACCTTTCCCATCGATCCACAATTCGGAGCCGGGTCCACTTCCTTAGGATGAAGGTTTACTGCTTCACTCACAGCATCACGCATACACCCACAAGTGTACGGCAAGGGAAAACAAAGTTTCCAAGGAGAGATGGCTATCGGCCCTAGCTGCTTCAATCTGGTACCGGGCTTACCGGCTCCCATATACCGGCATGCATGTGGTACGTTCAAAAACTTGACTTAGCATCCACACCTTCCGACCTTAACCAATTATCAAACACGGACGGGAGATCTACATCTATCATCCCGCCCGTCAATCCTTATGATTCCAACATAAGTAAAGACAAACAATTCCTATGTCTCGCGAGTGACAGGAAATCACTCGACTTGTAACGGACCTATAGCAATGCTCTATCGATCCCTTTCATACTAGTGTTGCAAGTCATAGGTACTAGGAATTTGCTGCAGCTATGGTTTTCAATCAACTCCTAGAAACGTAAATGCACGAACATAGAGAATTCAAAGTGCATAATTTAGTAAGAGTTAGGTCATGCTCCGGGGCTTGCCTTCCTGCTCGGATTGAGAGTTAGCCTCCGGGTTGGTCACTTCCGCACCGGCACCGTGCTCCGGGGCTCCTTCCTCGTCTGCGGGAATGAGGGTGTAGTCGCCGTCTGGAATAGCGCCTTCTACATGATATGCACAGTTTAAGGCGGCTGCCTTTAGACTCTAAGACTAAGGCCTTGAAGGCCATATTCACCTAGACATACTTAGATATTTTTATTTTCTTCACAAAAGCATGGTGTATGTGTGGAAAGCTTTTATTTGAATTCGATGGTGATTGTGTACATATATAAAAGAATTTTATTTATTTCTTCATAAAGTTGGATGCTATTCTGGAATTTTAGATTCTATCCATTATATTCCAACTAATTAACCATAAAGGTTTATTCATTTATATAATTCAATTTCCAACTAGTTTCCTTCCTATTTTTGTTTCTCCATTTCTGTTCACCATTTTTAGCTATAAACTTTATGACAGCTACTGGAGTATAAGAGCTAAGCTCACCCCAAAATTTAGCTAATTTCGAGCTACACATAATTTATTAAAAATGTGCAAACAGCCAGCTGCAGAAAGTGAAATAAATGCATAATAAATTGAAAATTCATCCATTTCAGGAGATCTTCCTACCAAAGCTAGGCATAAGTATGAGGAGGGTTCTGGCCAAGTGGTGGCTCAAAATAACCCTTGGGTAGTCCTCATTAATTTTCTATCCAAAAACACATATTTAATTATTTTCCATCCTAAACAGAGCAAAAATTAAGTTTTTCATTTTTAACATGTGTGCTAACAAGTTTTTTAGATCTCAGGAGCAAAATGGTGATTTTTCACTGCACATATTATTTTTAATAATTTCTGCACTGCAAAAAGACAGGAAATGCATTTAAATTCATAACTGGAGCTACAAAGCGTATTTTTAGTTCCCCTTTGGACACAAGCTGTCCAAGGTCACTATACACAACATATCCGAAGCTCAACCCCAGCGGAGCTCTGGATTTGAAATGGTGCACAACTTTAGGTTTTCATAGTTTGAATTTTAATTCAACAACAGTTCATCAAAAGCATACACATGTCTAATAGAGATTGTAGTTTAGACTCTCACGAATCCAAAGAGTATTTATGTGTATTTTTCTGATTTTTCTACGATTTTTAATCGATTTTACAAGAATCGGGAAAAACAAATCTAGGGTTAAGAATCTTTTTACGCAGAGAACCCTAGAACTTTCAAAACTTCGCGAACAGGTCCTGCACTTTTGCACGGAGGACCCTGGACAAAGGAAGAAGATGAAGAAAGGTCCCTGGGACCTCGCCGGAGTTGCGCCGGGCAAACCACGGCGAACTGGGCTCGGGGAAGTGGGGGGGGAATGGTCCTGGGCTCACCACGAGTCGTTTGAGGACGGTTTGGAGGCCGGGGGTTGCCGGAGTTGCGCCGGCGACGAGGAGGTGGCGGCGCGGCCGCCGCGGCTTCTACGCCGGCGAGCTCGGAGTCGTTCGCGAAGGGGGAAGAGGTCCTAGAGCACCAGCAGAGCTTGGGTGTGGCGGACCACTCCGAAATTATTCGAAGTTAAGTACCTTCAGACCACTAATCACGTAGTCAGGCACTTAATCCGGAATAAGCTGGAGCGCCGTCGGATTAAACCCGATTAAACCACGTACTTAACTAGATCGTAACAGCAGCAGGCCCACACGAAGGTGAGTTCCAGAGATTACAACATTCCACAAATTAAATTACACACATAGAGAAGTAGTTATTACAAACCGAGTTCAAATTTAAAATCAGAGTACACAAGTCTTGCAGCGGAATTTAAAAGTTCATAACAACTGAATTTAAAAGTTCATTGCAGCGGAAGTAAAATAATCTAACGACTGAACAAGTAACTCCGTGATGAAGCCTGCCACGAAGCTACTCCTCCCGATCCTCGCCAGAGGACGGGACCCACTCGATGTGCCAGCCAGGTGGAACCTGGGCAGGCCAAGTCATAGCATCCACATCCAAGGTTATACCTGTAAAATAAAGCCACAAGCAAGGCTGAGTATACTAATACTCAGCAAGGCTTACCCGTCGGGTGAAAACTACATCACCGACATCTAGACCATGAGAGGCTTTTGGCTGGTGGGTTTGTTTTCCAAAAAGCAACTAAAAGTAGGTCCTTGCTTTCCAGTTTTAGCTTCATATTCTAGTAAATTTAACCATTCTAGATTAGCATCCTCTCTAAGCATACAAGTGGGGCAATACAATTTATTCATAGAACAACTTCATAATTTCAGAATTCCACTTATTACTCGATGTAGCAAGGCGGTCAAGCAGTCTCATTAACCGCGAGAAGCGGACAGTTCGAACCGAATTTGTGCTACCTGGCCAGGGGAAACCCAACACACACGGATACTCTGCTTGCGATAAAAGGTGCAAGCATTTCCCAACCTTTCCCATCGATCCACAATTCGGAACCGGGTCCACTTCCTTAGGATAAAGGTTTACTGCTTCACTCACAGCATCACGCATATATCCACAAGTGTACGGCAGGGGAAAACAAAGTTTCCAAGGAGAGATGGCTATCGGCCCTAGCTGCTTCAATCTGGTACCGGGCTTACCGGCTCCCATATACCGGCATGTATGTGGTACGTTCAAAAACTTGACACACTCTACCACACATTTCGACCTTAAACAATTATCAATACACGGACGGGAGATCTACATCTATCATCCCGCCCGTCAATCCTTATGATTCCAACATAAGTAAAGACAAGCAAATCCTATATCTCGCGAGTGACAGGAAATCACTCGACTTGTAACGAACCTATAGCAATGCTCTACCGAACCTTTCATACTAGTATTGCAAGTCATAGGTACTAGGAAAATGTTGCAGCTATGGTATTCAATCAACTCCTAGAAACGTAAATGCACAAACATAGAGAATTCAAGTGCATAATTTAGTAAGAGTTAGGTCATGCTCCGGGGCTTGCCTTTTTCTTGCTCAACTCAAAGCTTGGGCTAAGGTAGGGTTAGTTTGATTTGCTTCAGCAGCATTCTCCCATCCTTCTTGTGGTCCTTCTTCGAAATCCGGAACGGGTACGCACGCTCCGGGATCTATACGAGATGCATATGCATAAGATTTACATTTGATTTCAAAGTTCCAATAAAAGCACGGGCACGTGAGGCCATAGTCACCTAGACAAAAATATGAATTCTCTACTTTCACCTTACTAC
The DNA here is from genome assembly GCA_015342445.1 of Digitaria exilis. NCBI lineage: Eukaryota > Viridiplantae > Streptophyta > Magnoliopsida > Poales > Poaceae > Digitaria > Digitaria exilis. The sequence goes on from JACEFO010002313.1 coordinate 201,248, forward strand.
ACACTTGGAAGGGTGCCGTATAGGTTTTTACTTTCGATGGTGATTATGTACATATATAAAATTATACTTTTTATTTCTTCATTTAGCAACGCAGGTTATGTTTCGGGATAATTTCAATTTTTCCCTAAATTTTTACTTTCACGCGCGTGTGACAAAGAATTGTTCTTCTTTTCTCTCTCTTTTCCTTTTAGTGATTAAACAAGATTCAAACTCCAATTTGTTGTCCTATTTCTATAATTTGAATTCTTAGTGAAACTTCATAAATAAACTCAGGTCATTATGCTTATGTTTGCTGCAGCAAGGTTGAGCACATTTTATTAAGTAATCTGAATTTTTGGATTTCCTACAATTTCGACAATTTCAGCCGCTAGGAAAAGATATTAAATCCTATAAAAATAAATACATATGAAAATAGGGTGAACTATTTATAGGAGCAAAATAAAGTCATGTGTAGCTCATCTATCAAGTGGGTACTCAATTTTAGTAGCAAACATGGGCCAAACAATTGCTACATCTTTTTCTCACCCCAATTTATTTAAGCATGTTAACAGAGCTAAAAATGGGGTTTAGCATTTTTCTAAGATAGATGTTAATATGGATACACCACTGTACAAAGTTGGCTAATTTTAGTTGAAGGGAATAATTTCTAAAATTCAAACAATGTTTCAGCTGAGATAACTTAGACAATTTATATCTGGAGCTAGAAAATATATCTCAGTGCAAGATTGATACTGCAAAGCCTTTGTAACTAGTGTAACAACATATCCAAAGATCACTTTCATAGCTGCTGTAGTTTAGGGATTATGCACAAAAGTTCATTTTCAAAGTTTGATATTTAGAGCCTGAACCAAGCAATAAAAGCATATACATGCTGTGTAGGAAATGAAATAGACATCACCAGGAGTACAAAGAATTTTAGTTTGCATTTTTACGATTTTTCTACGATTTTATATCGAATTTACAAGTTCACTGCAGGAACCCTAGATCTGCAGTTCGACTTTTCAATCCAGCCCCCGGAACTTTTCAAAACGTCACAGCTAAGCCCCTGGAATCTTACATTGGGAACCCTGCAGAAGGAAGAAGATGAAGAGAGGCCCTTGGCCGGCCATGGGCGGCGCAATCTCCACCGTCGGCGAGGTCTTGGCGAGGGGGAAGGGCATGGGGAGCATCATCGCGACGAGGGCTATCCATTCCCCACCTTGGACCGGGGGATTGGAGGCCGGGAAGGGGGCGACGGCGAGCAGGGGCGGCGGCAGCCATTGATGGCCATGGCGGCAGCTCTGCAGGCCGGGAGAGGGGCTGCTGGGCGGCTGGGTTCGTTGGAGAGGAGGAGGGGAAGGTCAGGGGCGGCGCGGTGGAGCCCGTGGGGCAGCAGGGCAGCGGGGTCGCGCTCGAGCAGAGCTCCATGGCAGCAATGGAGGGGCAGCAGCTCTGTAGATGAAAATGGCTAGGGTTTGACAGTGGGGAGCTCAAATAGGCGACGACCGGAAGGGGTAGAGAGGGGATTTCGCGTGGGGAAGGGAGGAGAGGGCGCCAGGGACCCGTGGCGCCTCCTCCAGCGCTGCCCACTGCATGCAGGCAACGTGCAGGAGAGGGAGGTCGTGAGGAGGAAGAAGGGGCTGACAGGTGGGGCCGGGCTGTAAGAGAGAGAAAATAAATTTTCCATTTAAAAGTTTTGCTCTAAAAGAAATAGCTCCCGAGGTCCAAAAATTATGAATAAATACATTTTAGAAACCTTAGAACATTTGTGTTACAATGGAGGTTTGAAAAGTTGTAAAACATTCTTGGTTTAGGTGCAGTTTTAAATTCAAAAAGACTTGAATTTGAATTTGGTATGAATTTTTGGCCCTAGCAAATCAACTCCAAAAATAGGGGGAATAAGATGTAAATTCAACATTTGGGACCTAGTCTTTTATAAGCTTTTTACCCATCATAGTTATATTAGATAATTTGGGTTTTCTTTACAAGTCATAATTTTAATCCAAATTCAATTTCCATAATTCTAATTGCTTCCAAGATATTTCGAATAAGGTAGGAAAGAGGAGGTGTTTTATTTGCATACTAATCCACCTTTGTAAGACCAAAACTCAAGTCTTAAATAACTTCCTCATTTGGTAGTGTTAGTCCACATTTTCACCCTTTTTCAATAGGTTGGTAAAATCATCACTTCCTTTCCATTGCATTGCCTTATCTTCCCAATTCCTTTTATTAAGTATTTTATTAACCTCTCCCTTCTTTTCTTGAACCCTTCAATAGTGTCACTAAATATCAGAGGTATGCTACTCAAAGAGAGTTTTCAATTTATAGTCCTACCCCTTTTATTTTGGGAGTAAAATCTTATTTTAACTTAAAGTTAAAACATGGACACATACATGGAGGTTAGATACTTATTTATTTCATATGCTCAACTTTAATTAAGTCACTAACAACATAACTTATATTAAATTATTAATTAATTTACATCCTTTGTTCTTTATGAAAGCTCATGTTGTGGACAAATTCTCATTTTATTACTAAAACCAAAAGGTTGCCACATGTAGGCCATGATTAGAACTGCAAGCCTACTAGTCCAATTATTTAAGCCTAACATTAAATCATTGACAATTAATTTACTAAGGAACATTAGGAGCACTCTAAATATTATTTTATTATAGCCCAAGTGTGCTCCCTTAAAAAGGGTGTGTGGCCGGGTGTTTTTCATCTCATGGTTAAGTTGGTCTTTCAAACTTGATTTCCTATGTTTGGTGGATAAGGCCTCTGAGACATACATAACTCACCAAGGTTGCAAATGACACATATTTATATATACCCAACTTCCATTTGAGAAAGTGGTTTGGTTTTACAATTAGAAATTACTTTCCCAAAGAAAAGGTGTTTCGAAACAAGAAAAGAACTACAACCTTTCATAGACGTTTGTGATGTGCACAACTCTTATTTATAGTTTTAAATTAGAACCTTGCCTTCAGAAGGCCATTAATATCTTTAGTTAGAATTACTTCATGTGTTTGATTTCATATGAGCCATTAGTCCTTTAAGAGCTTTAGGGGCATAGAAGCATTACTTAATTTTTTGCCGTTCAACTTGTAAGAGAGGGTGTTTAGATTTGTACTAGAAAAGTTTTTGTAGGGTTCAAAATTTCAAGAACCAAGGGACGAGTACAAACTTAAAATCCTCGTGTATAACCTCACTCCTACAAGTGATTTAGTTTTAGGGTTTATTGCCTTAGTTTGTTTAATCACTCTTATTTATACGCTTTAAACACCAGGGGTGTTACAGCCTACCCCCCTTAAAAAGAATCTCGTCCCGAGATTCGCACAGGGAGGAAAGGTGGGCATTTCATTAGAAGAAAGAGGTGCTGGTCAAAGAACACAGATACAACTCACCCAAGTTCTTATAGGTTCACTGCTCGGAGATGATAACTGATTCCAGATCTTCGATACAATCTCAACGTCGCTCGTGGGGGAGCGGGCGATGAATGTAGATATGGAAAGCTAAGAGCATCAAGATCTGGCATACAAGACAAAAGTAATACACCACTATTGTCCAGTGAACTCCAGGGCCAATCGGGGGAAAGAAGGGGCAAGCCATGGATGGTGTCAAAAGTCGAATCCTTCCTTGTTCGTCGACTTAATTCTTGCGGAATCCTCCGGTGACTTCTGCGCGAACTCCTCCTTCGATGCAGTTGGTGCCGTGGATCTTGGATAAACGTCAAGGTGGGTTGTCGAGAGGGGCACTTCCTCGTGGCTTTACGAGGAGGTGGAGGCAGAGTTTGCTTGTCCAAGAATGGAGGACTCGGTGGGGAATGGGCAGCTTGGGTACCGTGGAGTTTACCGTAGAGAGGCGAGAGCGGTGGAGTGGTGTGGTTCAAGTGGAGCACCATGGAGTGATGGCAGCCGTAGGAGAGGCTGCATTTATCGACGGCCGGGGCGGAGCAGCGATAGTGGTGTGTCGATAGCAGGAGGTAGGGGCCGGCAAGGGCAATGGACTAATGGTGGCGCGTGGCTTGGTAGTGGCCAGCAGTGAGATTCCCCGGGTGACGGGACGGGTGTACGATGGTAACTGGGGTAGTGTTGACCAGCCGCGGTAGGGAAAAACGACGAAGGTGATAGTGGACTGGTGAACGGGGCAGATCACACGACGCACGGATACAGAGGGGGTCAAACTGGCCCTTGGGACCCTGACGTGATGGTGGGAGGAACAGAAGGCAAAGGTGATCTTTGAGACTGGAGATAGTCACGGGCAAGATGCTTAACCAATTGTAGGTCTTAATTAAACACTGATTTGCCCGCCTTTATATTATCAGGAACAAGGAATAAACTCTTTAGCATTCTCCTAAGAGGAAAAAGGGATGGTTAATGAACAGCGAGGTGATGAGATGACAAGAGTGCCCAAAAGATTTTTAAAGCTAGCCCACATCATACTAAACGATCATGGCATGACGTTACACGGGGTTGCCGCCCAATTTCTAAGATGAGCTAAGAGGAACAACACGGATGGGGCAATAAAAGATCCACTTATGGCAATGAGGGAATACACCTAGAAAAGGTGGTGTGACATGGGAAATTCTTGCTCAAATGTTTATCTTAATTGCCGAATTGCCAAACTTATGCACTTTACCATGGTATACATGGCATGTTCATGATGGGGTGCACATGATATGATACACATGCACATGAGCGTATGGTGCATATGCTTATGCGAGTATGACGTACATGCCGTAATGCAAGTTAGTAGACCTCACACCACATAATTAAAAAATGGTCATTGCGGGACAATTTGGGGGGGTAAGGAAGTATCGATTTGGGTTGTCAATAAAGGTCTTTGTGGGTCATATTCCCACATACCAAGACACCAGTGTGCGCCAAGTGACTCAAGCGTGTGGCTGCAGCGCACACACGAGGTCCTAGGTTCCATCACGGCACCATAGGTTAGGGAATACAATACCACAATAAATTCAGAGGGGACAACCCAATTGACACCAGGAGGGAGAAGCATTCATGGGTTATATGCACATGTGGTTAGGTACCAAAAGATCTTCATGGTGCAAATTACATGTTAATGGTATGCAATGCCCATGCACATGAATTACTCGGAATGATTCAATTGCATGAAGAAGGTACGGATAACCTTTATGCATACAAATGTGTCCTTGACCCAATTTACGTCTTGTTCTCATTTATAATTATTTCCTTGAGCAAGAATAAAACAAGGATTCAAGGATCAAGAAATCAAGGTAGTTGAGCATGGGGAACCAAAAGTCGAGAGTGGCGGGTGATCAAAATCACGCGGGCATGTGAGAGTTAGTGTTAATAAGTTGATCAAGATGTGAGAGTTGAGGTGTATGGAACCGAGCAATAAGGGAGGTCGATGGTTCGGATCCTAACACATCATGTAATAGGACATTGTTATACTTGACACCCTACATTTACATTATTGGTTCCAGTCATTGCATATGCATATACTCCTCCTAAGCTCAAGGTTCTTGATCCACCCTTAACTAACTTATTAATTAATGATTACGCCCAAGGAAGAAACACGTGCTGATCCTAAGTCATTACATCCTCCTATTTCATAAGCGGATCAAGTGTCAAAAAGGAATAGGACAAAGAGAATGGATTGAAGTAGTCCATATTGCCTTGCATTTCAGACGCTGATTTATTGGTTAAGTTTGGTCAAAACTTTCAATCTAGGCTTCTCGGTTTAGATGGATTTTTAGCACACCGAACTTTATAATTCTGCCTATAATTCTAGTTTCCTTATTCCCTCGGGGCTGAACTTTTGTGAGTGTTCCATCTAAATTTTCTAATCGGCTTTGATAACCATCAATTAGTCCAGACATAGCATCTTCATGGGAAAGTCTTTGACATAAATCTTACCCGTAGGCTATGAACGAAATAATGGGAGTCTAAAATTTCTAGTTGCAACCTTAAGTTTCTAAAGTCCAGTTTTTAGTAATTCAAAACTCCAAAACATGCAACTTTCGAGCTTTACTAGTTGTGCCAAAACTACTCTTGTTTAACACATGGCCAAAGCTTTGTCGTGGGCTATAGTCTCTTTGCTGCCCAAAGGCACACAGTAAACAAGCTGGGGCCGGCAGTGAATACATACGGCTGTTTTCGGAATATAAATATTTCGGTCACTCCTATGTTATTTCTGTTGCTTTGTTTTAATATTAGTTCATTCCAACAAGTCTCCCAAATCACTCAACCCACATACTAATATAATGCAAGGTGTGAGATGCAGTCGTCTTCCGAGCATATATACAACGCAGTAGCCGGTTTGTCTCTGTCTAAACAAACTGAAATTGCACCACCCATGATTTGTTTGTCGGTTTCCAAAGTGTGGAAGCAGGAGGTAGTCAGACTTTAGAATAACTTTCCCACTGATATTTTATATAGTTAGACCTTGTGCTTGGAATTCGGCATGAAGGAGATAAAACAAGGCAGATTTTTGGACAGCAAGTAAAATATTCATAGCCAAAAATTTAACACCCCAAAATTTCCCAAACTTCACCAGATTGTTCCTAACATATTTGTATACAATGTTACTATTCAGCATTTCTCCAATTTTGAGGTTAAGATGGTGCAAAAATTCAAATTCTTATTTACTATCCCCAGAATTTTCAGCAAGGCAGGAAGTCGGTATTTGGTTCATTTTCCGAGTTTTACTTGTCCAAAAGTCTTGCATTCCTTAACTTAATTGTAGCTTACTTAAGTGTTGAAAATTAGAGATGCCACAACAGAGCTAGCTACAAGTGAGGCGGCAGCAATATAGACATCAAAATTAAAGGGAGAACCGACATATATTTAAAGAAAGTAGGCAGATTATGGGCAGAGTAGGAAAAATCTCATATCTCAAAATCTATAAGCCCAACCATTACCCAACTTGACCATAGTACAGTTCAGATAATTTCCAATAACTTTTTAGTTCAACACGAAAACAGAACAAGTGATCTAGGTGGCGCAAAACCCCAACCTTTTAATTAACTCTTCTGCTGAAATTCCAGCAGACAGGAAGTTGGTATTTTGAGCATAACTTTTAATTGGCTGAACCAAATTGGTGGAAATTTGGACAGCATAAACTAGTCAAGATTTATGACAACTTTCATTTTTAAGCCTCTAGCAGAAACTGCTGTTAAGAGGGTGTAAAAATCCACTTTCAAACTTGTTGTTCCCAGAAATTCCAGCAGACAGGGGGTTACCATTTTAAACATAACTCTTGATCTACTGAACCAAATTTGTTGAAATTTCTACAGCACATCCTCCATAATGTTTATGACAACTTTCATGTTGAACACTTTTTCATTTGACAACGTTTTCAGTTTCGAAATAAGGGTGCAAACAGATTGTTCCCAGCAGGATTTTGGGTTGTGATTTAAATTTTCTTTGACGGCGGTTCAATTTGGTCATAGGTTAAATTTGATATTAATTCAGTGAGATGCAATGCACGAGCGGCCTATTCGATCTCACAAACACACATGCCAATAGACTTTTGGCTTACGAAGTTAGTGCCGGTGGCTAGGCAATATCCGTCTCTCCTTATATTAACTAGTCGGAATTCTCTATCCGTTTCAATATACGGAATCGCGGTTAGTGTACCTGCAGAAAATTCCATTCCAGAGCATATATAATCAACCCTTCGTGCCAGCACTCACGAAAGCGTCTCCATTCATTACCACCCACTATAGAGGTGGCACCCGAACGTTTAACATTGAACGGGCAATGTTCATATGTCACCGAGGCAACATATTGACAGTTTCATACGCTATTTACATAGCGTATTGACTTTGTGCCGCCATCATATTTACATATGATGCCGTGGTACACTACAGCAATCGCCGTACCTTGCGCCCACCATCCTATTCTATTTTCATACGCCATCACAGCGTATTGACTATGTGCCGCCACTATATTTTCATATAGTGCCGTGGTACGTTACAGCAATCGCCGTACCTTGCGCCCACCATTGCGGAATGTAAATGACAAAATGAAATGTGCTGGAAGTTAGCATAATATACTATTTGCCACCTACCATAACGTGATCCCTTAACCCACATAGGCTTCACGCTCTAGGTAACATCCTTAGCGGTCCTATAATAACCTTCCTTCGCTAAACGCGTCGGAAGCACGAGTTGGCAAATTTTATTCAAAAATTTGTTTAATAAGGTTTGTTGCTCTCTCCGGGCTGCTGCTTCGGCTCTGATGCCAGCTGTGGCGGACCACTCCGAAATTATTCGAAGTTAAGTACCTTCAGACCACTAATCACGTAGTCAGGCACTTAATCCGGAATAAGCTGGAGCGCCGTCGGATTAAACCCGATTAAACCACGTACTTAACTAGATCGTAACAGCAGCAGGCCCACACGAAGGTGAGTTCCAGAGATTACAACATTCCACAAATTAAATTACACACATAGAGAAGTAGTTATTACAAACCGAGTTCAAATTTAAAATCAGAGTACACAAGTCTTGCAGCGGAATTTAAAAGTTCATAACAACTGAATTTAAAAGTTCATTGCAGCGGAAGTAAAATAATCTAACGACTGAACAAGTAACTCCGTGATGAAGCCTGCCACGAAGCTACTCCTCCCGATCCTCGCCAGAGGACGGGACCCACTCGATGTGCCAGCCAGGTGGAACCTGGGCAGGCCAAGTCATAGCATCCACATCCAAGGTTATACCTGTAAAATAAAGCCACAAGCAAGGCTGAGTATACTAATACTCAGCAAGGCTTACCCGTCGGGTGAAAACTACATCACCGACATCTAGACCATGAGAGGCTTTTGGCTGGTGGGTTTGTTTGCCAAAAAGCAACTAAAAGTAGGTCCTTGCTTTCCAGTTTTAGCTTCATATTCTAGTAAATTTAACCATTCTAGATTAGCATCCTCTCTAAGCATACAAGTGGGGCAATACAATTTATTCATAGAACAACTTCATAATTTCAGAATTCCACTTATTACTCGATGTAGCAAGGCGGTCAAGCAGTCTCATTAACCGCGAGAAGCGGACAGTTCGAACCGAATTTGTGCTACCTGGCCAGGGGAAACCCAACACACACGGATACTCTGCTTGCGATAAAAGGTGCAAGCATTTCCCAACCTTTCCCATCGATCCACAATTCGGAACCGGGTCCACTTCCTTAGGATAAAGGTTTACTGCTTCACTCACAGCATCACGCATATATCCACAAGTGTACGGCAGGGGAAAACAAAGTTTCCAAGGAGAGATGGCTATCGGCCCTAGCTGCTTCAATCTGGTACCGGGCTTACCGGCTCCCATATACCGGCATGTATGTGGTACGTTCAAAAACTTGACACACTCTACCACACATTTCGACCTTAAACAATTATCAATACACGGACGGGAGATCTACATCTATCATCCCGCCCGTCAATCCTTATGATTCCAACATAAGTAAAGACAAGCAAATCCTATATCTCGCGAGTGACAGGAAATCACTCGACTTGTAACGAACCTATAGCAATGCTCTACCGAACCTTTTATACTAGTATTGCAAGTCATAGGTACTAGGAAAATGTTGCAGCTATGGTATTCAATCAACTCCTAGAAACGTAAATGCACAAACATAGAGAATTCAAGTGCATAATTTAGTAAGAGTTAGGTCATGCTCCGGGGCTTGCCTTTTTCTTGCTCAACTCAAAGCTTGGGCTAAGGTAGGGTTAGTTTGATTTGCTTCAGCAGCATTCTCCCATCCTTCTTGTGGTCCTTCTTCGAAATCCGGAACGGGTACGCACGCTCCGGGATCTATACGAGATGCATATGCATAAGATTTACATTTGATTTCAAAGTTCCAATAAAAGCACGGGCACGTGAGGCCATAGTCACCTAGACAAAAATATGAATTCTCTACTTTCACCTTACTACACACTTGGAAGGGTGCCGTATAGGTTTTTACTTTCGATGGTGATTATGTACATATATAAAATTATACTTTTTATTTCTTCATTTAGCAACGCAGGTTATGTTTCGGGATAATTTCAATTTTTCCCTAAATTTTTACTTTCACGCGCGTGTGACAAAGAATTGTTCTTCTTTTCTCTCTCTTTTCCTTTTAGTGATTAAACAAGATTCAAACTCCAATTTGTTGTCCTATTTCTATAATTTGAATTCTTAGTGAAACTTCATAAATAAACTCAGGTCATTATGCTTATGTTTGCTGCAGCAAGGTTGAGCACATTTTATTAAGTAATCTGAATTTTTGGATTTCCTACAATTTCGACAATTTCAGCCGCTAGGAAAAGATATTAAATCCTATAAAAATAAATACACATGAAAATAGGGTGAACTATTTATAGGAGCAAAATAAAGTCATGTGTAGCTCATCTATCAAGTGGGTACTCAATTTTAGTAGCAAACATGGGCCAAACAATTGCTACATCTTTTTCTCACCCCAATTATTTAAGCATGTTAACAGAGCTAAAAATGGGGTTTAGCATTTTTCTAAGATAGATGTTAATATGGATACACCACTGTACAAAGTTGGCTAATTTTAGTTGAAGGGAATAATTTCTAAAATTCAAACAATGTTTCAGCTGAGATAACTTAGACAATTTATATCTGGAGCTAGAAAATATATCTCAGTGCAAGATTGATACTGCAAAGCCTTTGTAACTAGAGTAACAACATATCCAAAGATCACTTTCATAGCTGCTGTAGTTTAGGGATTATGCACAAAAGTTCATTTTCAAAGTTTGATATTTAGAGCCTGAACCAAGCAATAAAAGCATATACATGCTGTGTAGGAAATGAAATAGACATCACCAGGAGTACAAAGAATTTTAGTTTGCATTTTTACGATTTTTCTATGATTTTATATCGAATTTACAAGTTCACTGCAGGAACCCTAGATCTGCAGTTCGACTTTTCAATCCAGCCCCCGGAACTTTTCAAAACGTCACAGCTAAGCCCCTGGAATCTTACATTGGGAACCCTGCAGAAGGAAGAAGATGAAGAGAGGCCCTTGGCCGGCCATGGGCGGCGCAATCTCCACCGTCGGTGAGGTCTTGGCGAGGGGGAAGGGCATGGGGAGCATCATCGCGACGAGGGCTATCCATTCCCCACCTTGGACCGGGGGATTGGAGGCCGGGAAGGGGGCGACGGCGAGCAGGGGCGGCGGCAGCCATTGATGGCCATGGCGGCAGCTCTGCAGGCCGGGAGAGGGGCTGCAGGGCGGCTGGGTTCGTTGGAGAGGAGGAGGGGAAGGTCAGGGGCGGCGCGGTGGAGCCCGTGGGGCAGCAGGGCAGCGGGGTCGCGCTCGAGCAGAGCTCCATGGCAGCAATGGAGGGGCAGCAGCTCTGTAGATGAAAATGGCTAGGGTTTGACAGTGGGGAGCTCAAATAGGCGACGACCGGAAGGGGTAGAGAGGGGATTTCGCGTGGGGAAGGGAGGAGAGGGCGCCAGGGACCCGTGGCGCCTCCTCCAGCGCTGCCCACTGCATGCAGGCAACGTGCAGGAGAGGGAGGTCGTGAGGAGGAAGAAGGGGCTGACAGGTGGGGCCGGGCTGTAAGAGAGAGAAAATAAATTTTCCATTTAAAAGTTTTGCTCTAAAAGAAATAGCTCCCGAGGTCCAAAAATTATGAATAAATACATTTTAGAAACCTTAGAACATTTGTGTTACAATGGAGGTTTGAAAAGTTGTAAAACATTCTTGGTTTAGGTGCAGTTTTAAATTCAAAAAGACTTGAATTTGAATTTGGTATGAATTTTTGGCCCTAGCAAATCAACTCCAAAAATAGGGGGAATAAGATGTAAATTCAACATTTGGGACCTAGTCTTTTATAAGCTTTTTACCCATCATAGTTATATTAGATAATTTGGGTTTTCTTTACAAGTCAAAATTTTAATCCAAATTCAATTTCCATAATTCTAATTGCTTCCAAGATATTTCGAATAAGGTAGGAAAGAGGAGGTGTTTTATTTGCATACTAATCCACCTTTGTAAGACCAAAACTCAAGTCTTAAATAACTTCCTCATTTGGTAGTGTTAGTCCACATTTTCACCCTTTTTCAATAGGTTGGTAAAATCATCACTTCCTTTCCATTGCATTGCCTTATCTTCCCAATTCCTTTTATTAAGTATTTTATTAACCTCTCCCTTCTTTTCTTGAACCCTTCAATAGTGTCACTAAACATCAGAGGTATGCTACTCAAAGAGAGTTTTCAATTTATAGTCCTACCCCTTTTATTTTGGGAGTAAAATCTTATTTTAACTTAAAGTTAAAACATCGACACATACATGGAGGTTAGATACTTATTTATTTCATATGCTCAACTTTAATTAAGTCACTAACAACATAACTTATATTAAATTATTAATTAATTTACATCCTTTGTTCTTTATGAAAGCTCATGTTGTGGACAAATTCTCATTTTATTACTAAAACCAAAAGGTTGCCACATGTAGGCCATGATTAGAACTGCAAGCCTACTAGTCCAATTATTTAAGCCTAACATTAAATCATTGACAATTAATTTACTAAGGAACATTAGGAGCACTCTAAATATTATTTTATTATAGCCCAAGTGTGCTCCCTTAAAAAGGGTGTGTGGCCGGGTGTTTTTCATCTCATGGTTAAGTTGGTCTTTCAAACTTGATTTCCTATGTTTGGTGGATAAGGCCTCTGAGACATACATAACTCACCAAGGTTGCAAATGACACATATTTATATATACCCAACTTCCATTTGAGAAAGTGGTTTGGTTTTACAATTAGAAATTACTTTCCCAAAGAAAAGGTGTTTCGAAACAAGAAAAGAACTACAACCTTTCATAGACGTTTGTGATGTGCACAACTCTTATTTATAGTTTTAAATTAGAACCTTGCCTTCAGAAGGCCATTAATATCTTTAGTTAGAATTACTTCATGTGTTTGATTTCATATGAGCCATTAGTCCTTTAAGAGCTTTAGGGGCATAGAAGCATTACTTAATTTTTTGCCGTTCAACTTGTAAGAGAGGGTGTTTAGATTTGTACTAGAAAAGTTTTTGTAGGGTTCAAAATTTCAAGAACCAAGGGACGAGTACAAACTTAAAATCCTCGTGTATAACCTCACTCCTACAAGTGATTTAGTTTTAGGGTTTATTGCCTTAGTTTGTTTAATCACTCTTATTTATACGCTTTAAACACCAGGGGTGTTACATTGGGGAAGCTAATGGCGTGCTCGAGGAAGCTCGGGGATGGCTCGGAGTAGGGTCTCGTCGTTGAGGTGGTTCGACGGCCGGAAAACCCGATTTGGGGGAAAATCGGAAATTCAAGCCGGAGAAGGGGTAATTGCTTGGGGAAAGTTGGGGGTTTTGGAGCTGGTGATGCTAGCTAGCTCCGTGTGGAGTGGATTTGGGAAAGGTGGAGCGTGCGCGACGAATTTTGCGAAGAAGGAGGGGGAACGCGCGAGGGGCTTCACTGGTGGTTCGAGCGAGTGAATGGAGTGAGTGGGAGGCTCGGAGGAGTGCTCGAGCACGCGAGGGTGGCTCAGCATTGCCTCGGGAGCGTGCGCGCGCGTTAATGGCCGATGCGACTCGCCATGGCCGCTCTGCGAGCTCGGTCCGAGCGCGAACGGCGCTGCAGGCGAGGGAGATCATTGCGTGCTGTCCTAAGATCATCTACAGGGCTCGTTGGTGCGTAGTGGAGGGGGAATCGCGGCTGCAGAGCACCAGCGCAGCGCGAGCGCGCTCGCGCGACCGCGGCGCGCGAGACCGCCATGATGGCGTCCGCGGCGCGAGGAGGAGCGAGGCGACGGCGGCGAGTTGACAGCGCGCGGGTGGTAGGACAAGCACTAGACGACACGCGCCACCCTCCGCCGCGCCTTGGCCGCGTCAGCGCCGCCTGAGCCGCTCGCCGGCCGCGTGGCGGCCGAGCTCTGGCCGGCGCAGCGCGCGCCAGGGACACTGTTCCCGGTCCGTGGAGCTCCGGGTTTGAATTCAAATTTTCTCCAAAAATTTGAACTGAACTTGAGAAAGTGTGAAAATAAAAGTTGTAGTTTGGAAGATGGGACACAACTTTCTTTTTGGGATGAACTTGAAATTCGAAGTTTTTCAAGCTCAAATAACCCAAAAACAAAAAGGTGCCCAGAATGGTAATTTGAGTTTTTGAGGGACTAAACTGCAAACTTTTCAAAAGTTCCAAACAGTGACTAGGGTTTATTTGTGATGACAAACAACTTTTATTTTGGGAGATTTTCAAGTGTAGTACAAAAATCTTGAGTTTTCGGTTGGTGCCAAATAACCCCTGTTTTTGGAGTTTAAATTTGAATTTTGGAGGATTTTTGAATTCCAACCATAATTACCTGTTAAATTGATCTTAGTTACACTTTTTAAATCTTTTGACATCAGAGATGTCACAGCCTTCCCCCTTAAAAGGAATCTCGCCCCGAGATTCGATTAAGCTTAATAATAAAGAGGGGAAAAGAAATACCTCGGCTTACGAAAGTATGTTGGGGAAATTCTTCCTAAGATAGTTTTCGGTTTCCCATGTGGCTTCATCTTCAGAATGATGACTCCACTGAATTTTGTACATTTTAACTCCCTTCCTTCGGGTCTGTCGCTCTTTCTCGTCGAGGATCTTGACAGGATGCTCATCGTAAGAGAGATCCGGTTCAACCGAGAGTTCCTCTTGTTCTACAACTTCGGTCGGAACACGAAGACACCTCTTGAGTTGAGAAACGTGAAACACATTGTGTACCGCTGAAAGTTTCTCGGGAAGCTTCACTTGATAGGCTACCGGCCCACATTGTTGGGTGATTTCATACGGGCCGATATAGCGAGGTGCAAGCTTTCCTTTAAGTCCAAACCTTTGCACACCCTTGGTTGGGGAGACCTTAAGATACACGTGGTCACCAACTTCAAACTGAAATGGCTTCCACCGCTGATCAAAATAACTCTTTTGTCGCGACTGGGCGGTCTTCAAATTTTCCCGAATGATCCTAACCTTTTCTTCGGCTTCTTTCACAAGGTCAGGGCCATAAGTATATCTCTCGCCTGCCTGGGACCAACACAACGGGGTCCGACATCTTCTACCATACAAGGCTTCGAAGGGTGCCATATTAAGGCTCTCTTGGTAGCTGTTGTTATAGGAGAATTCGGCTAGGGATAAACACTTCTCCCAATTCTTCCCATACTGAATAACACAAGCGCGAAGCATATCCTCAAGGATTTGATTTACCCTTTCCGTTTGCCCATCGGTCTGAGGGTGATATGCTGAACTACGGATCAGTTTGGTGCCTAGGGACATTTGCAATTGTTCCCAAAAGCGTGCTACGAAGGGAGCACCACGATCTGAAATTATCGTCTTGGGTACCCCATGTAGACAAACGATCCGCTCTAAATAAATTTCCGCATACTTCTTAGCAGAGTACATGGTATTGACTGGAAGGAAGTGTGCGGTCTTGGTAAGGCGATCCACGATTACCCAAATAGAATCGTGGCCCAGAGGGGTCCTGGGAAGTCCAACAATAAAATCCATACTGATATCTTCCCACTTCCATGAGGGAATAGGTAGAGGTTGAAGCGTGCCTGCTACCTTCAAGTGGCTTGCCTTAACCCGTTGGCAGGTGTCACATTCCGACACGTATGTGGCAATTTCTCGCTTCATCCGAGTCCACCAAAAGTTTTGTTTCAAATCTTGATACATTTTGGTGCTGCCGGGATGGATAGAAAATTTTGAGAGATGTGCCTCATCCATAATCTTCCTCCGGAGTTCCGTGTTTTTGGGCACCACGAGGCGGTGTCCAAACCACAGGACTCCTTGCCCGTCTACCCGGAAGCACTTGTACTTTTCTTTCACCTTCTCTTTAGACAATTTTCTTTTGAGAACTTTAACGCCTGCATCATTTAATTGGGTCACAACAATCTGATCGTGCAAGGTTGGTTCCACTGCAATATGGTTGAAGTACCCGTGTGGAACAATCTCTAAATTGAGCTTTGCCATTTCGTGACACAGGGTGTCAGCGTAGGACTCCACGGAAAGACAATGACAACGAGCCTTGCGGCTTAGGGCATCCGCCACGACATTAGCCTTCCCGGGGTGATAATGCACACTAAGGTCATAGTCCTTAGCTAACTCCAACCATCTTCGCTGCCTCATATTCAGATGTGCCTGAGTAAAGACATACTTGAGGCTTTTGTGGTCTGTGTATATATTGCAGGGAACACCCATCAAATAGTGCCTCCACATCTTGAGAGCATGAATGACCGCTGCTAACTCAAGATCGTGCGTGGGGTAGTTTTGCTCATGAGACCGAAGTGCTCGAGAAGCATAAGCAATGACTCGGTTTTCTTGCATGAGAACACAGCCAAGGCCGGTGCCTGATGCATCGCAATAGACATCATAGGGCTTGGTGCAATCGGGCTGAGCCAAAACTGGGGCTGAAGTCAAATGTCTTCGCAAGGTGTGGAAAGCTTCCTCACATTTGTCATTCCACTCAAATTTGACTCCCTTCTTCAAAAGTTCCGTCATAGGTTTCGCAATCCGAGAGAAATCCGGAATAAAGCGGCGGTAGTAACCGGCTAATCCCAGAAAACTCCGAATCTCGTGGACAGAAGTAGGTGGTTGCCAATCTAGCACCTCTTGCACTTTGGTTGGATCCACGGATATGCCATCTTTGGAAACTGTGTGGCCTAAAAATTTCACGCTCTCTAACCAGAATTCACACTTGGAGAATTTGGCGTAGAGCTGGTGGTCTCTCAGTCGTTGAAGAACAATGCGAAGGTGCTCAGCGTGCTCTTCCTCATTCTTGGAGTATACAAGAATGTCGTCAATGAAAACCACCACAAACTTGTCTAATTCAGACATGAAGACCGAATTCATGAGGTACATAAAATAGGCTGGGGCGTTGGTGAGTCCAAAAGACATAACCAGAAACTCATAAAGCCCGTAACGTGTGGAAAAGGCAGTCTTTGGAATGTCATAAGGCCTGATTTTGATTTGGTGATAGCCAGAGCGAAGGTCAATCTTGGAGAACACTCTGGCGCCAGCTAATTGGTCAAACAAGATGTCAATTCGGGGTAGCGGATACTTGTTCTTAATAGTTACCGCATTGAGAGGCCGGTAATCAATACACAACCTCAAGGAATGGTCCTTCTTCTTCACGAAGATAGCGGGACATCCCCACGGTGATACACTTGGGCGAATGAAACCTTTATCTAGCAATTCTTGGAGTTGAACTTTTAATTCAGCCAATTCATTGGGTGGCATTCTATACGGTCTCTTTGATATAGGTGCTGTGCCAGGTTGTAATTCAATCACAAATTCAATGTCCCTATCCGGCGGCATCCCTGGTAAGTCATCCGGGAATACATCGGCATACTCACATACCACCGGAATGTCCTTTAGTTGGGTTTCGACCATGGAATAAGCACATGCATCGACGCAAGTCCGTTGTGGCATATATAGCACACTCGGGCCATGCGTAGGCGAGTTTATCTCAACCACTCATTCCGCAACATCTAGAATGACCTTGTGTTGAGTCATCCAATTGGCTCCTAACACAATGTCAATTCCTTCCATACCAAGCAGAATCAAATCAGTAGGAAATGTTTTACTTCCCAGCCTGATCGGAACCTTTCGTGTGACTTGGTTGGATGCAATTTTACCTCCCGCGGTTGATATCACATAGGATGATTTGGTATGGTATGATTTTAATCCGCATTTCACGTGAAATCTTGTGCTTATAAAACTATGCGTTGCCCCGGAATCAAACAATATCACAGCAGGTTGAGTGCAGATAGGAAAGGTACCAGTCATGTCTGGGGCTCCCTCGGGTAAGTCGGCCAAGGTGGTGTAGTTGAGCCGTCCTTGGCGAATTTGCACACGCTGCTGCTGCTTGCCCTTGCCTTGCTGATTTCCCGAGCGTTGGTTTTGCTGCTTGTTCTGCGGGCAATCCTTGATAAAATGATCCTTGCTTCCACACTTGAAGCACTGGTAGCCGGCTCCAGGACGAGCTGGCTGCGGTGCATTCTGCCTCGGTGCTGATTGCTGCAGCGGCGGTGGAGGGAAACGAGGCGCGTTAGGCTGTGGCGGCCTAGCAACCCATCCACCTCCCTGAGGTGCCCTGGACTGTCCCTGCGGTGCAGCCGGGGGAACCAGACGGAACCTCTGGGGCTGCGAGCTTGACGGTCCAGCGGGAGTCTTCCTCTTCTTCTCCGCCTTGTGCACCGTATTGGCGTCTTCTTGAGCAATGGCAAGGTTGACAAGATCACCGTACGTGGGAGCACGGGTAGTGGCCAACTGTGCCTTCAACTTAGTGTTAAGGCCACGTCGGAACCTCTCAAGCTTCTTCTCGTCGGAGTCAACATGGTGACCCGCGTAGGGACACAGACTATTAAAGGCCTGAGCGTACTGCAGTACGGTGCGAGTACCCTGGGTCAGCGCCAGAAACTCATTCAGCTTTCTTTCGACCAGACCGGCCGGAATGTGATGAGCTTTGAATGCGGCTTTGAACTCATCCCACTCCACTACATGACCCTCCTGTTGCAGGGTCAGGTAGTTCTCCCACCAAAGGAGAGCTGGGCCACGGAGCTGCTGCGCCGCGAACACGACCTTGCGGTTGGAGGTGCAAGGCGTCGCCAGAATGGTGAACTTGGACTCGATAGCTCGAATCCAAGTGTCGGCCTCCAAAGGTTCGTCGGCACGAGAGAAGATCGGCGGGTGTGTCGCCAGAAAATCCTCATACCGGGCCACCTGAGGCTGAGGGGCCCGTTGTCCTCCTTGCTGAAGCAGTTGCTGTTGCATCATCTGCTGCTGATGCTGCAGATTCCGGAGAATCTCCGTTTGCGTGGCGTATAGCTGCTGCCACGTAGGAGGTTGCTGCGGAGGAGGAGGTGGCGGTGGCTGTTGCTGCCCCTCAGGCCCCTGCTGGTTAGCATTGGAGCCACTAGCGTCGTGACCGCTACGGGTGATTGCCATCTGCAGTAGGGACTTATATTAGCCACATTTCATAAGCTTGCATAATAAATGACAAGATAGAATGTGACAACATATTAAGTGTACTGCGCAGAGTGACACATCAGCACGCAGTTCGGGAGAAAATTCATATCTCCCAATAGGAAGCAAGTCATGAGCTCCCATTCGGTCAGTAGCTCGAAAATTTTACGCTCTACAACTTTCATGTTGGGCTAATCTTCAAATTCGGACTGGAACTAAGCCGGAAAAATTCAATCTTCAGCTCTCTGCATTTGCTGTTTTTCAGCAGGCCGAGCTGTAGTGTTTTGGTTGCCATTTTTATTTCGCTTAACCAATGGGGTTGTAATTTGGTGACCATTTTGTTTGACAAATTCCAAACAACTTAGTAGTTCACATCACAGCCCAGAAATGAAAGGAAAACCCATCAATAATTAAAACAAAGCTAGCTGCAGAATGTTTTCAATACAGCTATGACATCATCAAGTTTTGCACCACAACCACACCATTGATTTTACAATGCCACAAAAGATAACATGGGGAGCTCAACTCCATCTAGCCTATTACAACATGAAGCCAAAATCTAGGCCTAACGGAGGAGTCATTACTACTACCACATCTAAAAATCATCCAAATTGTTAGCGGTAGCCTCGCTGCCCATGGGAGAAGGTGGAGCTGGAAGGGGCGGCATGTCGTCCTCGGTGTCCATGTCGGAGTCGGGGGCCTCTCCTTCACCATCCACATCCCCCCCTTGCTGCTCAAAGAGGTGCTGAGCATCGTGGGCAGCAAGCATGGCATTGGCATGCTCTAAGGTACCATGTACCTCCTCAAGCTCATCTCTAGTCTGGGCTAATTCATTTTGAGTGTTGTTGTGTGCAATTTGGAGGTCATTGAGTTGCCTCTCGAGGTCAGCAATCATGGCATCTCTAGTAGTCACCTCAATGGACAAGGAGGTCCTCTCAACCCCTATGTCACGGGCGCGAGCGGACATGTCCATGGCAACATTGAGCAACTCGCTCTGTGACCGTCCAAGAAGTGCCTGTAAACGGTGATACGCCCGCATCCACCTCATCATCAAGGCGGCTGCAGCGACGGGGCTCTCCGCCATCCTCAGAGGAGCACTAAGGTAACTCCTCATCCAGTGGGGGTCATCTGGCTGAGTCGGCGGGAACAAACCAAGTAACTGATGCTCCACTAACTCCTGGTTTTGGGTAACAAAGGAGCTAATGCCATTCAAGGCAGCTAGCTCGCACGTCGTCTCCATGTGGTGCCCGTGCACTTCCACCGTCCAGGTGGGAGAGCTAGGACACGGCGGGTGGCGGTATACCACCAACCGCACACGGGAACGAACCACACCACGGTCCCGGATAATCGTCCTCTCGTACTGCGGCGGTGTCGGGTAGTCCAAAGCCTGTAGCACCGACCACAGGATGCTAGGGAATCCTTCCCATCCCAAGCAATCAGAGAAGGACACGTCGTTGGGGTAGCTAGCCAGGTCAGCAAGGGCGGCCATCTGAACCAAAAAGGAAAGGGCAAGGGTGAGAACTGGTTAGCGCTTAAAGAACAGACAGATTCTGTGTAGGGTAACAAAAATTACAAAACGCGAAATCTACCAGTTCAAAAATTCTCAAATTTGGCCAGAACATAGTTTAAGTAATTCCGAACAAGTTTCATGTTGAAGGCTTGAGCAGATACTGTCGTTAAGATAGTGTAAAAATTCGATTTTTATCTTACTGTCCCCAGAATTTTCCAGCAGACAGGGGGTTACCATTTTTAGCATAACTCCAGTTTTACTGGACCATTTTCGTTAAAATTTCTCCATCATATACTTCATAATGTTTATGACAACTTTCATGTTGAACACTTTTTCATTTGACCAAGTTTTCAATTTCGAATTAGGGGTGCAAACAGACTGTTCTCAGCAGGATTTTTGGGTTGGTTTCAATTTCCTTGACGGGGTTCGATTTGTTTCTCGGGTTAAATTTCATTTATTATTTCAGTGAGATGCAATGCATGAGCGGCCTATTCGATCTCACAAACACACATGACAATAACTTTTGGCTTACGAAGTTAGTGCCGGTGGCTAGGCAATATCCGTCTCTCCTTATATTAACTAGTCGAAATTCTCTAACCGTTCAACACACGGATTCGCGGTTAGTGTACCTGCAGAAAATTCCATTCCAGAGCATATATAATCAACCTTTCGTGCCAGCACTCACGAAAGCGTCTCCATTCATTACCACCCACTATAGAGGTGGCACCCGAACGTTTAACATTGAACGGGCAATGTTCATATATCACCGAGGCAACATATTGACAGTTTCATACGCTATTGAGATAGCGTATTGACTTTGTGCCGCCATCATATTTGCATATGATGCCGTGGTACGCTACAGCAATCGCCGTACCTTGCGCCCACCATCCTATTCTAATTTCATACGCCATCACAGCGTATTGACTATGTGCCGCCACTATATTTTCATATAGTGCCGTGGTACGTTACAGCAATCGCCGTACCTTGCGCCCACCATTGCGGAAAGTAAATGACAGAATGAAATGTGCTGGAAGTCAGTATAATATACTATTTGCCACCTATGATATCGTGATCCCTTAACCCACATAGGCTTCACGCTCTAGGTAACATCCTTAGCGGTCCTATGATAACCTTCCTTTGCAAAACGCGTCGGAAGCACGAGTTGGCAAGTTTTATTCAAAAATTGTTTATTTAAAGGTCTGTTGCTCTCTCCGGGCTGCTGCTTCGGCTCTGATGCCAGCTGTGGCGGACCACTCCCAAATTATTCCAAGTTAAGTACCTCGGGACCACTAATCACGTAGTCAGGCACTTAATCCGGAATAAGCTGGAGCGCCGTCGGATTAAACCCGATTAAACCACGTACTTTTCCCGATCGAAACAGCGGCACGCCCACACGAAGGTGAGCTCCAGAGATTACAACATTCCACAAATTAAATTACACACATAGATATCACAGTTATTACAACCGGGTTCAAATTAAAATCAGAGTACACAAGTCTTGCAGCGGAATTTAAAGGTTCATGACAACTGAAATTAGAGTTTCATTGCAGCGGAAGTAAATAATCTAACGACGGAACAAGTAACTCCGTGATGAAGCCTGCCACGAAGCTACTCCTCCCGATCCTCGGCAGAGGACGGGACCCATTCGATGTGCCAGCCAGGTGGAACCTGGGCAGGCCAAGACATAGCATCCACATCCAAGAGTATACCTGTAAAATATTGCCACAAGCAAGGCTGAGTATACTAATACTCAGCAAGGCTTACCCGTCTGGTGAAAACTACATCACCGACATCTAGACAATGAGAGGCTTTTGGCTGGTGGGTTTGTTTGCCAAAAAGCAACTAAGAGTAGGTCCTTGCTTTCAAGTTTTAGCTTCACATTCTAGTAAATTTATCCATTCTAGATTAGCATCCTTTCTAAGCATACAAGTGGAGCAATACAATTTAATTCATAGAACAAATTCATAATCTCAAATTCCACTTATTACTCGATGTAGCATGGCGGTCAAGCAGTCTCATTAACCGTGAGAAGCGGACAGTTCGAACCGAATTTGTGCTACCTGGCCAGGGGAAACCCAACACACACGGATACTCTGCTTGCGATAAAAGGTACAAGCATTTCCCAACCTTTCCCATCGATCCACAATTCGGAGCCGGGTCCACTTCCTTAGGATGAAGGTTTACTGCTTCACTCACAGCATCACGCATACACCCACAAGTGTACGGCAAGGGAAAACAAAGTTTCCAAGGAGAGATGGCTATCGGCCCTAGCTGCTTCAATCTGGTACCGGGCTTACCGGCTCCCATATACCGGCATGCATGTGGTACGTTCAAAAACTTGACTTAGCATCCACACCTTCCGACCTTAACCAATTATGAAACACGGACGGGAGATCTACATCTATCATCCCGCCCGTCAATCCTTATGATTCCAACATAAGTAAAGACAAACAATTCCTATGTCTCGCGAGTGACAGGAAATCACTCGACTTGTAAAGGACCTATAGCAATGCTCTATCGATCCCTTTCATACTAGTGTTGCAAGTCATAGGTACTAGGAATTTGCTGCAGCTATGGTTTTCAATCAACTCCTAGAAACGTAAATGCACGAACATAGAGAATTCAAAGTGCATAATTTAGTAAGAGTTAGGTCATGCTCCGGGGCTTGCCTTCCTGCTCGGATTGAGAGTTAGCCTCCGGGTTGGTCACTTCCGCACCGGCACCGTGCTCCGGGGCTCCTTCCTTGTCTGCGGGAATGAGGGTGTAGTCGCCGTCTGGAATAGCGCCTTCTACATGATATGCACAGTTTAAGGCGGCTGCCTTTAGACTCTAAGACTAAGGCCTTGAAGGCCATATTCACCTAGACATACTTAGATATTTTTATTTTCTTCACAAAAGCATGGTGTATGTGTGGAAAGCTTTTATTTGAATTCGATGGTGATTGTGTACATATATAAAAGAATTTTATTTATTTCTTCATAAAGTTGGATGCTATTCTGGAATTTTAGATTCTATCCATTATATTCCAACTAATTAACCATAAAGGTTTATTCATTTATATAATTCAATTTCCAACTAGTTTCCTTCCTATTTTTGTTTCTCCATTTCTGTTCACCATTTTTAGCTATAAACTTTATGACAGCTACTGGAGTATAAGAGCTAAGCTCACCCCAAAATTTAGCTAATTTCGAGCTACACATAATTTATTAAAAATGTGCAAACAGCCAGCTGCAGAAAGTGAAATAAATGCATAATAAATTGAAAATTCATCCATTTCAGGAGATCTTCCTACCAAAGCTAGGCATAAGTATGAGGAGGGTTCTGGCCAAGTGGTGGCTCAAAATAACCCTTGGGTAGTCCTCATTAATTATCTATCCAAAAACACATATTTAATTATTTTCCATCCTAAACAGAGCAAAAATTAAGTTTTTCATTTTTAACATGTGTGCTAACAAGTTTTTTAGTTCTCAGGAGCAAAATGGTGATTTTTCACTGCACATATTATTTTTAATAATTTCTGCACTGCAAAAAGATAGGAAATGCATTTGAATTCATAACTGGAGCTACAAAGCGTATTTTTAGTTCCCCTTTGGACACAAGCTGTCCAAGGTCACTATACACAACATATCCAAAGCTCAACCCCAGCGGAGCTCTGGATTTGAAATGGTGCACAACTTTAGGTTTTCATAGTTTGAATTTTAATTCAACAACAGTTCAACAAAAGCATACACATGTCTAATAGAGATTGTAGTTTAGACTCTCACGAATCCAAAGAGTATTTTTGTGTATTTTTCTGATTTTTCTACGATTTTTAATCGATTTTACAAGAATCGGGAAAAACAAATCTAGGGTTAAGAATCTTTTTACGCAGAGAACCATAGAACTTTCAAAACTTCGCGAACAGGTCCTGCACTTTTGCACGGAGGACCCTGGACAAAGGAAGAAGATGAAGAAAGGTCCCTGGGACCTCGCCGGAGTTGCGCCGGGCAAACCACGGCGAACTGGGCTCGGGGAAGTGGGGGGGAATGGTCCTGGGCTCACCACGAGTCGTTTGAGGACGGTTTGGAGGCCGGGGGTTGCCGGAGTTGCGCCGGCGACGAGGAGGTGGCGGCGCGGCCGCCGCGGCTTCTACGCCGGCGAGCTCGGAGTCGTTCGCGAAGGGGGAAGAGGTCCTAGAGCACCAGCAGAGCTTGGGGAAGCTAATGGCGTGCTCGAGGAAGCTCGGGGATGGCTCGGAGTAGGGTCTCGTCGTTGAGGTGGTTCGACGGCCGGAAAACCCGATTTGGGGGAAATCGGAAATTCAAGCCGGAGAAGGGGTAATTGCTTGGGGAAAGTTGGGGGTTTTGGAGCTGGTGATGCTAGCTAGCTCCGTGCGGAGTGGATTTGGGAAAGGTGGAGCGTGCGCGACGAATTTTGCGATGAACACGGGTTCGGTTTGCGCGTCGCGAGGAGGAAGAAGGAGGGGGAACGCGCGAGGGGCTTCACTGGTGGTTCGAGCGAGTGAATGGAGTGAGTGGGAGGCTCGGAAGAGTGCTCGAGCACGCGAGGGTGGCTCAGCATTGCCTCGGGAGCGTGCGCGCGCGTTAATGGCCGATGCGACTCGCCATGGCCGCTCTGCGAGCTCGGTCCGAGCGCGAACGGCGCTGCAGGCGAGGGAGATCATTGCGTGCTGTCCTAAGATCGTCTACAGGGCTCGTTGGCGCGTAGTGGAGGGGGAATCGCGGCTTCAGAGCGCCAGCGCAGCGCGAGCGCGCTCGCGCGACCGCGGCGCGCGAGACCGCCATGATGGCGTCCGCGGCGCGAGGAGGAGCGAGGCGACGGCGGCGAGTTGACAGCGCGCGGGTGGTAGTACAAGCACTAGACGACACGCGCCACCCTCCGCCGCGCCTTGGCCGCGTCAGCGCCGCCTGAGCCGCTCGCCGGCCGCGTGGCGGCCGAGCTCTGGCCGGCGCAGCGCGCGCCAGGGACACTGTTCCCGGTCCGTGGAGCTCCGGGTTTGAATTCAAATTTTCTCCAAAAATTTGAACTGAACTTGAGAAAGTGTGAAAATAAAAGTTGTAGTTTGGAAGATGGGACACAACTTTCTTTTTGGGATGAACTTGAAATTCGAAGTTTTTCAAGCTCAAATAACCCAAAAACAAAAAGGTGCCCAGAATGGTAATTTGAGTTTTTGAGGGACTAAACTGCAAAATTTTCAAAAGTTCCAAACAGTGACTAGGGTTTATTTGTGATGACAAACAACTTTTGTTTTGGGAGATTTTCAAGTGTAGTACCAAAATCTTGAGTTTTCGGTTGGTGCCAAATAACCCCTGTTTTAGGAGTTTAAATTTGAATTTTGGAGGATTTTTGAATTCCAACCATAATTACCTGTTAAATTGATCTTAGTTACACTTTTTAAATCTTTTGACATCAGAGATGTCACAATCCTAACCTTTTCTTCCGCTTCCTTTACAAGGTCAGGGCCATAGGTATACCTCTCGCCTGCCTAGGACCAACACAACGGGGTCCGACATCTTCTACCATATAAGGCTTCGAAAGGTGCCATTTTAAGACTCGCTTGGTAGCTGTTGTTATAGGAGAATTCGGCCAGAGATAAACAGTTCTCCCAATTCTTCCCGTAATGGATAACACAAGCTCGAAGCATATCCTCAAGTATTTGATTTACCCTTTCCGTCTGCCCATCGGTCTGAGGGTGATATGCTGAACTACGGATCAGTTTTGTGCCTAGGGATAGTTGCAATTGTTCCCAAAAGCGTGCTACGACTTGAGTACCACGATCAGAAATTATCGTTCTGGGTACCCCATGTAGACAAACGATCCATTCCAAATAAATCTCAGCGTACCTCTTAGCGGTATAAATGGTATTGACCAGAATAAAATGTGCGGTCTTGGTAAGGCGGTCCACAATTACCCAAATGGAGTCATGCCCCTGAGGGGTTCTGGGAAGTCCAACAATGAAGTCCATGCTTATATCTTCCCACTTCCATGAGGGAATAGGTAGAGGTTGAAGCGTACCTGCTACCTTCAAGTGGCTAGCCTTAACCCGCTGACACGTGTCACATTCCGACACATACGTGGCAATTTCTCGCTTCATCCTAGTCCACCAAAAGTTTTGTTTCAAATCTTGGTACATTTTGGTGCTACCGGGATGGATGGAAAATTTAGAGAGATGGGCCTCATCCATAATCTTCCTCTGGAGTTCCGTGTTTTTGGGCACCACGATGCGATGTCCAAACCACATCACTCCCTGCCCATCTAACCGTAAACACTTGTATTTTTCCTTCACCTTCTCTTTTGAGAATTTCCTTTTAAGGATCTTAATCTTTGCGTCATTTAATTGGGCTTCAACAATCTGATTATGCAAGGTTGGTTCGACTGAAATATGGTTGAAGTACCCGTGTGGAACAATCTCTAAGTTGAGCTTTGCCATTTCATGGCACAAGGTGTCAACGTAGGATTCCACGGAAAGATAATGACAATGAGCCTTGCGGCTTAGTGCATCCGCAACCACATTTGCCTTGCCGGGGTGATAATGCACACTAAGGTCATAGTCCTTTGCTAACTCCAACCATCTTTGCTGCCTCATATTCAAATGTGCTTGAGTGAAGACATATTTGAGGCTCTTGTGGTCGGTGTATATGTTGCATGGAACATCCATCAGATAGTGTCTCCACATCTTGAGAGCATGAATAACCGCTGCTAACTCAAGATCATGCGTGGGGTAGTTTTGCTCATGAGGCCGAAGTGCTCGAGAAGCATAAGCAATGACTCGGTTCTCTTGCATGAGGACACAGCCAAGTCCGGTGCCTGAAGCATCGCAATAGACATCATAGGGCTTGGTGCAATCGGGTTGAGCTAAAACTGGGGCTGAAGTTAAATGTTTTCTCAAAGTGTGGAAACCTTCATCACATTTGTCATTCCACTCAAACTTGACTCCCTTCTTTAAGAGTTCGGTCATGGGTTTTGCAATCCGAGAGAAGTTCGGAATAAAACGGCGATAATAACCGGCTAAACCCAGAAAACTCGGAATCTCGTGGACAGAGGTAGGTGGTTGCCAATCTAGCACCTCTTGCACTTTGGTTGGATCCACGGATATACCATCCTTGGAAACCGTGTGACCTAAGAATTTCACGCTCTCTAGCCAGAATTCACATTTTGAGAACTTGGCATAGAGTTGGGGGTCTCTCAATCTTTGAAGAACAATGCGAAGGTGCTCGGCATGCTCTTCCTCATTCTTGGAATATATAAGAATGTCGTCAATAAAAACCACCACGAACTTGTCTAGTTCTGACATGAAAACCGAATTCATGAGGTACATGAAATAGGCTGGGGCATTGGTGAGTCCAAAAGACATGACCAAGAATTCATAAAGTCCATAACGAGTAGAAAAGGCAGTCTTTGGAATGTCACAAGGTCGGATTTTTATTTGGTGATAGCCAGAGCGAAGGTCAATCTTGGAGAACACTCTGGCGCCAGCTAGTTGGTCAAACAGGACATCAATTCGGGGGAGTGGGTACTTGTTTTTAATAGTCACCGCATTGAGAGGCCGGTAATCGATACACAACCTCAAAGAATGGTCCTTCTTCTTCACAAAGATAGCGGGACATCCCCAAGGTGACACACTTGGACGAATGAAACCCTTGTCTAGCAGTTCTTGGATTTGTATTTTTAATTCAGCCAATTCATTGGGTGGCATTCTATATGGTCTCTTTGATATAGGTGCTGTGCCAGGTTGGAGTTCAATAACAAATTCAATGTCCCTATCCGGCGGCATCCCAAGTAAGTCATCCGTAAAAACATCAGCATACTCACATACCACCGGAATATCCTTTAGTTGCGTTTCTACCATTGTATAAGCACAAACATTGACACAATTCCGTTGTGGTAGATATAGCACACTAGGGCCATGTGTAGGCGAGTTTATTTCAACAACTCGTTCTGCAACATCTAGCACAACCTTATGTTGAGTCATCCAATTGGCTCCCAAAACAATGTCAATCCCTTCCATACCAGGCAGAATTAAATCAGTAGGAAATATTTTACTTCCCAGCCTGATTGGAACTCTTCGGGAGACTTGGTTGGATGCTATTTTACCTCCAGTTGATATTACATATGATGATTTGGTATGGTAAGATTTTAGCCCACATTTTGCATGAAATCTTGTGCTTATAAATTATGTGTTGCCCCGGAATCAAACAATATCACAGCAGGTTGAGTGTGCATAGGGAAGATACCAGTCATGTCTGGGGCTCCCTCGGGTAGGTCGGCCAAGGTGGTGTAGTTAAGCCTTCCTTGTCGGACCTGCACGCGCTGCTGCTGTTTGCCCTTGTTTTGCTGATTTCCCTGGCGCTGGTTCTGTTGCTTGTTCTGCGGACAATCCTTGATAAAGTGGCTGTTACTGCCACACTTGAAGCACTGATAACCGGCTCCAGGGCGAGCTGTCTGTTGTGTGTTCTGCCTTGGCGCTGGTTGCTGCTGCGGCGGTGGAGGGAAACGGGGCGCATTAGGCTGTGGTGGCCTAGCAACCCATCCACCTCCCTGAGGTGCCCTGGACTGTCCTTGCAGTGCAGCCGGGGGAACCAAGCGGAATCTCTGCGGCTGCACGCTCGAGGGTCCAGCGGGAGCTTTCCTCTTCTTCTCCGCCTTGTGCACCACGTTAGCGTCTTCTTGGGCGATGCCGAGGTTCGCAAGATCGCCATATGTGGCAGCACGGGTGGTAGCCAATTGAGCTTTCAACTTGGTATTGAGGCCACGTCGGAACCTCTCCAACTTCTTCTCGTCAGAGTCGGCGTGATGACCCGCATATGGGCACAGACCATTGAAGGCCTAGGCGTATTGGAGCACCGTGCGGGTACCCTGGGTCAGAGCCAGAAATTCATTCAACTTCCGCTCTACCAAGCCGGCAGGAATATGGTGAGCCTTGAACGCAGTCTTGAACTCATCCCACTCAATCACATGACCCTCCTGCTGCAGGGCCAAGTAATTCTCCCACCATAGTAGAGCTGGGCCGCGGAGCTGCTGCGCCGCGAATACTACCTTGCGGTTGGAAGTGCAAGGCGTGGCCAAGATGGTGAACTTGGATTCGTTGGCTCGAATCCACGTATCGGCCTCCAGGGGCTCATCGGCTCTTGAGAATATCGGCGGGTGGGTAGCCAGAAAATCCTCATATCGGGCCACTTGAGGCTGAGGGCCCGTTGACCTCCCTGCTGTAGCATCTGCTGTTGCATCATTTGTTGCTGATGCTGCAGGTTCCGTAGGATCTCCGTTTGCGTAGCATACAACTGCTGCCACGTCGAAGGTTGCTGCGGTGGCGGAGGTGGTGGCGGCTGTTGCTGCCCCTCTGGCCCTTGTTGGTTAGCATTGGAGCCACTAGTGTCACGACCGCTGCGGGTGATTGCCATCTGCAGTAGGTACTTGTATTAGCCACATTTCATAAGCTTGCATAATGATGACAAGATAGAACGTGACAATATATTGAAGTTTACTGCGTAGGAATGACATATCAACAAACAGTTCGGAAGAAAAATCATATCTCCCAACAGGAAGCAAGTCAAATGCTCCTTTTGGGTCAGTAGCTCGAACATTTCATGCTCTACAACTTTCATGTTTGGCTCAGATTCAAATTCGGGCTGGAACTAAGCCGAAAAATTCAATCTTTAGCTCTCTGCTTTTGCTGTTTTACAGCAGGCCGAGCTGTAGTGTTTTGGTTGCCATTTTTATCTCGCTTAACCAATGGGGTTGAAATTTGGTGAACATTTCGTTTGACAAATTCCAAACAACTTTGTAGTTCACATCACAGCCCAGAAATGAATGTAAAACCCATCAAATAAAAACAAAGTTAGCTGCAGAATGTTTTCTACACAGCCATTACAACCTTCATCAAGTTTTGGGATCACACAACCACACCATTAATTTACATTGTCTCAAAAGATTTAAAAAGGAGCTCAACTCCATCTAGCCTATTACAACATGAAGCCAAAATTTAGGCTAAGCGGAGGAGTAAACTTGCGACTACCACTTCTAGAAGTCATCTAAGTTGTTAGCGGTAGCCTCGCTGCCCATAGGTGATGGTGGAGCTGGAAGGGGCGGCATATCATCCTCGGTATCCATGTCGGAGTCGGGGGCCTCTCCTTCTCCTTGCTCTCCTTCTTGCTCAAGAAGGTGCTGAGCATCATGGGCGGCTAACATAGCATTAGCATGCTCCAAAGTACCATGTACCTCCTCAAGTTCTTCTCTTGGTTGGGCTAGCTCATTTTGGACATTGTTGTGCACGACGTGGAGGTCATTCAATTGCCTCTCCAAATCAGAAATCATGGCGTCTCTGGTGCTCACCTCAATGGACAATGAGGTCCTCTCAACCCCAATGTCACGGGCACGGGCGGACATGTCCATAGCAAGGTTGAGCATCTCGCTCTGCGACCGTCCTAAGAGCGCCTGCAAACGGTGGTAAGCTCGGATCCACCTCATCATAAGTGCAGCTGTGACATCTCTGATGTCAAAATAATTAGTAGTGCAAATAAAACCAATGCAAAAAGGGAATTATGGGTTGAAACTCAAAAATCCATCAAAAATTCAAATTTAAATTCAAAAACAAGGGTTGTTTGACACCCAACTGAAAACTCGAGATTTCTGTACTAAACTTGAAAATCTCCAAAAATAAAAGTTGTTTGTCATCACAAATAAACCCTAGTCACTGTATGGAACTTTCGAAAATTTTGCAGTTTAGCCCCTCAAAAACTCGAAATACAGTTCTAGGCACCTTTTTGTATTTGGGTTGTTTGAGCTCGAAAAATTTGAAATTTCAGGTTCACCCCAAAAAGAAAGATGTGTCCCATCTCCCAAACTCCAACTTTTATTTTCACACTTTTTCAAGTTCAGTTCAAATTTTTGGAGAAAATGCGAATTGGAAAACGGAGCTCCACGGGCGCCAACAGTGGCCCTGGCGCGGCCCTGCGATGGCCGGAGCTCGGCCGCCACGTGGCCGGCGAGCGGCGCAGGCGGCGCCGAGCTGGCCGAGCCGCGGCGTACGCTGGCGCTTGTCGCCTAGCACTTGTCCAGCCCCTCCCGTGCCATCACGTCGCCGCCGTCGAGTCGCCTCGCCTCGCGCCCGGAACGCCATCATGCCGGTCGCGCGCCGCCGTGGCCGCATGCGCGCTCGCGCCGCGCTGAGCGCTCTGCAGGCCGCGATTCCGTCCCGCTACGCTCCAACACACCCTGTAGACGATCCTCCAGCAGCACGCAAGGATCTCCCTCGCCAACCGGGCCGCGCGCGCTCTGTCCAAGCTCCCAGCGCATCAATGGCACGTCACGTCGGCCATTACTCCGCGCGCACGCTCCCGAGGCCGCACGACCCCGCTCTAGCGTGCCCAAGCCTCCCACCGAGCCATTCGCACACTCCACTCACTCGCTCACTGCTCCAGTTCGTCTCCTCGCGCTCTTCCCCGTTGTCTTCCACCTTGCGACGCGCGAACCGAGCCGAGCTTCGCCGAGAAATTCACCTCCCACACTCCACCATTCCCAAATTCATCACGCACGAAGCTAGACCTCTACCCTAGCTCCATTTCCCCCCACTTCCCCCGAGCTATTGTCGCTTCTCCGGCGAGAAATCAAGATTTCCCCCAAATCGCGATTTTCGGCCGCCGGAGCACCCCCACGTCGAGACCCTACTCCGAGCCATCCCCGAGGTCAACCGAGCACGCCATTAGCTTCCTCGAGCTCCACTGGTGCTCTAGGACCCTTCAAACCCCGACGAACGCCTCCGACCTCACCGGCGTAGTAGTCGCGGCGGCCGCACCGCCACCGCTCATCGCCGGCGAAACCCCGAGCTTCCCCGGCCTCCCAACCGTCCCCAACCGACTCGTGGTGAGCCCCTGGATCTTTTCCCCCACTTCCCCGACCCTAGCTCGCCGCCGTTTGGCCGGCGCAACTCCGGCGAGAGCCGAGGGCATAAGTTCATCGTCTTCGTTTTTCTAGGGTCCTCCGTGCAAAAGTCAGGGACTAGTTTGAAAGGTTTTGTAAGTTCTAGGGTTCCCGGCGTAAAAAGACTCTTAAACCTAGATTTAATTTTCCCGAATCTTGCGAAACCCCGAGCTTCCCCTGGCCAGGTAGCTAAATTCGGTTCGAACTGTCCGCTTCTCGCGGTTAATGAGACTGCTTGACCGCCTTGCTACATTGAGTAACAAGTGGAACTTTGAGATTGATAAACTTGTTCTATGAATTAAATTGTATTGCACCACTTGTATGCTTAGAGAGGATGCTAATCTAGAATGGTTAAATTTACTAGAATATGATGCTAAAACTTGAAAGCAAGGACCTACTTTTAGTTGCTTTTTGGAAACAAACCCACCAGCCAAAAGCCTCTCATTGTCTAGATGTCGGTGATGTAGATTTCACCCGACGGGTAAGCCTTGCTGAGTATTAGTATACTCAGCCTTGCTTGTGGCATTGATTTACAGGTACCATGTTGGATGTGGCCGTCGATGCTTTGACTTGGCCTACCCAGGTTCCCCCTGGATGGCATATCGAGTGGGTTCCGTCCTCTGCCGAGGATCGGGAGGAGTAGCATCGTGGCAGGCTTCAGCACGGTGTTATTTGTATCGTCGTTAGATTCTTCCGCTGCAATGAACCTTTTAAATTCCGCTGCTTTGAACCTTTTATTTCCGCTGCAAGACTTTGATACTCTGATTTAAATTCAAACTCGGTTTGTAATAACTTTGAGATTCTATTTGTGTATGTCAAATTGTGGAATGTTGTAATCTCTGGAACTCACCTTCGTGTGAGCGTGCTGTTGTTTCGATCGAGAAAAGAACGTGGTTAATCAGGTTTAATCCGACGGCGCTCCAGCTTATTCTGGATTAAGTGCCTGACTACTTGATTAGTGGTCCCGAGGTACTTAACTTGGAATAATTTCAGAGTGGTCCACCACAGCTGGCATCAGAGCCGAAGCAGCGCACCGGAGAAAGCAACAAACCTTTAATAAACGTTTTTGAATAAAATTTGCCAACTCGTACTTCCGCCGCGCTTTGCGAAGGAAGGTTATTAATAGGACCGCTAAGGATGTTACCTAGAGCGTGAAGCCTATGTGGGTTAAGGGATCACGATATGATAGGTGGCAAATAATATATTACTGATTTTCAGCACATTTCATTCTGTCATTTACTTTACGCAATGGTGGACGCAAGGTACGGCGATTGCTGTAACGTACCACAGCACTATATGAAAATATTGTGGCGGCACATAGTCAATACGCTGTGATGGCGTATGAAACTAGAATAGAATGGTGGGCGCAAGGTACGGCGATTGCTGTAGCGTACCACGGCATCATATGCAAATATGATGGCGGCACAAAGTCAATACGCTATCTCATGAGCGTATGAAACTGTCAATATGTTGCCTTGGTGACATATGAACATTGCCCGTTCAATGTTAAACGTTCGGGTGCCACCTCTATAGTGGGTGGTAATGAATGGAGACGCTTTCGTGAGTGCTGGCACGAAAGGTTGATTATACATGCTCTGGAATGAAATTTTCTGCAGGTACACTAACCGCGAATCCGTATGTTGAAACGGTTAGAAAAGTTCGGCTAGATAATATAGGGAGAGACGGATATTGCCTAGCCACCGGCACTAACCTCGTAAGCCAAAAGTTTATTGGCGTGTGTGTTGGTGAGAACGAATAGGCCGCTCATGCATTGCATTCACCAAATAACATTGAACCTCAACATGTGACCAATGAAACCGCCGTCAAAATTTAAATCACAACCCAAATTTCTGCAGAAACCAATCTGTTTGCACCAATAATTCGAAACTGAAAACGTTGTCAAACGAAAAAGTGTTCAACATGAAAGTTTTCATAAATGTTATGAAGTATATGCTGTAGAAAGTTCAACGAAAATGGTTCAGTAAAACTGGAGTTATGCTTAAAATGGTAACCCCCCTCTCTGCTGGAAATTTCTGGGGACAGTGAGATAAAAATTGAACTTTTACACCATCTTAACGACAGTTTCTGCTCAAACCTCCAACACGAAACTTGTTAGGAATTACTTAAACAATGTCCTGGCCAAATTTGTGAATTTTTGAGCTTGTAGATTTTGAGTTTTATAATTTTTACTACACTGTCCAGAATCTGTTTTTGTTTTCTTTGGCGCTAACCGGTTCTCACCCTTGCCTTTTTCCTTGGTTCAGAATGGACGCTCTCGCTGATCGGGCCAGCTACCCTAACGACGTGTCCTTCTCTGATTGCTTGGGATGGGAAGGCTTCCCTAGCATCTTGTGGTCGGTTTTACAGGCGCTTGACTACCCTACACCGCCACAGTATGAGAGGACTATCATCCGAGACCGCGGTGTGACCCGTTCCCGTGTGCGTTTGGTGGTGTATCGCCACCCACCATGTCCTAGCTCCCCCACTTGGACAGTGGAAGTTCACGGACACCACATGGAGACGACGTGTGAGCTAGCCGCCTTGAATGGCATTAGCTCTTTTGTTGCTCAGAACCAGGAGTTGGTAGAGCACCAGTTACTGGGGTTGTTCCCACCGACCCAGCCGGATGATCCCCATTGGATGAGACGCTACCTTACCTCCCCTTTGAGGATGGCGGAGAACCCCGTCGCTGCAGCCGCCTTGATGATGAGGTGGATGCGGGCCTATCACCGTTTGCAGGCACTTCTTGGACGGTCGCAGAGCGAGATGCTCAACCTTGCCATGGACATGTCCGCCCGTGCCCGTGACATAGGAGTTGAGAGGACCTCCTTGTCCATTGAGGTGACCACCAGAGATGCCATGATTGCTGACTTGGAGAGGCAATTGAATGACCTCCACATTGCGCACAACAACACCCAAAATGAGTTAGCACAAACAAGGGATGAGCTTGAGGAGGTACACGGTACCTTGGAGCATGCAAATGCCATGCTAGCCGCCCATGACGCTCAGCACCTTCTTGAGCAAGAAGGAGGGGATGGAGAAGGAGAGGCCCCCGATTCCGACATGGACACCGAGGATGACATGCCGCCCCTTCCAGCTCCACCTTCACCTATGGGCAGCGAGGCTACCGCTAACAACTTAGATGATTTCTAGAGTGGTAGTGGCAAGTACTCCTCCGCTAGGCCTAAATTTTGGCTTCATGTTGTAATAGGCTAGATGGAGTTGAGCTCCCCTTTTTATCTTTTGGTGGCAATGTAATTTAATGATGTGGTTATGTGATCAAAACTTGATGAGTTGTAATAGCTGTGTTGAAAACATTCTGCAGCTAACCTTGTTTTAATTATTGATGGGTTTTCCATTCATTTCTAGGCTGTGATGTGAACTACAAAGTTGTTTGGAATTTGTCAAACAAAATGATCACCAAATTGCAACCCTATTGGTTAAGCGAAATAAAAATGGCAACCAAAACACTACAGCTCGGCCTGCTGAAAAATAGCAAATGCAGAGAGCTAAAGATTGAATTTTTCGGCTTAGTTCCAGTCCGAATTTGAATCCGAGCCCAACATGAAAGTTGTAGAGCATGAAATTTTCGAGCTACTGACTGAATTGGAGCATTTGAAATGTTTCCTGTTAGGAGATGTGATTTTTCTTCCAAACTGTGTGTTGACGTGTCATTCTGCGCAGTAAACTTCAATATATTGTCACGTTCTATCTTGTCATTCATTATGCAAGCTTATGAAATATGGCTAATACAAGTACCTACTGCAGATGGCAATCACCCGCAGCGGTCGTGACGCTAGTGGCTCCAGCGCTAACCAGCAGGGGCCAGAGGGGCAGCAACAGCCGCCGCCACCTCCTCCACCGCAGCAACCTCCGACGTGGCAGCAGTTGTATGCCACGCAGACGGAGATTCTACGGAACCTGCAGCATCAGCAGCAAATGATGCAGCAGCAGATGCTTCAGCAGGGAGGTCAACGGGCCCCTCAGCCTCAGGTGGCCAGATATGAGGATTTTCTGGCGACGCACCCGCCGATCTTCTCACGAGCCGATGAGCCCTTGGAGGCCGATACATGGATTCGAGCCATCGAGTCCAAGTTCACCATCCTGGCGACGCCTTGCACCTCCAACCGCAAGGTCGTGTTCGCGGCGCAGTAGCTCCGCGGCCCAGCTCTCCTATGGTGGGAGAACTACCTGTCCCTACAGCAGGAGGGTCATGTGGTTGAGTGGGATGAGTTCAAGGCTGCATTCAAGGCTCATCACATTCCGGCCGGTCTGGTAGAGCAGAAATTAAATGAATTTTTGGCGCTGACCCAGGGTACCCGCACAGTGCTCCAGTACGCCCAGGCCTTCAATGGTCTGTGCCCATACGCGGGTCATCACGCCGACTCCGACGAGAAGAGGCTGGAGAGGTTCCGACGTGGCCTGAACACCAAGTTGAAAGCTCAGTTGGCCACCACCCGTGCAGCCACATATGGCGACCTTGTGAACCTCGCCATCGCCCAGGAAGACGCCAATATGGTGCACAAGGCGGAGAAGAAGAGGAAGACTCCCGCTGGACCTTCGAGCACGCAGCCGCCGAGATTCCGCTTGGTTCCCCTGGCTGCACCGCAAGGACAGTCCAGGGCACCTCAGGGAGGTGGATGGGTTGCTAGGCCGCCACACCCTAATGCGCCCCGTTTCCCTCCACCGCCGCAGCAGCAGCAGGCACCAAGGCATAATGCACAGCAGCCAGCTCGCCCTGGAGCCGGCTATCAGTGCTTCAAGCGTGGAAGTAAAGATCACTTTATCAAGGATTGCCCGCAGAACAAGCAGCAGAACCAGCGCCCGGGAAATCAGCAAGGCAAGGGCAAGCAGCAGCAGCGCGTGCAGGTTCGGCAAGGACGGCTCAACTACACCACTTTGGCCGACCTACCCAAGGGAGCCCCAGACATGACTGGTACCTTCCCTATCTGCACTCAACCTGCTGTGATATTGTTTGATTCCGGGGCAACACATAGTTTTATAAGCACAAGATTTCACGTGAAATGCGGATTAAAATCATACCATACCAAATCATCCTATGTGATATCAACCGCGGGAGGTAAAATTGCATCCAACCAAGTCACCCGAAAGGTTCCAATCAGGCTGGGAAGTAAAACATTTCCTACTGATTTAATTCTGCTTGGTATGGAAGGAATTGACATTGTGTTAGGAGCCAATTGGATGACCCAACATAAGGTTGTGCTAGATGTTGCGGAACGAGTTGTTGAAATAAACTCGCCTACGCTTGGCCCTAGTGTGCTATATCTGCCACAACGGACTTGCGTCGATGCGTGTGCTTATACAATGGTAGAAACCCAACTAAAGGACATTCCGGTGGTATGTGAGTATGCCGATGTATTTCCGGATGACTTACCTGGGATGCCGCCGGATAGGGACATTGAATTTGTGATTGAACTTCAACCTGGCACAGCACCCATATCAAAGAGACCATATAGAATGCCACCCAATGAACTGGCTGAATTAAAAATTCAACTCCAAGAATTGCTAGACAAGGGTTTCATTCGTCCTAGTGTATCGCCTTGGGGATGTCCCGCTATCTTTGTGAAGAAGAAGGACCATTCCTTGAGGTTGTGTATTGATTACCGGCCTCTCAATGCGGTAACTATTAAGAACAAGTACCCACTCCCCCGTATTGACATCCTGTTTGACCAATTAGCTGGCGCCAGAGTGTTCTCCAAGATTGACCTTCGCTCTGGCTATCACCAAATCAAGATCAGGCCTTGTGACATTCCAAAGACTGCCTTTTCCACACGT
This sequence comes from Digitaria exilis, assembly GCA_015342445.1. Classification (NCBI taxonomy): domain Eukaryota; kingdom Viridiplantae; phylum Streptophyta; class Magnoliopsida; order Poales; family Poaceae; genus Digitaria; species Digitaria exilis. The sequence goes on from JACEFO010002313.1 coordinate 239,407, forward strand.
TATGGGCTTTATGAATTCTTGGTTATGTCTTTTGGACTCACCAATGCCCCAGCCTACTTCATGTACCTCATGAATTCGGTGTTCATGTCAGAACTAGACAAGTTTGTGGTGGTTTTCATTGACGACATTCTTATATATTCTAAGAATGAGGAAGAGCATGCTGAGCACCTTCGCATTGTTCTTCAAAGGTTGAGAGATCACCAGCTCTACGCCAAGTTCTCCAAGTGTGAATTCTGGTTAGAGAGTGTGAAGTTCTTAGGCCACACAGTTTCCAAGGATGGTATATCCGTGGATCCAACCAAAGTGCAAGAGGTGTTGGATTGGCAACCACCTACCTCTATCCACGAGATTCGGAGTTTTCTGGGTTTAGCCGGTTATTATCGCCGTTTTATTCCGGACTTCTCTCGGATTGCGAAGCCCATGACCGAACTCTTAAAGAAGAGAGTCAAATTTGAGTGGAATGACAAATGTGACGAAGCTTTCCACACCTTGCGAAGACATTTAACTTCAGCCCCAGTTTTGGCTCAGCCTGATTGCACCAAGCCCTATGATGTCTACTGTGATGCATCAGGCACCGGACTTGGCTGTGTCCTCATGCAAGAGAACCGAGTCATTGCTTATGCTTCTCGAGCACTTCGGCCTCATGAGCAAAACTACCCCACGCATGATCTTGAGTTAGCAGCGGTTATTCATGCTCTCAAGATGTGGAGACACTATTTGATGGGTGTTCCATGCAACATATACACAGACCACAAGAGCCTCAAATATGTTTTCACTCAGGCACATCTGAACATGAGACAGCGAAGATGGTTGGAGTTAGCAAAGGACTATGACCTTAGTGTGCATTATCACCCCGGGAAGGCTAATGTAGTTGCGGATGCACTAAGCCGCAAGGCTCATTGTCATTGTCTTTCCGTGGAGTCCTACGCTGATACCTTGTGTCACAAAATGGCAAGGCTCAATTTAGAGATTGTTCCACACGGGTACTTCAGCCATATTGCAGTTGAACCAACCTTGCACGATCAGATTGTTGTAGCCCAATTGAATGACGCGAGCATTAAAATCCTTAAAAGGAAATTGTCAAAGGAGAAGGTGAAAGAGAAGTACAAGTGTTTCTGGCTAGATGGGCAGGGAGTAATGTGGTTTGGACATCGCCTCGTGGTGCCCAAAAACACGGAACTCCGGAGGAAGATTATGGATGAGGCCCATCTCTCTAAATTTTCCATCCATCCCGGCAGCACCAAAATGTACCAAGATTTGAAACAAAACTTTTGGTGGACTCGAATGAAGCGAGAAATTGCCACATATGTGTCGGAATGTGACACATGCCAGCGGGTTAAGGCTAGCCACCTGAAGGTAGCAGGCACGCTTCAACCTCTACCTATTCCCTCGTAAGCATGGATTTCATTGTTGGACTTCCCAGAACCCCTCAGGGACACGACTCCATTTGGGTAATTGTGGATCGCCTTACCAAGACCGCACATTTTATTCCGGTCAATACCATTTATGCTGCTAAGAAGTACGCGGAGATTTATTTGGAGCGGATCGTTTGTCTACATGGGGTACCCAAGACGATAATTTCAGATCGTGGTGCTCCGTTCGTAGCACGCTTTTGGGAACAATTGCAATTGTCCCTAGGCACAAAGCTGATCCGTAGTTCAGCATATCACCCTCAAACCGATGGGCAGACGGAAAGGGTAAATCAAATACTTGAGGATATGCTTCGAGCATGTGTTATCCATTATGGGAAGAATTGGGAGAAGTGTTTATCTCTGACCGAATTCTCCTATAACAACAGCTACCAAGCGAGTCTTAAAATGGCGCCTTTTGAAGCCTTATATGGTAGAAGATGTCGGACCCCGTTGTGTTGGTCCCAGGCAGGCAAGAGATATACCTATGGCCCTGACCTTGTAAAGGAAGCAGAAGAAAAGGTTAGGATCATTCGTGAAAATTTGAGAACCGCCCAGTCACGACAGAAGAGTTACTACGATCAACGGCGGAAGCCACTTCAGTTTGAAGTTGGTGATCACGTGTATCTTAAAGTCTCCCCGACCAAGGGTGTGCAGAGATTTGGATTAAAAGGAAAGCTTGCACCTCGTTATATCGGCCCGTATGAAATTACTCAGCAATGTGGGCCGGTAGCCTATCAAGTGAAGCTTCCCGAGAAGCTCTCAGCCGTACACGATGTATTCCATATTTCTCAACTCAAGAGGTGTCTTCGTGTTCCGACCGAAGTTGTTGAACAAGAGGAACTCTCGGTTGAACCGGATCTCTCTTATGATGAGCATCCTGTTAAGATCCTCGACGAGAAAGAGAGACAAACACGAAGGAAGGGAGTTAAAATGTACAAAATTCAGTGGAGTCATCACTCCGAAGATGAAGCCACGTGGGAAACCGAGGACTACCTTAAAAAGAATTACCCCGACATTCTTTCGTAAGCCAAGGTATTTCTTTCCCCTCTTTATCCCTAAGTTTAATCGAATCTCGGGACGAGATTCCTTTTAAGGGGGGGGGGTAGGCTGTGACATCTCTGATGTCAAAATAATTAGTAGTGCAAATAAAACCAATGCAAAAAGGGAATTATGGGTTGAAACTCAAAAATCCATCAAAAATTCAAATTTAAATTCAAAAACAAGGGTTGTTTGACACCCAACTAAAAAACTCGAGATTTTTGTACTAAACTTGAAAATCTCCAAACATAAAAGTTGTTTGTCATCACAAATAAACCCTAGTCACTGTTTGGAACTTTTGAAAATTTTGCAGTTTAGCCCCTCAAAAACTCTAAATACATTTCTGGGCACCTTTTTGTATTTGGGTTGTTTGAGCTCGAAAAATTTGAAATTTCAGGTTCACCCCAAAAAGAAAGATGTGTCCCATCACCCAAACTCCAACTTTTATTTTCACACTTTTCCATGTTCAGTTCAAATTTTTGGAGAAAATTCGAATTGGAAAACGGAGCTCCACGGGCGCCAACAATGGCCCTGGCGCGCCCCTGCGCTGGCCGGAGCTCGGCCGCCACGTGGCCGGCGAGCGGCGCAGGCGGCGCCGAGCTGGCCGAGCCGCGGCGGACGCTGGCGCTTGTCGCCTAGCACTTGTCCAGCCCCTCCCGTGCCATCACGTCGCCGCCGTCGAGTCGCCTCGCCTCGCGCCGCGGAACGCCATCATGCCGGTCGCGCGCCGCCGTGGCCGCACGCGCGCTCGCGCCGCGCTGAGCCCTCTGCAGGCCGCGATTCCGTCCCGCTACGCTCCAACACACCCTGTAGACGATCCTCCAGCAGCACGCAAGGATCTCCCTCGCCAACCGAGCCGCGCGCGCTCTGTCCAAGCTCCCAGCGCATCAATGGCGCGTCACGTCGGCCATTACTCCGCGCGCACGCTCCCGAGGCCGCACGACCCCGCTCTAGCGTGCCCAAGCCTCCCACCGAGCCATTCGCACACTCCACTCACTCGCTCACTGCTCCAGTTCGTCTCCTCGCGCTCTTCCCCGTCGTCTTCCACCTTGCGACGCGCGAACCGAGCCGAGCTTCGCCGAGAAATTCACCTCCCACACTCCACCATTCCCAAATTCATCGCGCACGAAGCTAGACCTCTACCCTAGCTCCATTTCCCCCCACTTCCCCCGAGCTATTGTCGCTTCTCCGGCGAGAAATCAAGATTTGCCCCAAATCGCGATTTTCGGCCGCCGGAGCACCCCCACGTCGAGACCCTACTCCGAGCCGTCCCCGAGGTCAACCGAGCACGCCATTAGCTTCCTCGAGCTCCACTGGTGCTCTAGGACCCTTCAAACCCCGACGAACGCCTCCGACCTCACCGGCGTAGCAGTCGCGGCGGCCGCACCGCCACCGCTCGTCGCCGGCGAAACCCCGAGCTTCCCCGGCCTCCCAACCGTCCCCAACTGACTCGTGGTGAGCCCCTGGATCTTTTCCCCCACTTCCCCGACCCTAGCTCGCCGCCGTTTGGCCGGCGCAACTCCAGCGAGAGCCGAGGGCATAAGTTCATCGTCTTCGTTTTTCTAGGGTCCTCCGTGCAAAAGTCAGGGACTAGTTTGAAAGGTTTTGAAAGTTCTAGGGTTCCCGGCGTAAAAAGATTCTTAAACCTAGATTTAATTTTCCCAAATATTGTAAATTCCGTTAAAAATCGTACAAAAATCAGAAAAATGCACAAAAATACTCCCTGGATTCGTGAGATTGTAAACTCCAATCTCCTTTAAGCATGTGTATACTTTTGGTGAACCGTTTTTGAATTAAAATTCAAACTGTGGAAATTGAAACTTGTGCACCATTTCAAATCCAGAGCTCCGCTAGGGTTGATCTTTGGATATGTTGTTTGTAGTGACTTTAGACAGCTTGTGTCCAAAGGGGGCCTAAAAATATGCAGTGTAGCTTCAGTTATGAATTAAAATGTGTTTCCTGTCTTTTTGTAGTCCAGAAATTATCAAAAATAATCTATGCAGTGAAAAATCACCATTTTGCTCCAGAGGACTAAAAACTTGTTAGCACACCTGTTAAAAATGAAAAACTTAAGTTTTGCTCTGTTCAGACTAGCAAATAAATAAATATGTGTTTTTGGATAGAAATTTATTGAGGATGGTCCAAGGGTTATTTTGAGCCACCACTTGGCCAGAGCCCTCCTTGTACTTATGACTAGCTCTGGTAGGAAGATTTTCTGAATTGGATGTATTTTCAATTTTATATGAATTTATTTCATTTCTGCAGGCAGCAGATTGTATTAATTTTAATAAATTATGTGTAGCTCAGATTTAGCTAAATTTTGGAGTGAGCTTAGCTCTTATACTCCAGTAGCTGTCATAAAGTTTATAGATAAAAATGATGAACAGAAAAGGAGAAACAAAAATGAGAAGTAATCTAGGTGGAAATTGATTTATATAAAAGAATAAACCTTTTTGTTAATTAGCTTGAATAAAATAAAGGGAATCTGAAATTCCAGAACCACACCCTAAATTGTGAATAATAAATAGAAATTCTTTTATATATGTACACAATCACCATCGAAGTCAAATAAAAATTTTCCACACCTACACCCTGTTTTTGTGAAGATAATAGTAGTACTTAAGCATGTCTAGGTGAATATGGCCTTCAAATGCCTTAATCATAGAATCAATAGGCAGCCACCTTAAGTTATGCATCTCATGTAGAAGGCGCTATCCCGGACGGCAACTACCACCTCATCCCCGCTGACGAGGAAGGGATCCCGGAGCACGGTGCCGGCGAAGGATCGACCAACCCGGAGGCTAACCCCCAGCTTGAGCAAGAAGGCAAGCCCCGGAGCATGACCTAACTTTTAAAATTACGCATCTATGAATTTCCTATGCTTGTGCATTTACGTTTCAAGGAGTTGATTGAATACCTCAGCTGCATTTTTCCTAGTACCTATGACTTGCAACACTAGTATGAAAGGATCGATAGGGCATTGCTTTAGGTCCGTTACAAGCCGAGTGATTTCCTGTCACTCGCGAGACATAGGAATTGCTTGTCTTTACTTATGTTGAAATCATAAGGATTGACGGGCGGGATGATAGATGTAGATCTCCCGTCCGTGTATAACAATTGATTAAGGTCGAAATGTGTGGTTGAGTGTGTCAAGTTTTTGAACGTACCACATGCATGCCGATATATGGGAGTCGGTAAGCCCGGTACCAGATTGAAGCAGCTAGGGCCGACAGCCATCTCTCCTTGGAAACTTTGTTTTCCCCTGCCGTACACTTGTGGATATATGCGTGAGACTGTGAGTGAAGCAGTAAACTTTTATCCTAAGGAAATGGACCTGGTTCCGAATTGTGGATCGATGGGAAAGGTTGGGAAACGCTTGTACCTTTTATAGCAAGCATAGTATCCGTGTATGTTGGGTTTCCCCTGGCCAGGTAGCTAAATTCGGTTCGAACTGTCCGCTTCTCGCGGTTAATGAGACTGCTTGACCGCCTTGCTACATTGAGTAACAAGTGGAACTTTGAGATTGATAAACTTGTTCTATGAATTAAATTATATTGCACCACTTGTATGCTTAGAGAGGATGCTAATCTAGAATGGTTAAATTTACTAGAATATGATGCTAAAACTTGAAAGCAAGGACCTACTTTTAGTTGCTTTTTGGCAAAGAAACCCACCAGCCAAAAGCCTCTCATTGTCTAGATGTCGGTGATGTAGATTTCACCCGACGGGTAAGCCTTGCTGAGTATTAGTATACTCATCCTTGCTTGTGGCATTGATTTACAGGTACCATGTTGGATGTGGTCGTCGATGCTTTGACTTGGCCTACCCAGGTTCCCCCTGGATGGCATATCGAGTGGGTTCCGTCCTCTGCCGAGGATCGGGAGGAGTAGCATCGTGGCAGGCTTCAGCACGGTGTTATTTGTATCGTCGTTAGATTCTTCCGCTGCAATGAACCTTTTAAATTCCGCTGCTTTGAACCTTTTATTTCTGCTGCAAGACTTTGATACTCTAATTTAAATTCAAACTCGGTTTGTAATAACTTTGAGATTCTATTTGTGTATGTCACATTGTGGAATGTTGTAATCTCTGGAACTCACCTTCGTGTGGGCGTGCTGTTGTTTCGATCGAGAAAAGAACGTGGTTAATCGGGTTTAATCCGACGGCGCTCCAGCTTATTCCGGATTAAGTGCCTGACTACTTGATTAGTGGTCCCGAGGTACTTAACTTGGAATAATTTCGGAGTGGTCCGCCACAGCCATGAATGTCGGCGTGGCGGCGTAGCGTGGTGGGGACCTGGGTGAGGCGCGGCGGCGTAGCGTGGTGGGGATGTGGGTGAGGCGCGGCGGTGTAGAGTGGTGGGTATGTGGGCGAGGCGCGGCGTAGGAGGCAGAGCGGTGCTACAGTAGGTTTTCTTGGAAGAAAAATGCATACTGTTGCGCACTTGCGCCCCTAGATCTGCCGGTGGTTGATCCGGTTTCCTATAACCGGCGGTGCCAGTGGGGAAAGGAAGGGTCGCGCCATCTGGTCCCCTTGCGCCGTGTCGCGCCGTCTCGTCCCCTTGACCCGTGTCACGCCGTCTCGTCCCCTTTACCCGTGTCGTGCCGTCTCCTCCCCTCGATGCGTGACCGTGTTCCATTAATTCCGGTTGGTGATGAACAAAAAAACCAGAGTCTGTCCGCGACAAAAAAAAAAGAGGGAAGGTTTACCTGGGAATCAATCCTTAGTCATGCAGTTGAGACATTGGTAAATTAACATTGTGCTGCGACTTTATGTTGTGCCTGGTGTCTAGTTTTTTCCCATGTTCTTGTGTTCATCCAACTATTGAAATATGAAAAATGGCATATAGTTCAATAATGTAACTCAGATGGGGTACAAATTTATTTAAATTCAAAGACGTCAACAAAGATTTCAATAGAGGAAATTGTCAAAAAAAAATTTTTGGAACTTATCAAAATCTACAATTATTATTTTGATAATTACCCCATCTGAGTTAGAATGAACTATTTACGTTTTAAATTTCAATAGTTGAGAAACTCTCAAATCTATTTGGGATAAAAAATGATTTCAAATGAAAAAGTCATGAATACTAAAGTTGTATAACTCTTCAAGATGTGCAAGCTGTTTTTGTCATTTTTGAAAGGTTTAGTATACATGTAGTGCAAATTTGACAAGTCCCTAGCATTGTTTCTTAAGCTATCTAGGTGAATGTACGATTTGCACTTCAAGTATAGTAAACCTTTTGAAAAAGTCAAAATGACCTAAATAATGATTGTTGATATTGATGACATATATGTTGATGCCTTTTGTGGTCAACACACGATAAGCGCTAGATCGCGCGGTAGCCGGAATCTCCTCGTCGGAACTTCTGGACAGGGAGTCAGACCGCCTGTACAGGGGGTCAGACCACCTGTCACAGGGGGTCAGACCGCCTATAAGTAGAGGCGCCGCGAAAGCCTACGATCGTCGCCTCGGGAGGGACCCCGTCGGAGGTGGCGAACCTAGGGTTGTTCTAAGGTCCGCAAGGCCACCTAGAACGTCCTAAAACGCCATGGAGACGAAGAAGGAAGAAGAAGGGAGGTTGGAAAAGCTAGGGTTTGAGATAAAAAGTAAAGGTAAATTGATTGTACGATTGGGTAGAGATGCTCAATCGGCCACGGCCCTTCATAATATAGGGCGGGGAGGTCTTGCCCCGTGGGAAGTCAATTCCATAATGAAGTCCCATCAAAATACAACCCTAATTCGGATTAGAACTGCTATAGGCGGTCTAACCCCCTGTACAGGCGGTCTAACCGGCTGGGCATGGGGCTGAACCTTGTCAGAGCCATAACTTCTTCATCTGTACTCCAAATTAGATGATCCACATATGCATTTTGATCTTCTCGACGAGCCCTACGCAATGGTGGAGTCAAACTCATATTTTGTGCATTTTTCTACAGGCAGTCTAGACCGGATGTACAGACGGTCAGACCACCTGGCCCATTGCCAGACCGGCTACAGGGTACAGCCGGTCAGACTGCTTGTCACAGGAGGTCAAACCGGCTGTTGAGCCAAATCGGCATTCTTGCCATTTTCTGTCGTCGATATATGCCCCCCTGTTTCTTGGTAAAGCTTGCGTATCAAGAAACATTAATTCAGTATAAGGGCGACCCTCTATTGTCGGCCATTTTGTTCTAAGAGCAATATCAACATATCGGTCAAATCCATTCAAACACTTAGATAATACCTTCAAATGCTCTTGGCAACTAAAATCCATGTAATCGTCAACTTGAAAGGATGTTATCTTTGCCTTCTTATTACATGCTCGAGCTATCCTCTTTCTTGATCTGCTCCAAAGCCTCCAAACACTTGCCGGTCACTAAGGACAAACGGCTTCTTGACCATAGACAAATTCATACAGAGTAACTTTGGCAGAACCATGTCTAGAAACAGGCCTTATTGCTAAACTCAACTTCACCATTAGCTTGATCATAATATGTAGATGAATTGAGCAATTTAATACCATTGGATTCAACGAACTCATGTACCTCCTTAGATATGAATGATGTCCATTAGCAAACGAATCCCCAAATCCGTGTATAATATGCTTGATAATAAACTCAATCACCTCTTTCGTAGTAACGAAAACAATCGGCAATTATTGTAAGCCAATAAGAGTAAACCCTCTTAAGGAGCCACTTCATCATGCGAGCCGATTGATGCGCACCACAAATTTCTTCATGAACCTCTGCCATAACCAACCTAGCTTGATCAGGATATAAACACTTTAAGAGCAAACCATCCGTGGTCCGACGATATAGTTTACTATCAACCAAAGCAAACCTAAAAGCTCATCGTCAGACTTTTCAATCCATTGACCTGCTAGTATCCTGCAAATACCACCAGAGGCTTCCTCCAGATACCAACATCGGCCTCAACAGATTGAGAAGCATCCACAGCCGAATCGGTTTTTTCAGAGGCACAGGCGGTCAGACCACTTGTCATGGCGGTTAGACCGGCCAGGCCGGTTAGACCGGTGGCACCAGGCGATTGGACCACCTATCCTAGAGCAAGCATGTCGGGTTAGCAAAACATCTGCTTCTTTTCTCGAAAATTTCTTTTCTGAATATTATACCCTGATGCTTGCTGTGCCAACACATTAGCTCTAAGATTCTATTCTCTTGGTACATGATAAATCACAAATTCAGCAAAGCAAATTACAATGTCTAAACATTTATCAAGATAAACATTTAGAAATCCATCTAACTGTTGACATACTTTGAATACTTGCTGTACCAATAGAAAAGAATCACCAGAAGCTTCTACATGTTTTACTCCCATGTAATGTAAAATCTTTGCTTCTACTTTGAATATTGACATACTTTGAATACTCGGTTTGGTTATTTATGCATCTATGATCCAATCAGTTAAGAGCTTCAAAAACAATATCGTTTGGTGATATAATAATAACACCAACACCGCATTCACCTTTGCAAACCGATCCATCAAAATACAATTTGCATGGAGTAAAAGTAACATAGCTAACATTTAAATTAAGTTGCTCATTAATCAATGTTAAATAAAATCGGCAATGATATGTCTTTTATAGATTTCAAGGAATCAAAGACTAAATCATATTCAATTAAAGCATAAGCCATTTGCCGATTCTATCACTCAATATTTGGTCTACGAAACATGTATTTAATTATGTCGGCTTAACAAGCAATTATGCAAGTATTTATAGTAAATAATGCCTCAACTCGGTATAAGCATGATGTATACAACTAAAAGCATACCTTGTTTCGATATTTAATAATCTTCTACTTGCATATGCAATAATATAATTCTTCTCTTCGGTCTTTTGAGTCAGAATAGCTCCAATAACACTTTCTTCAGTCATAATATATAGTTCAAAAGAAACCCTTGTCCTAGGTGTCCGAACAACCGAAGACGAAAATAAATAAGATTTTACCTTAAAGGCTCCTTGCTGTTTGCCTCCCGAGTAAATTCAGCATAATCCTTCGATCGAAGTAAGGAATAAAAACACTTACATAGCTTCCTCAGGATCAAAATCAGGATGATCAGGATCTTCCTCCATAAGCATATAATCACCCAAGTACGGAACATTAGAATCCATATCCATGTGCTCCAGAGACGAACTGTAATCAATAAATTGTCCATCGTCCTCAGCAGTGGGAATCGATGTCAATTCGTCATCACAAACTATGGGAGCAGAAGAAGCATCATCAGGCAATATCTCTGCCTCAACCGGTCTGACCAGCTGTGCAGGCGGTCTGACCGCCTGCTCGGTCGACTCTGTAACACTGGCGGTCTGGACCGCCTGTACAACCGGTTGGACCGCCTGCACTACTGGCTTCGGCTAATCATCCTTTTTGACTCTTCATTCCTTCCTCTGAGGAAGCATAGGTCTATGCCTATTGAAAAGCTCTTGCTTTCCTAGCTCTTGCTTCTTTCTCTCCTGAAAACGCAGCCTTGAAAGTTTCCTTCTCTGCGTACGAGTCAAACCTGGAGGACACCATCTAGGAAGAAAATTAGACTCATTGCGGCTAACCTCATGATCATTAGCAGTGGAAGTCCCTGAAATGGACTTCTCAACCAGATTGTCTAAAACAATCGGTTTTTTATCTCCATCAAGTGTAGTAGCCTTTACTGAGTCTACATTCTTCTCCTGAACTTTCTCCTCCCTCTTCTTAGGCCGATACATCTGTTTTAGAGCAGGTGCCTTCCTCTTCTGGGACGACCGGTCTAGACCGCTGGTAACAGGCGGTCTGACCGCTTGGGGCCAATGCTCTTGACCAAATTGACGAAGAGCCAAACGGTCACGAATGGGTAGTGCAACCTTGTCCAGAACATGTCTTCTTGGTTCCCTCCATCTAGAATGCAAAGAATGTTGCGACACCGACTGATACGGCACCCACATCACACCATTGTCATCCCATATCGGACTTAACTCCCAAGACACATGATGATGCTGCACTGGCTTGAAAGATCCACCTTTAGGTGATCTCACTTCTTTTTTTAATGGCCGATCGCTTGGAACAACGTTCTGCTTGGAGTACTTGTTGAAAAGCATGTCGAATGTAACCTTTGGCTTCATACCAGATCCTCCGTCTTTAGCCACACTCACTTTCGAAGCTCCAATCTCTGAATGCTTCGTTTTCAGCGCCTTTGGACGACCATGGTGTAGGCCGGTCTGACCGCCTGCTGCAGCCGGTCTAACCGCCCGACCGGTCTGACCGCCTGCTGCAGCCGGACTGACCACCTGTGGTAGAGCAGGCCCAGACGGCTGCGGTCCAGGTGAAATGACCGACCTTTGCGCCCCATGTCCAGAGGCTCTCAATGTGACTTTGAATGTCTCCTTTCCATCAGAAGATTTCTCACATGTCACTTCATGGATCAACTCCTTCCCTATCAAAGTGGGTCTTTCATCTCCCACCACCATATTCTTCCCTTTGGTAGATTCGACTTGATGCGGCCGAACCAAAACCCTAGGTTGCTGCAAATCCAAAGTACTGACCGGGAAAGAAGTTTTATCCACCTGGATGTTATGAAATCTCAAACGGCCTTCATTTATAGCCGATTGAACTTGCCGACGGAAAGCATGACAATCATTAATAGCATGCGAATAAGAATTATGAAATTTACAATATGCATGCCTTTTCAACTCTTCCAATGCAGGTATAACATGAGAAATCTTAATGTATCCATGTTTATGCAATTCATCAAAAATGTTATCACATTTAGATACATCAAATGTAAATTTCAATTCTTCTTGCATACTCTTATGAGCCGGCCTAAGAGATGAACAAGAATAAGCTTCAACTTTAGAAGGCCATGTAAATTTAGTAACATTAACATTATTATCACTATCGGTCGAAACATCAGATTTACAATCAATAGCATGCATATTAGACCGACATGATTTAAGACCCTCCTTTTCTTTATTCATTCGGTTTTGAGCCACTTCAGCTCTAATGTGAACTTGAGCAACCGAATGATAATCACAATTATCAATTTTCTCTCTAATAGAGGATTTTAAACCTCTAAAGCATAATCGAGCAAGATCAACATCAGAAATTGATAAATTGGAGCAACGGTTTCTAATATCTTTAAATCTTCTACAATATTGAGAGACAGTTTCATCCTGACCTTATTTAACCGATGCTAAATCCTGCAACGTTGTTTCGTACGTAGCATTGGCCGCATCCAGCATACCAGCACGGCTATCAGCAGCCGAATTTGGCATAACGGCTAACGGTGTAAGCCACTCCGGAACAACTGTCACAGTACTAGAAAGATTGGTGTGACCAGCCGCTGAGGGGATGTGACCGGCCGTAAAGGCGGTCTGACCGGCTGAGGCAGTCTGACCAGATGTACTGGCGGTCTGACCGCCTGCAAGCGTTGATTCAATTGCAATGACCGTGTTCGGTCTGGGCAACTGGATCAGCGGCGGAGTCTGACCATCAAGGGAATTAGGCAATATACCACATAATGTATTATCAATATTAGACCATGGTATGATAGGTGCATCACTATTATGAACTGATTTCCCTTTTTTAAGTATCTCTAGTTGATCTAAACGTGCAGAGAGTTCATCAAGACTAGGCATACTATTAACAACAATCAGGCTAACCGTATCAATAGGGGAAGACGATTGTGAAGATGAACTTACAGTGTCGATTACCTCAATCTTATCATCGCTCATCTTGAAGGATGGCATCACAAACTCCTGAACGCATGTGACCGTGTCTTGATCCTTCTTGAAGCCCTTCAATAACTCGTTCTGGAGATGCGCTAAAGCCATCAAATACTTCTAGCATCCTTCCACATCGAGATCTTCTATCTTAGCAGGGATATCGTCTTGATCAATCTTGGATCCCATTGGGCTAGGGTCGAATAGATCGGTTATGAAAAACAGATTTTTCTTCCCCAGCGGAGTCGCCAAAATATGTTGACGCATTTTGTGGTCAACACATGATAAATGCTAGATCGCGCGGTAGCTGGAATCTCCTCATCGGAACTTCTGGACAGGGAGTCAGACCGCTTGTACAGGGGGTCAGACCGCCCGTCACAGGGGGTCAGACCGCTTGTAAGCAGAGGCGCCGCGAAAGCCTACGATCGTCACCTCGGGAGGGACCCCGTCGGAGGCGGCAAACCTAGGGTTGTTCTAAGGTCGGCAAGGCCACCTAGAACGTCCTTAAACGCCATGGAGACGAAGAAGGAAGAAGGGAGGTTGGAAAAGCTAGGGTTTGAGATAAAAAGTAAAGGTAAATTGATTGTACGATCGGGTAGAGGTCCTCAATCGGCCACGGCCCTTCAAAATATAGGGTGGGGAGGTCTTGCCCTATGGGGAGTCAATTGCATAATGAAGTCCCATAAAAATACAACTCTAATTCGGATTAGAACTGCTACAGGTGGTCTAACCCCCTGTACAGGCGGTCTAACCGGTTGGGCGCGGGGCTAAACCTTGTCAGAGCCATAACTTCTTCATCCGGACTCCAAATTAGGCGATCCACATATGCATTTTGATCTTCTCGACAAGCCCTACGCAATGGTGGAGTCAAACTCATATTTTGAGCACCTTCCTACAGGCGGTGTAGACCGGCTGTACAGGCGGTCAGACCGCCTGGCCCATTGCCAGACCGGCTACAGGGTACAGCCGGTCAGACTGCTTGTTACAGGAGGTTAAACCGGCTGTTGAGCCAAATCGGCATTCTTGCCATTTTCTGTCGTCAACAATATAAATTTGCAAATTTCTCAACTATTGAAATTTAAAATGTAAATAGTTCAATCTAACTCAAATGAGGTAATTATCAAAATAATAATTGTAGATTTTGATAAGTTCCAAAAATATTGTTTTGTCAAATGTACTTATGAATTCTGCAACTTTGTAATTTATGACTTTTTCATTGAATTCATTTAATACCCTAAAAATCTATGTGAATTTGTAAGCTACTCAAATTTTAAATTTAGAGTTAATTTGTACTGATTGAACAGTTAATTGGCTCTCTAACACGTGGGGTCCAGTGACGATGGGGCCATGAGTCGGTGATTCATCACTAAACGCGTCCCTATGTTTTTGGGTCCCAAAGATTAGTAGCGCTTATTTTTTCATCTGAAATTTTCTTTCCGCACCATTGGACCGTGCCACGTGATCCCTGGGTCCACATTTAAGCCGAAACACCGCTTTATCAGCTTGACTTCTGCATCTTAGCCTCCCCAATCCCATCGCTCAGTTAGGGTTCTACGAAAAACGCCGCCTTGTAAACTAGATTGTTGCATCTTAGCCTCCCCAATACCATCGCAAGGTCGAAGAGGATGGCGTCATCGAGCGAGGTGGGACGGGGAACGAATTCCGCATCGTCGTCCTTGAACACACCTTCGACGGCTTCGGCGATGCTACCTCCAATGTTCACAACACTGTCTCGGAGTCAGAGGCCGAGTCCCCCGGTCATGTCCAGCAGGCCTAAGGCTGAGGCTTCGCTCTTTGTGTCACCGCCATCCCAAAGTCCATCATGCAGGACCAACGCCGAAGATGCCAGGGACAACTCTCAAGAACCAGAAGATTTGATGCTTTCGTCTCAGGTCGAATCACAGAATGGGTGTGTGCCTAGAGCATCCCCTAGAACTAATGCCCGTAGCATTCATGCATTTGTCCATGTGATTCACTGCACCAAAATTGAAATGCTATCGCTAAATATGCAGAGCGGACCATAGATGGCTTGTGCATGTCGTTTTCCAGGGGAGTGAGGAGGGACAACAATTTCTTAAATCTTATAGAGTTCCCAAGAGTGAAATCACACTTGGGAACTTGACAACAATGAAATCTAGGTTGGGGTATGGGTCAAGGGACTACATGTACTACAAGGAGAGAAGTGTTGCTGATCCTACGGCAGCAAAACTTAAAGATATCGACTATGATGTTCATGCATTGAGAATGATAGATAATAGTGAGGAAGAGAGGGAGATCAGAATAGTATTGTCCAAGAATGAATTGGCAGACCGATATGTGGCCATAACACCAATGAAATCCAACAGTAATGTTTTCTCAGATCCTGAAGAAGAAGAAGTGTATGAATCAGATTTAAATGCATACAAAGATTGGCTACGTCTTATGCACAGAAGGCAGCAAGCCATGGGTGAGATATATATATGATGCAGCCCAATACATACATGGTTTTTCAATGCACTTATGCTTGATATTATCGTTCCTTTCCAGAGCTTCAAGATATCTACAGGGAGGACACAATGAAGACATACGAAGAATGGTTAGGTTTTGAAGGAAAACTTGATGCCATCAGTCTTATCCCTCACCTAATTGATAAATCAATTTCCAATCTTCCCTGTAAACTTCACATTATGCTAGCTGATGATGTCACAATATTGTCTCCAGATTCTTTTTTGCACTCTAGCAGTCAGATACATTCCAGTCAAGACAGAAACCCAACACCTCAAGCGCAGCCATCATCTCATGCTCGCCATTCAAGAAAGGGGCAAGGAAATGGTAAGTTGTGTTTATTAGGAATTAATATTGTTTCTGTTTCATGTGGTAATATGTACATATGTTCATAATATTACAATTTATTCATGTGGGAATATGTTCAGGAAATGGGAAGAAAAGAGAATGTGGTCCTCTAAAAGGCTTGAAGGCAATCAACAAGAGATTCAAGGCAGGCAATCAGAAGATGAAACTTGAGTTCTCCATACTTGGAGGACCGATAGGTGAGAACTACCGCACGTTCACTGATGAAGTGGTAGTTTTTATGAGGAAAAGGGCACCACTAATTGGAGTGAGATCGTGGAAAGAGATCCATGAAGATGTAAAAGAATTAATAGCATCTGATATATTGGTAATAATCATGTTTGATTGTGTATACATTTTAGTAACAGTTTAAAGTAACAACTGACCTAGTATTTGCATGTTCTTGTAATTACAAACAGGCTAGGTGGGACATTGAGGATAATTACATGTCAAGGACAATCATATGAGGCATCGCTAGGGCGCGTTACAAAGGTTGGCGTTCAACTTTCAGTGCTACAGCAAAGGCATACAACAGTTACCGCGAGAGAATGTTAAATAAGCCAGAAGAATTAGATATTGTTGAATGGCACTATCTGCTGTAGTATTTTAGGACTGCCAAACTCTAGGTTTGTTCGACATTGTTAGTGTTATTGACAATACCACATCCATATAAATGTATATGTCTGGGTCATTAATATTATTGTTAAACTCTTTGCATTCTGTAGACAAGGAGCACACAGAATTATGAGATTCGAAGCCAAAAAAAGACCACACATTTGACAGGTGCCAAGCCTTATGGTCAGTGCAGCTATGAGAAGGTAAAAACTGGAAGTGCACATCTACAAGATTTCCTGCAGGAAAATTTACTAATTTGTTATTTACTTGCCATGTCAGAGAGACCCAGAAAGTGGCGAGGAGCCCCATGATATGAAACTTTGGTTTATAACTCACACCAACGATGGGCAATGGAAAGATGACGAATCCAGGGATGTCTATGTGAGTTCTCAATGAATTTGTATGTACTTGCTATAGTCCATGCAAATAGCGAATACATGCAATTTCTTCTTCAGCTTACTCCTCCATCTGTGACTTGTAAACGTTAGGACAAAACAAAGAGCCTAATCTCTGTGAGGGAATCAAATTCGAAGGGAAACTTCATTACATTAAAGGAAAGGAATGAGATTTTTCAGGAGGCATACAAGGAAGTCGCAGCATGCAAATCAACCAGGTTGCATGGTTGTGGGTACCTGGCCAAAAATCCAACTAGAAGGGAGCTGCTGGATGTGAATCGCGAGGAGCAAATTCGAAAGGAGGAGCAACAGCATCAGGAACACGTCGAGGTGATGGAATCGTTTAGTCAGCTACAAGACCAAATGACCTCATGGGAAGCTGACAGGGAAGCAGAAAGGATAGAACATGCACGACAAATTGAGGAATTAAATAAGGCAAGGGAGGCTGATTTACAAGCGCTCAGGCAAGAGTTCCTGTCGATGTTGCAAGGAGCACATGGGCAGACAACAATTCAGCAGGTACTAGTCAAACTAGTTTTTGAATGCCTATTTTTCCTTAGGTACTATAACTACTTCTCTGCATGTTTCATAGATTCTCCAACCAACACCATCTTTCCAGACAAACAACAATGTCACTGCATTGGCAGAGGTGGCGGCAGCTGCAACAAACACGAATTCTCAAAAAGTTCAGCTAACCCCACAACATGAGGTCCCTTCACATCAGGTTGTTTGTGAATTAACAACTTTTTAGTGCTATCATCAGTTACTAAACAGAATGGCGCTAATTATTTCATTCAAACTTCTTTATACCCAGGAAAACCGTCGAGGTAACACAGATGAATCCAAAGTCGATGAAAGATCAAGGTCAACCGTCGTTCGGACTACAAGAAGTAAAGCTGCAAATACGACATATGTTACTACAAAACAGCTACAGGAAAATGCTGCAAAGAAACGACGGGGCTCAAAAAAGACAGTGAAATCTTTGTTTCTGAATGAACTGTGAAAGTATCTAAACTTGTAGAAATCGTTTGCTGTCAATGTTAATTTTAAAATGCGCTGTGAAACTTTGGTTTACTGCATGCTGTTGTTTCCTCCTTTTATACTTTCATATTACTTCATGATAAAATTGTTATTCTTTCTTTTCAGCTAACTAAGGCAGTTGAAATGGAGGAAACAAGTGATGGGACCATCTTCAAGTCACCCTTTGCTGATCAAGTGATGCGATCATGTGCCTATGCATTTCTTTGTTGATCCATTCTTGTCAAATTAGCCTTGTTTTCATGAATGATTACTCCCTGCTAGTGGTGCAAACTTGTATCTCTTTCAGTACTGTGTGTGGAATTGTACACTGAATGGTTGAATTAATCTTGTTTTCATGTATGATTATTGCATAATTTTTATTGATCCTATATTATTTATATTGTTTTATTAATTGGTGATACAAATAATTGAGCGTGGCATAATAGACATGTGGCAATGGCTACCAAAACCATGCGTGGCAAATGCAAATTCATCCTATCGCGACCCAACTTTTTCGGTGTCACAAGCAGGGTAAACCAAACCGTCGGGAACCGGTCTGGTTTGACCGGTTCCCAACCAAACCGCCTCGGACCGGTTCCGGTTTGGGGCGGTTTGAACCGTTCAAAATTTGAAATTTTTAAATTTGAATTAAAAAAATGGAAAAATATCGTAAAAATTCCTAAAAAAATACTTCAAGATGTGTGTAAACTGGTGGTGTAAAAGTTTTTTTAAATATTTGCTCATTTGGTATTTTTCGGTAAATACAAATTAAATTAAAAAAGAAAAAACTAGGCTTGGCCCATTTAAGGCCCGTCAAGGCCCAACGCCGCCCTAACCCTAACCCCCCCCTCCCCCAACGGCCAGTCGGCCATTCTCCCCCCCCCCCGCGCAGCGCACTTCTCTGGTGAAAAAATAGCTCCAGCGCCGCCACCACAGCGCGACGCCGGCTAGCCGCCTCGGTGGGCCTGGGAACCGCTCTGGTTGGTCGGTAAGCCGAAGGGGTGGCAGATCTACGGTCGCCGCCCCGGTTACCGGCTCCCGACGTTGGCTAGCCGGCCCGGTGCGGCGGTAAGCCGCCCGACCGCGGCTGAGGTATGGATTTGATGTGGGTTTCAATGATTTAGGCTATTGTGATTCAGGAAATTATGAAATGGATGTAGTGATGGAGATATTTAGGTATATTTTGATTCCATTCAAGTGATTTTGGAATGTATGAAGTGGATCTAGTGATTTGTAGCCATGTATGTATATTTTGATGTAGGGTATTATGATTTTGGAAATTAGGAAATGGATGTAGGATTTAAGTATTGTGATATAGTTATGTGTTGTCAAGTTGACATTGATATGTTTATGTTCGTTCCATGTTTGTAGATACGCAATGTCTGGCAGAGAGAAAGATGTTGTAAGTGAACACGGTGAAAATCTATACCCCGGTTGGAGATGCAACTATTGTCATACGTCCGAGGGAGGATGTGGTGCCACTAGATTGAAACAACATTTGGCAGGGCGCGGGACGGAGGTCGTCCATTGTATGAAGGTTTCAAAGGAGGTGCGTGAGTACTTTCAGCGTAAACTTGAAAGGGCTAAGAAGGTAACTGCTCAACGGGCTCAAGAGAAGTTGAGAAAGGAGAAGGTTGCAGCGGAAGGTAACTATCCTGGTGGAGATGAAGCGTATGATGAGGAGGCTGAGCTGCAGCGTGCCCTGAACCAATCAAGAGAGGAAGAGGAGTTTCGTCGCGGGGTGCAACAGAGAGGAGGTGCATACGAGCATGGAGGGGGTAGTGGTACGAGGGGAGAGGGTACGTTGCAGATGATGCTTCGAAGGGCAATTTCATCAAGGCAGACTCCTGGGGTGACGGACTATAACTTGGGTTCGGTGAGAGGACCGATGCAGCCAAGGATTGACACAGGCTCTTGGACGCAGAAGGGTAAGAATGCAAAGGAAGCTATTGGGAAAGCTTGGTTAAAGTTTTTCCATACTGCGGGAGTACCTGGAAGACAAGCTGACAGTCCATACTTTGTCAGTGCGGTCAGAGAGACACAGAAGTGGGGTACGTTTTGTTTGCATGCGAAATAATACCTATACAACTACATGTTTAGATCTAATCTCATGAGTGCCATATGTTTTGTAGGTGAAGGTATCGCGTCACTTACTAGCCAGGATATTGATGGCAAGTATTTGGATCAAAATGAGCGTGACTTGCAGGTTCAGTACGCAAAGTTTCAGCAAGACTGGCCTATGTTTGGCGTCACGTTGATGTGTGATTCGTGGACTGGGCCGACGAAGATGAGTGTCATTAACTTTTTGATATATTGCAATGGGGTCAAGTGGTTCGATAAGTCTATTAATGCGACTGGAAAATCTCAAGATTCTGCATATTTGCGGAAGGTAACCCCTTACCTAGTTCATTTAAATCCGAATATGATTTGGATGTTGCTAAAGAATCTGTGTATTTACCAGGAGATTCTAAAGGTGGTGGATGATATTGGACCAGAGCATGTCGTTCATGTTATCATGGACAATGGCTCGAACTACAAGAAAGCCTGCAAGGGGCTTCAAGATACATATGAACACATTATTTGGACACCTTGTCTAGCACACACTGTCAATTTGGTGTTAAAGGATATCGGTGAACGCTACGAACATGAAGGTTTGATCGATCAATGCAAGAAAATATCAACGTGGTTACACAATCATGGTCAATTGAATGCAATGATGAGGCAAGCGATTGGTGGTGAGTTGGTCAAGTGGTGTGCAACTCGCTTTGGGACCAACTACATGTTCCTAGACAACATGTATCGGAAACGTGATCGTTTCATGCAGTGGATGGGATCTCCTGAATTTTTGTAGAGCAAATGGGTGAATTCAAATATGGGTAGATTTACTCATGCCAGATTTTCAAGTCTAGATTGGTGGGAGGGAATGAAATTTGACATTGACTCAGTCCAACTAATATACAGCTTACTTCGCTTTGCTGATCAGGACAAGCGGCTGAACATGTGCGAGGTATGTATGATCGTACAGAGTGTGAGAAATGAAATGCAATCTTTCTTTGGCCGAAATGTTTCCACGTTCAAAGAGTATGAAGAAATTCTGAACAAAAGGTTGCACGGTGTCTTGATAGACACCTATGTGGTCCCAGGTAAGATGGCACTTTCCATTTTGCATCTTATGCTCATTGTGAACAAAAGTTTCTACTTTCACGTTCCATACACCTTATGCTCATTGGCGCCTTGGCGGTACTTTCTATTTTGCAGCTTGTCTCCTGAATCCAAGGTATGCCTATACGTATATTCCAACTCCAGAAATGTGGAGTACACTGAAAGATGCATTTCAGTGCATGACGGATATCTCGAGCGTCGTCCAGGCATTGCAAGAGGTTGAGCTGTTTCGACAACAGCGTGGTGAGTTTGCCACACAATTGGCACAACAAATGGCGCTTGACCCAAAGACAACTGCATCTTTATGGTGGATGGTAAATGGCAACAGAACTCCCAAGCTACAGAGCCTTGCTTTGCGGCTTGTTTCTCAATGTTATTTGTCAAGTGGACGTGAGCAGAACTGGAGTACTTTTGCCTTGCTGCATACAAAGGTTCGCAATCGGTTGTCACACACAAAACTGAACAAGCTTGTCTATGTCAATGTGACATCTCTGATGTCAAAAGATTTAAAAAGTGTAACTAAGATCAATTTAACAGGTAATTATGGTTGGAATTCAAAAATCCTCCAAAATTCAAATTTAAACTCCAAAAACAGGGGTTATTTGGCACCAACCGAAAACTCAAGATTTTTGTACTACACTTGAAAATCTCCCAAAATAAAAGTTGTTTGTCATCACAAATAAACCCTAGTCACTGTTTGGAACTTTTGAAAATTTTGCAGTTTAGTCCCTCAAAAACTCAAATTACCATTCTGGGCACCTTTTTGTTTTTGGGTTATTTGAGCTTGAAAAACTTCGAATTTCAAGTTCATCCCAAAAAGAAAGTTGTGTCCCATCTTCCAAACTACAACTTTTATTTTCACACTTTCTCAAGTTCAGTTCAAATTTTTGGAGAAAATTTGAATTCAAACCCGGAGCTCCACGGACCGGGAACAGTGTCCCTGGCGCGCGCTGCGCCGGCCAGAGCTCGGCCGCCACGCGGCCGGCGAGCGGCTCAGGCGGCGCTGACGCGGCCAAGGCGCGGCGGAGCGTGGCGCGTGTCGTCTAGTGCTTGTCCTACCACCCGCGCGCTGTCAACTCGCCGCCGTCGCCTCGCTCCTCCTCGCGCCGCGGACGCCATCATGGCGGTCTCGCGCGCCGCGGTCGCGCGAGCGCTCTCGCGCTGCGCTGGCGCTCTGCAGCCGCGATTCCCCCTCCACTACGCGCCAACGAGACCTGTAGACGATCTTAGGACAGCACGCAATGATCTCCCTCGCCTGCAGCGCCGTTCGCGCTCGGACCGAGCTCGCAGAGCGGCCATGGCGAGTCGCATCGGCCATTAACGCGCGCGCACGCTCCCGAGGCAATGCTGAGCCACCCTCGCATGCTCGCGCACTCCTCCGAGCCTCCCACTCACTCCATTCACTCGCTCGAACCACCAGTGAAGCCCCTCGCACGTTCCCCCTCCTTCTTCCTCCTCGCGACGCGCAAACCTGATGTGGACTAGGGTTCCCGATCTTCCGAAAGGTTCAGATAAGCGACGATTTTGGCGGAGTCGCGACACAAATCGATCCGGCTTCCGAACAACACGTCCTGAACCCCGCAATCGCAGCACCACGTCTCCTCAGGTTATCGACCTAAGTCGACCTTGCCCAGAAGGCTAATCCTTGCCTGCGAATCGAGGAACACAAGCAAGAACACAGAAGGATGCAACCAAATTGCAGATGTATGATTAATCTCACGAGTTGGGGTCTCACAAACCGATGACGGCGAAACTGTTCTAGACAGATTAATCTAAGCAAAACCCAAACCCTAACAAGGGCGACGGCTACTGATATATAGAGGTTAGGGTCGTGGTCGACCCCCTGCACGCGCGCCTAATGGGCTCAACGAAGATACACGGCCCAAAGGCCAAATATCGGTGACGCAGCACCGGGACAGATTCTGGACGCCACCTTCCTCGGACAATTCCCGTCGACTCAGAGTGAATTTGGGCCTGGTTCTGGTTCCATTGGAAGCTCTATAAAATCTTCTTTCCAACCATATGTGGATCGTCGAAATCCGAGTCCGTATGCGGCCTGGGCGTCCGTTTTACTCCAGACTGTTCCTGGACTCCGAGTTGGACCCGAAGTCGAGTTGTAATGGACCTCCACGATGCTTGGCCGACCCTTGGCTGTTCCCCACGCCTCCAAGCCTCCCTCCATGCGTCTCCTTGTCTTCTCCTTGGTTCCTAACAACATTATAAACAATAGGTAGCGATCTATTCTCAAATCTATTAAAAGGAACACTTAGAAGCGAGCTCACCTCTAAATTTAATTGTCGCGCACGAGCTCTTGTGATTGGACCTTGAATGAAAGGCGTAGGCATGTCATGTGCATCCGAATGAGTGATGTCCTCATCATCCTCCCCCTCTTGAATTGGAGTCGTCCTCGACTCAAGTGCACCTTCTTCTCCAAAATAAGGCCTCAAATCTGAAATGTTAAATGTAGGACTAACCCCGAACTCGGGAGGCAACTCAAGTTTATATGCATTATCATTAATCTTCTCAATTATTTTAAAAGGACCATCAGCTCTAGGCATTAACTTGGACTTTCTTAAATCTGGAAAACGTTCTTTTCTCAAATGCAACCACACTAAATCACCCGGTGCAAGTTTAACTTCTCTCTTACCTTTACTACCAGCAAGTTTATATTTTTCAGTCATCGTTTCAATGTTGTGCTTAGTTGTTTCATGAATTTTTAAAATAAATTCAGCACGTTCTTTAGCATCACAATGAATTCTTTCACTAGTAGGCAAAGGAAGAATATCAATAGGAGCACGGGGATTGAAACCATACACTACCTGAAAAGGACTTACCTTAGTGGTGGAATGTGTTGCCCGATTGTATGCAAACTCCACATGAGGCAAACATTCTTCCCACATCTTCAAATTCTTCTTCAAAACAGCCCTCAACATTGTGCCCAATGTGCGATTGACAACCTCAGTTTGACCATCAGTTTGCGGATGACAAGTGGTAGAAAATAATAATTTTGTACCCAACTTGTTCCACAAAGTACGCCAGAAGTGACTCAAAAATTTGGCATCACGATCTGAAACAATAGTAGAAGGCATACCATGCAAACGTACAATCTCTTTGGAAAAGAGGTCAGCAATATGAACAGCATCATCACTCTTATGACATGGTATGAAATGTGCCATTTTAGAAAAACGATCCACCACAACAAAAATGCTATCCCTCCCCCTCTTAGTCCTAGGCAATCCCAAAACAAAGTCCATAGAAATATCCGCCCAAGGAATAGAAGGAATAGGAAGAGGCATATATAGACCATGTGGATTCAACCGAGACTTAGCTTTTTGACATGTAGCACAGCGACTAACAAACCGCTCAACGTCTCTCCTCATGTGTGGCCAAAAGAAATGTGCAGCCAAAACGTCCACCGTCTTCTTAGCACCAAAGTGTCCCATCAATCCGCCTCCATGCGCTTCCTGTATCAACAACAAACGAACGGAACCAACTGGAATGCATAGACGGTTAGCTCTAAACACAAAGCCATCATTTATCACATACTTGTTCCATGTACGTCCCTCTTTACAATTCATCAACACATCTTTGAATTCAGAATCAAGCTCATATTGTTCTTTTATAACATCAAGACCAAAAATCCTACAATCAAGTTGGGACAGCAAAGTGTATCGTCTAGACAAAGCATCAGCAATAACATTATCCTTCCCTTTCTTATGTTTAATAATGTAAGGAAAAGACTCAATGAATTCAACCCACTTAGCATGTCTAGTGTTCAGATTATTTTGAGAACGAATATACTTAAGCGATTCATGATCAGAATGAATAACAAATTCTTTAGGCCACAAATAATGACGCCACGTCTGTAAAGAACGTACAAGTGCATACAATTCTTTATCATACGTAGAGTAACTCAGTGTAGGACCATGCAATTTTTCGCTAAAGTAAGCAACGGGTTTACCATCTTGCATCAAAACACCACCAATGCCAACTCCACTCGTGTCACATTCAAGCTCAAAGGTCTTACCAAAATTCGAAAGTTGCAGCAATGGTGCTTGTGTAAGCTTGTTCTTCAAAGTAACAAAGGCCTTCTCTTGTGTTGTTCCCCAATGAAACACCACACCTTTCTTCGTCAACTCATGCAATGGTGCAGCGATGGTGCTGAAATCTTTGACAAAGCGGCGGTAGAAACCTGCAAGACCAAGAAAACTCCTCACCTGTGTGATGTTTTGGGGCAGCGGCCAGCTCTCAATGGCTTCAATTTTCGCATTATCCACCTCGATTCCCTGTGGAGTAACAACATAACCAAGGAAA
Source organism: Digitaria exilis (assembly GCA_015342445.1). Lineage (NCBI taxonomy): Eukaryota > Viridiplantae > Streptophyta > Magnoliopsida > Poales > Poaceae > Digitaria > Digitaria exilis. The sequence continues at coordinate 264,882 of JACEFO010002313.1, forward strand.
GAAACTCTATCGGTGCAAAAGATGCACTTATCAATGTTAGCAAACAAACGTGCACCTCTCAAAGCATCAAAAACAGCACGTAAGTGATCCATATGTTCATCCAAAGACTTGCTGTAAATCAATATATCATCAAAATAAACCACCACAAAACGACCAATGAAAGCCCTCAAAACCTCATTCATCAAGCGCATGAATGTACTAGGTGCATTAGTTAACCCAAAAGGCATTACTAGCCACTCATACAAGCCAAATTTAGTTTTAAAAGCTGTCTTCCATTCATCTCCAAGTTTCATTCTTATTTGGTGGTAACCACTACGCAAGTCAATCTTTGTGAAAATTATAGCACCACACAATTCATCAAGCATGTCGTCTAGCCTAGGAATAGGATGACGATATCGAATAGTTATATTATTGATGGCTCTACAATCAACACACATACGCCAAGTACCATCTTTTTTTGGAACCAAAAGCACAGGCACAGCACAAGGACTAAGGCTTTCACGTACATACCCGCGGTCCAAAAGTTCTTGGACTTGTCGCTGAATTTCCTTAGTCTCCTCTGGATTAGTTCTATAAGCAGCACGGTTGGGTAAAGCAGCTCCCGGGATCAAATCAATTTGATGTTCTATCCCTCTCAAAGGTGGCAGCCCCGGGGGTATCTCAAGAGGAAAAACGTCCTCATACTCCTGCAAAATGTTAGTGACCGCAGGAGGCAAAGAACGTACAACATCATCAAGCGTAAACATGGTTTGCTTGCATACCAAAGCGTAGCAAATATCATCATCAGAAATTTCAGCAAGGTCACATTTTCTTGTAAACATAACTCTACCCTTTAATTTAATTCCCTCAGCCTGAGAGCTAGGAGTAGACATCTCCTTTTTAGGTGGGAAAATAGAATTAGCAACTTGCTGATTTTCAGATTTATCATCATGTGAATTAGCAGATCTCTCTTTATCAGCTTGTATAATTTCAGCAGGGGTCAAAGGAACCAAAGTAATTTTCTTTCCCTTATGCATAAAGGTGTATCTATTGCTCCTACCATGGTGTGTAGCATCATTATCATGTTCCCAAGGACGACCCAACAAAAGTGAACAAGCTTGCATAGGTACCACATCGCAATCAACATAATCAACATATGCACCTATGGAAAAAGAAACTCTGCAAGTTTGTGTTACCTTAGCTTTACCGGAGTCATTCAACCACTGAATATAATACGGATGTGGATGTGGGCGTGTGGCCAAGCCAAGCTTCTTGACCAAATCTACACTCACCAAATTGTTGCAGCTACCTCCATCAATAATCACACGTGCACGACGGTTCTTGATGACGAAGAAAGTCTGGAACAAGTTGTGGCGTTGTATCCTCTCGGGCTGCTGAACTTGTGCACTGAGGGCACGCTGAACAATAATATTCAAGAAACCCGAAGTATCATCACCACCAAGGACATGGGCCTCGGAATCATCAGCATCAAACTCATCATCTTCATCTATGTCGGAGGTGCTGATGTAGCCTCCCTCTTCTGTTGCTATATATGCCCGCTGACTTGGGCAGTCCTTCTTCACATGTCCAATGCCATGGCACCGAAAACACTGAAGACCAGAAGTGCGTCCCGTCGAGGCGACAGACGACGAACTCTGGGCAGGAACCTGCACAGAACCTTTACCTGAATCTGCAGCACGTGATGATGGGGACTTGTTTGGGGCAACTGGAGATCCGCTCGTCGTAGGACGCTTGTCCGCTGGTGTAGGCGCCCGAAAAGTGGAGGCCTTGGGCACAGTTGAAGTGGTGCGTGGCGCAAAGGATGTCCGGGCGTTGCGGCGCCTGTCCTCCTGCAACTGTCGACCCTGCAATTCTTTTTCTGCAAGCATAGCAAACTGGAATAACTGGTTGACAGTAGTAAATTCCTTATAATCAACTATGTCCTGGATGTCACGCCTCAGACCAGAATAAAAACGAACAAGAGCATCCTCCTCGTTCTCAACTATCCCACAACGCATCAATCCCTTCTGAAGCTCACCATAGTAGCCCTGCACACATTTATCTCCCTGATCTAAACGCAACAAGTGACAACGTAGTTCTCTATGATAAGAAGGAGGGACAAATCTGTCACGCATAGCAACCTTAAGTTGCTCCCAAGTGGTAGGTGCAAGACCTGCAGCAACTAAACCAGTCCACCAAATGATAGCAAAATCTTTAAATTCACTACAGGCTTGTCTAACTCTATGTTGTTCAGGCACAAGGTGGGCACTAAATTTTTGTTCAACCGTCATCTCCCAATCAAGGTATGCTTCAGCATCATATTGTCCCGTAAATGAAGGTAGAGTAAATTTTACCTTAGCAAAAGGATCAGCGGGAGGACGATTAGCACCGGCGGCGTTGCGAATATTTCGTCGTATGCGCGCCTCTCGTGTAGCTACCTCATCCACGTTGCCATGGACGTCATACACCACGTCTGGGTCGAGTGGCTGAGGTGGTGGACGCGTCTCCAACGCAGCGATGCGGCCAGTTAACCTAGTGAACTGACCGGTAATGCCCTCAAAAACTTCCTGCAGCCGAAGTGCGTTGATGTTCTCTGTGACGGCCCTGGTGACCGTCTCTCTGATCTCTTCTCTCATCTCCTGCCTTGTGGCATCCATGAAAGTCTGCAGCTGCGCTCGGCTGACACACTCATTGAAATCCTTTGGAGAAACCCCTTCATTACCTGCCATTGTAGACACAAAAACAGGAAGAAAAGGGTGAAGGTTATCCCTAATAATTTACTACGCAGATGTGTGATGGTGCCTCTCAATCAATCAACACAGCAAAAGGAAGCTCCTTAACAAGGTCTTACAAGGTTCTTACAAGCAAAGCAAAGGATACCTGAAAGCGTGTACCACGATTGCAAGGGCTCGAGTACCTGTGTCGTGCGGAAGTAATATGTGGAGCTATAGGAAGGCCAAAGATATGTGAGTGGAACAATTAACGAGTACAGATCAGCAAAGTTCAATAAGCATCCAAAGTACAAGTCTAAATTGCTGGCTAAATCGTATCCTAGCGTAGCACAACAAGATAGAACAAAGCACAAGGAAAAAGATCAAGAAAACCTGTAGAGTGGCAGTTCCGTAATTGTTGCAAACTTCATAGGGTCATGCAAATCTTAGTGTTAATCGATTTTCTTTTTTCTTTTATTTTTTTGATATTTTTTCCAGCACAAGCAACACCAGAATAGGAACCACACCAAGTTTCAGCTGAAACAGAGATCAGATGTGTCCTATGGAAAATACAGCGGATCCGCCGAGTCGGAGTCCGAGACAGTAACGGCGCTTTTTAATTATCTTCCTGATTTTTTTTAATTTTGTTGAGATCGGTGTTGCTTTTCTCCCCAACTTTTTGTTAGGAATCTGCTGTAAAAATTTCAGCCAAAACGGAGCACCGAGCGAAAAGTTATGCCCGTTTTACCGAAGGTACCTCACGTTATGTGTTGCGGCAGGGCAAACTTCGCAGAAACGGCGGCGGCGGCTAGGGCAAAGCTTCCCTAGGTTCTGCAGTAGGTACTCGCCAGATGATGATACAAGGAGGGCTGCGATGCAAGGCGAAAGGCACAAGGCGGCTCGCAACCTATCTAGGGCTGGCGCGGCGAGAGTTCACACAAGGCGAGTAGTGTGGTGGCACGACTTGTAATCTGGATGAAGGTGGATGGGATAGCGGCGGAAACAAACACAGCGATGGTGCGGCTGAACTACAACTAAGACACGATCTAAAGCCAGCAACAAGATTCGACCACGGACACAAACTCAACAAAGCAAATCTGAAACGAAAATTGCAAAGGCTAACACAAGGGTTTTAGGACAGCGGAATTTTTTTTTTTTTTTTGGTTTTCTTTTGTGGACTCTAGGACGAAGGCAAAAATAACTAGGGTAAGAGTGAACCTGACGGTAAACCTTGCTCTGATTACCAACTGATGTGGACTAGGGTTCCCGATCTTCCGAAAGGTTCAGATAAGCGACGATTTTGGCGGAGTCGCGACACAAATCGATCCGGCTTCCGAACAACACGTCCTGAACCCCGCAATCGCAGCACCACGTCTCCTCAGGTTATCGACCTAAGTCGACCTTGCCCAGAAGGCTAATCCTTGCCTGCAAATCGAGGAACACAAGCAAGAACACAGAAGGATGCAACCAAATTGCAGATGTATGATTAATCTCACGAGTTGGGGTCTCACAAACCGATGACGGCGAAACTGTTCTAGACAGATTAATCTAAGCAAAACCCAAACCCTAACAAGGGCGACGGCTACTGATATATAGAGGTTAGGGTCGTGGTCGACCCCCTGCACGCGCCCCTAATGGGCTCAACGAAGATACACGGCCCAAAGGCCAAATATCGGTGACGCAGCACCGGGACAGATTCTGGACGCCACCTTCCTCGGACAATTCCCGTCGACTCAGAGTGAATTTGGGCCTGGTTCTGGTTCCATTGGAAGCTCTATAAAATCTTCTTTCCAACCATATGTGGATCGTCGAAATCCGAGTCCGTATGCGGCCTGGGCGTCCGTTTTACTCCAGACTGTTCCTGGACTCCGAGTTGGACCCGAAGTCGAGTTGTAATGGACCTCCACGATGCTTGGCCGACCCTTGGCTGTTCCCCACGCCTCCAAGCCTCCCTCCATGCGTCTCCTTGTCTTCTCCTTGGTTTCTAACAACATTATAAACAATAGGTAGCGATCTATTCTCAAATCTATTAAAAGGAACACTTAGAAGCGAGCTCACCTCTAAATTTAATTGTCGCGCACGAGCTCTTGTGATTGGACCTTGAATGAAAGGCGTAGGCATGTCATGTGCATCCGGATGAGTGATGTCCTCATCAAAACCGAACCCGTGTTCATCGCAAAATTCGTCGCGCACGCTCCACCTTTCCCAAATCCACTCCGCACGGAGCTAGCTAGCATCACCAGCTCCAAAACCCCCAACTTTCCCCAAGCAATTACCCCTTCTCCGGCTTGAATTTCCGATTTCCCCCAAATCGGGTTTTCCGGCCGTCGAACCACCTCAACGACGAGACCCTACTCCGAGCCATCCCCGAGCTTCCTCGAGCACGCCATTAGCTTCCCCAAGCTCTGCTGGTGCTCTAGGACCTCTTCCCCCTTCGCGAACGACTCCGAGCTCGCCGGCGTAGAAGCCGCGGCGGCCGCGCCGCCACCTCCTCGTCGCCGGCGCAACTCCGGCAACCCCCGGCCTCCAAACCGTCCTCAAACGACTCGTGGTGAGCCCAGGACCATCCCCCCCCACTTCCCCGAGCCCAGTTCGCCGTGGTTTGCCCGACGCAACTCCGGCGAGGTCCCAGGGACCTTTCTTCATCTTCTTCCTTTGTCCAGGGTCCTCCGTGCAAAAGTGCAGGACCTGTTCGCGAAGTTTTGAAAGTTCTAGGGTTCTCTGCGTAAAAAGATTCTTAACCCTAGATTTGTTTTTCCCGATTCTTGTAAAATCGATTAAAAATCGTAGAAAAATCAGAAAAATACACAAAACAAAAATACTCTTTGGATTCGTGAGAGTCTAAACTACAATCTCTATTAGACATGTGTATGCTTTTGATGAACTGTTGTTGAATTAAAATTCAAACTATGAAAACCTAAAGTTGTGCACCATTTCAAATCCAGAGCTCCGCTGGGGTTGAGCTTTGGATATGTTGTGTATAGTGACCTTGGACAGCTTGTGTCCAAAGGGGAACTAAAAATACGCTTTGTAGCTCCAGTTATGAATTTAAATGCATTTCCTGTCTTTTTGCAGTACAGAAATTATTAAAAATAATATGTGCAGTGAAAAATCACCATTTTGCTCCTGAGAACTAAAAACTTGTTAGCACACATGTTAAATATGAAAAACTTAATTTTTGCTCTGTTTAGGATGGAAAATAATTAAATATGTGTTTTTGGATAGAAAATTAATGAGGACTACCCAAGGGTTATTTTGAGCCACCACTTGGCCAGAACCCTCCTCATACTTATGCCTAGCTTTGGTAGGAAGATCTCCTGAAATGGATGAATTTTCAATTTATTATGCATTTATTTCACTTTCTGCAGCTGGCTGTTTGCACATTTTTAATAAATTATGTGTAGCTCGAAATTAGCTAAATTTTGGGGTGAGCTTAGCTCTTATACTCCAGTAGCTGTCATAAAGTTTATAGCTAAAAATGGTGAACAGAAATGGAGAAACAAAAATAGGAAGGAAACTAGTTGGAAATTGAATTGTATAAATGAATAAACCTTTATGGTTAATTAGTTGGAATATAATGGATAGAATCTAAAATTCCAGAATAGCATCCAACTTTGTGAAGAAATAAATAAAATTCTTTTATATATGTACACAATCACCATCGAATTCAAATAAAAGCTTTCCACACATACACCATGCTTTTGTGAAGAAAATAAAAATATCTAAGTATGTCTAGGTGAATATGGCCTTCAAGGCCTTAGTCTTAGAGTCTAAAGGCAGCCGCCTTAAACTGTGCATATCATGTAGAAGGCGCTATTCCAGACGGCGACTACACCCTCATTCCCGCAGACGAGGAAGGAGCCCCGGAGCACGGTGCCGGTGCGGAAGTGACCAACCCGGAGGCTAACTCTCAATCCGAGCAGGAAGGCAAGCCCCGGAGCATGACCTAACTCTTACTAAATTATGCACTTTGAATTCTCTATGTTCGTGCATTTACGTTTCTAGGAGTTGATTGAAAACCATAGCTGCAGCAAATTCCTAGTACCTATGACTTGCAACACTAGTATGAAAGGGATCGGTAGAGCATTGCTATAGGTCCGTTACAAGTCGAGTGATTTCCTGTCACTCGCGAGACATAGGAATTGTTTGTCTTTACTTATGTTGGAATCATAAGGATTGACGGGCGGGATGATAGATGTAGATCTCCCGTCCGTGTTTGATAATTGGTTAAGGTCGGAAGGTGTGGATGCTAAGTCAAGTTTTTGAACGTACCACATGCATGCCGGTATATGGGAGCCGGTAAGCCCAGTACCAGATTGAAGCAGCTAGGGCCGATAGCCATCTCTCCTTGGAAACTTTGTTTTCCCTTGCCGTACACTTGTGGGTGTATGCGTGATGCTGTGAGTGAAGCAGTAAACCTTCATCCTAAGGAAGTGGACCCGGCTCCGAATTGTGGATCGATGGGAAAGGTTGGGAAATGCTTGTACCTTTTATCGCAAGCAGAGTATCCGTGTGTGTTGGGTTTCCCCTGGCCAGGTAGCACAAATTCGGTTCGAACTGTCTGCTTCTCGCGGTTAATGAGACTGCTTGACCGCCATGCTACATCGAGTAATAAGTGGAATTTGAGATTATGAATTTGTTCTATGAATTAAATTGTATTGCTCCACTTGTATGCTTAGAAAGGATGCTAATCTAGAATGGATAAATTTACTAGAATGTGAAGCTAAAACTTGAAAGCAAGGACCTACTCTTAGTTGCTTTTTGGCAAACAAACCCACCAGCCAAAAGCCTCTCATTGTCTAGATGTCGGTGATGTAGTTTTCACCAGACGGGTAAGCCTTGCTGAGTATTAGTATACTCAGCCTTGCTTGTGGCAATATTTTACAGGTATACTCTTGGATGTGGATGCTATGTCTTGGCCTGCCCAGGTTCCACCTGGCTGGCACATCGAATGGGTCCCGTCCTCTGCCGAGGATCGGGAGGAGTAGCTTCGTGGCAGGCTTCATCACGGAGTTACTTGTTCCGTCGTTAGATTATTTACTTCCGCTGCAATGAAACTCTAATTTCAGTTGTCATGAACCTTTAAATTCCGCAGCAAGACTTGTGTACTCTGATTTTAATTTGAACCCGGTTGTAATAACTGTGATATCTATGTGTGTAATTTAATTTGTGGAATGTTGTAATCTCTGGAGCTCACCTTCGTGTGGGCGTGCCGCTGTTTCGATCGGGAAAAGTACGTGGTTTAATCGGGTTTAATCCGACGGCGCTCCAGCTTATTCCGGATTAAGTGCCTGACTACGTGATTAGTGGTCCCGAGGTACTTAACTTGGAATAATTTGGGAGTGGTCCGCCACAGCTGGCATCAGAGCCGAAGCAGCAGCCCGGAGAGAGCAACAGACCTTTAAATAAACAATTTTTGAATAAAACTTGCCAACTCGTGCTTCCGACGCGTTTTGCAAAGGAAGGTTATCATAGGACCGCTAAGGATGTTACCTAGAGCGTGAAGCCTATGTGGGTTAAGGGATCACGATATCATAGGTGGCAAATAGTATATTATACTGACTTCCAGCACATTTCATTCTGTCATTTACTTTCCGCAATGGTGGGCGCAAGGTACGGCGATTGCTGTAACGTACCACGGCACTATATGAAAATATAGTGGCGGCACATAGTCAATACGCTGTGATGGCGTATGAAATTAGAATAGGATGGTGGGTGCAAGGTACGGCGATTGCTGTAGCGTACCACGGCATCATATGCAAATATGATGGCGGCACAAAGTCAATACGCTATCTCAATAGCGTATGAAACTGTCAATATGTTGCCTCGGTGATATATGAACATTGCCCGTTCAATGTTAAACGTTCGGGTGCCACCTCTATAGTGGGTGGTAATGAATGGAGACGCTTTCGTGAGTGCTGGCACGAAAGGTTGATTATATATGCTCTGGAATGGAATTTTCTGCAGGTACACTAACCGCGAATCCGTGTGTTGAACGGTTAGAGAATTTCGACTAGTTAATATAAGGAGAGACGGATATTGCCTAGCCACCGGCACTAACTTCGTAAGCCAAAAGTTATTGGCATGTGTGTTTGTGAGATCGAATAGGCCGCTCATGCATTGGATCTCACTGAAATAATAAATGAAATTTAACCCGAGAAACAAATCGAACCCCGTCAAGGAAATTGAAACCAACCCAAAAATCCTGCTGAGAACAGTCTGTTTGCACCCCTAATTCGAAATTGAAAACTTGGTCAAATGAAAAAGTGTTCAACATGAAAGTTGTCATAAACATTATGAAGTATATGATGGAGAAATTTCAACGAAAATGGTCCAGTAAAACTGGAGTTATGCTAAAAATGGTAACCCCCTGTCTGCTGGAAAATTCTGGGGACAGTAAGATAAAAATCGAATTTTTACATCATCTTAACGACAGTATCTGCTCAAGCCTTCAACATGAAACTTGTTAGGAATTACTTAAACTATGTTCTGGCCAAATTTGGGAATTTTTGAACTGGTAGATTTCGCGTTTTGTAATTTTTGTTACCCTACACAGAATCTGTCTGTTCTTTAAGCGCTAACCAGTTCTCACCCTTGCCCTTTCCTTTTTGGTTCAGATGGCCGCCCTCGCTGACCTGGCTAGCTACCCCAACGACGTGTCCTTCTCTGATTGCTTGGGATGGGAAGGATTCCCTAGCATCCTGTGGTCGGTGCTACAGGCTTTGGACTACCCGACACCGCCGCAGTACGAGAGGACGATTATCCGGGACCGTGGTGTGGTTCGTTCCCGTGTGCGGTTGGTGGTATACCGCCACCCGCCGTGTCCTAGCTCTCCCACCTGGACGGTGGAAGTGCACGGGCACCACATGGAGACGACGTGCGAGCTAGCTGCCTTGAATGGCATTAGCTCCTTTGTTACCCAAAACCAGGAGTTAGTGGAGCATCAGTTACTTGGTTTGTTCCCGCCGACTCAGCCAGATGACCCCCACTGGATGAGGCGTTACCTTAGTGCTCCTCTGAGGATGGCGGAGAGCCCCGTCGCTGCAGCCGCCTTGATGATGAGGTGGATGCGGGCGTATCACCGTTTACAGGCACTTCTTGGACGGTCACAGAGCGAGTTGCTCAATGTTGCCATGGACATGTCCGCTCGCGCCCGTGACATAGGGGTTGAGAGGACCTCCTTGTCCATTGAGGTGACTACTAGAGATGCCATGATTGCTGACCTCGAGAGGCAACTCAATGACCTCCAAATTGCACACAACAACACTCGAAATGAATTAGCCCAGACTAGAGATGAGCTTGAGGAGGTACATGGTACCTTAGAGCATGCCAATGCCATGCTTGCTGCCCACGATGCTCAGCACCTCTTTGAGCAGCAAGGGGGGGATGTGGATGGTGAAGGAGAGGCCCCCGACTCCGACATGGACACCGAGGACGACATGCCGCCCCTTCCAGCTCCACCTTCTCCCATGGGCAGCGAGGCTACCGCTAACAATTTGGATGATTTTTAGATGCGGTAGTAGTAATGACTCCTCCGTTAGGCCTAGATTTTGGCTTCATGTTGTAATAGGCTAGATGGAGTTGAGCTCCCCATGTTATCTTTTGTGGCATTGTAAAATCAATGGTGTGGTTGTGGTGCAAAACTTGATGATGTCATAGCTGTATTGAAAACATTCTGCAGCTAGCTTTGTTTTAATTATTGATGGGTTTTCCTTTCATTTCTGGGCTGTGATGTGAACTACTAAGTTGTTTGGAATTTGTCAAACAAAATGGTCACCAAATTACAACCCCATTGGTTAAGCGAAATAAAAATGGCAACCAAAACACTACAGCTCGGCCTGCTGAAAAACAGCAAATGCAGAGAGCTGAAGATTGAATTTTTCCGGCTTAGTTCCAGTCCGAATTTGAAGATTAGCCCAACATGAAAGTTGTAGAGCGTAAAATTTTCGAGCTACTGACCGAATGGGAGCTCATGACTTGCTTCCTATTGGGAGATATGAATTTTCTCCCGAACTGCGTGCTGATGTGTCACTCTGCGCAGTACACTTAATATGTTGTCACATTCTATCTTGTCATTTATTATGCAAGCTTATGAAATGTGGCTAATATAAGTCCCTACTGCAGATGGCAATCACCCGTAGCGGTCACGACGCTAGTGGCTCCAATGCTAACCAGCAGGGGCCTGAGGGGCAGCAACAGCCACCGCCACCTCCTCCTCCGCAGCAACCTCCTACGTGGCAGCAGCTATACGCCACGCAAACGGAGATTCTCCGGAATCTGCAGCATCAGCAGCAGATGATGCAGCAGCAACTGCTTCAGCAAGGAGGACAACGGGCCCCTCAGCCTCAGGTGGCCCGGTATGAGGATTTTCTGGCGACACACCCGCCGATCTTCTCTCGTGCCGACGAACCTTTGGAGGCCGACACTTGGATTCGAGCTATCGAGTCCAAGTTCACCATTCTGGCGACGCCTTGCACCTCCAACCGCAAGGTCGTGTTCGCGGCGCAGCAACTCCGCGGCCCAGCTCTCCTTTGGTGGGAGAACTACCTGGCCCTGCAACAGGAGGGTCATGTAGTGGAGTGGGATGAGTTCAAAGCCGCATTCAAAGCTCATCACATTCCGGCCGGTCTGGTCGAAAGAAAGCTGAATGAGTTTCTGGCGCTGACCCAGGGTACTCGCACCGTACTGCAGTACGCTCAGGCCTTTAATAGTCTGTGTCCCTACGCGGGTCACCATGTTGACTCCGACGAGAAGAAGCTTGAGAGGTTCCGACGTGGCCTTAACACTAAGTTGAAGGCACAGTTGGCCACTACCCGTGCTCCCACGTACGGTGATCTTGTCAACCTTGCCATTGCTCAAGAAGACGCCAATACGGTGCACAAGGCGGAGAAGAAGAGGAAGACTCCCGCTGGACCGTCAAGCTCGCAGCCCCAGAGGTTCCGTCTGGTTCCCCCGGCTGCACCGCAGGGACAGTCCAGGGCACCTCAGGGAGGTGGATGGGTTGCTAGGCCGCCACAGCCTAACGCGCCTCGTTTCCCTCCACCGCCGCAGCAGCAATCAGCACCGAGGCAGAATGCACCGCAGCCAGCTCGTCCTGGAGCCGGCTACCAGTGCTTCAAGTGTGGAAGCAAGGATCATTTTATCAAGGATTGCCCGCAGAACAAGCAGCAAAACCAACGCTCGGGAAATCAGCAAGGCAAGGGCAAGCAGCAGCAGCGTGTGCAAATTCGCCAAGGACGGCTCAACTACACCACCTTGGCCGACTTACCCGAGGGAGCCCCAGACATGACTGGTACCTTTCCTATCTGCACTCAACCTGCTGTGATATTGTTTGATTCCGGGGCAACGCATAGTTTTATAAGCACAAGATTTCACGTGAAATGCGGATTAAAATCATACCATACCAAATCATCCTATGTGATATCAACCGCGGGAGGTAAAATTGCATCCAACCAAGTCACACGAAAGGTTCCGATCAGGCTGGGAAGTAAAACATTTCCTACTGATTTGATTCTGCTTGGTATGGAAGGAATTGACATTGTGTTAGGAGCCAATTGGATGACTCAACACAAGGTCATTCTAGATGTTGCGGAACGAGTGGTTGAGATAAACTCGCCTACGCATGGCCCGAGTGTGCTATATTTGCCACAACGGACTTGCGTCGATGCATGTGCTTATTCCATGGTCGAAACCCAACTAAAGGACATTCCGGTGGTATGTGAGTATGCCGATGTATTCCCGGATGACTTACCAGGGATGCCGCCGGATAGGGACATTGAATTTGTGATTGAATTACAACCTGGCACAGCACCTATATCAAAGAGACCGTATAGAATGCCACCCAATGAATTGGCTGAATTAAAAGTTCAACTCCAAGAATTGCTAGATAAAGGTTTCATTCGCCCAAGTGTATCACCGTGGGGATGTCCCGCTATCTTCGTGAAGAAGAAGGACCATTCCTTGAGGTTGTGTATTGATTACCGGCCTCTCAATGCGGTAACTATTAAGAACAAGTATCCGCTACCCCGAATTGACATCTTGTTTGACCAATTAGCTGGCGCCAGAGTGTTCTCCAAGATTGACCTTCGCTCTGGCTATCACCAAATCAAAATCAGGCCTTATGACATTCCAAAGACTGCCTTTTCCACACGTTACGGGCTTTATGAGTTTCTGGTTATGTCTTTTGGACTCACCAACGCCCCAGCCTATTTCATGTACCTCATGAATTCGGTCTTCATGTCTGAATTAGACAAGTTTGTGGTGGTTTTCATTGACGACATTCTTGTATACTCCAAGAATGAGGAAGAGCACGCTGAGCACCTTCGCATTGTTCTTCAACGACTGAGAGACCACCAGCTCTACGCCAAATTCTCCAAGTGTGAATTCTGGTTAGAGAGCGTGAAATTTTTAGGCCACACAGTTTCCAAAGATGGCATATCCGTGGATCCAACCAAAGTGCAAGAGGTGCTAGATTGGCAACCACCTACTTCTGTCCACGAGATTCGGAGTTTTCTGGGATTAGCCGGTTACTACCGCCGCTTTATTCCGGATTTCTCTCGGATTGCGAAACCTATGACCGAACTTTTGAAGAAGGGAGTCAAATTTGAGTGGAATGACAAATGTGAGGAAGCTTTCCACACCTTGCGAAGACATTTGACTTCAGCCCCAGTTTTGGCTCAGCCCGATTGCACCAAGCCCTATGATGTCTATTGCGATGCATCAGGCACCGGCCTTGGCTGTGTTCTCATGCAAGAAAACCGAGTCATTGCTTATGCTTCTCGAGCACTTCGGTCTCATGAGCAAAACTACCCCACGCACGATCTTGAGTTAGCAGCGGTCATTCATGCTCTCAAGATGTGGAGGCACTATTTGATGGGTGTTCCCTGCAATATATACACAGACCACAAAAGCCTCAAGTATGTCTTTACTCAGGCACATCTGAATATGAGGCAGCGAAGATGGTTGGAGTTAGCTAAGGACTATGACCTTAGTGTGCATTATCACCCCGGGAAGGCTAATGTCGTGGCGGATGCCCTAAGCCGCAAGGCTCGTTGTCATTGTCTTTCCGTGGAGTCCTACGCTGACACCCTGTGTCACGAAATGGCAAAGCTCAATTTAGAGATTGTTCCACACGGGTACTTCAACCATATTGCAGTGGAACCAACCTTGCACGATCAGATTGTTGTGACCCAATTAAATGATGCAGGCGTTAAAGTTCTCAAAAGAAAATTGTCTAAAGAGAAGGTGAAAGAAAAGTACAAGTGCTTCCGGGTAGACGGGCAAGGAGTCCTGTGGTTTGGACACCGCCTCGTGGTGCCCAAAAACACGGAACTCCGGAGGAAGATTATGGATGAGGCACATCTCTCAAAATTTTCTATCCATCCCGGCAGCACCAAAATGTATCAAGATTTGAAACAAAACTTTTGGTGGACTCGGATGAAGCGAGAAATTGCCACATACGTGTCGGAATGTGACACCTGCCAACGGGTTAAGGCAAGCCACTTGAAGGTAGCAGGCACGCTTCAACCTCTACCTATTCCCTCATGGAAGTGGGAAGATATCAGTATGGATTTTATTGTTGGACTTCCCAGGACCCCTCTGGGCCACTATTCTATTTGGGTAATCGTGGATCGCCTTACCAAGACCGCACACTTCCTTCCAGTCAATACCATGTACTCTGCTAAGAAGTATGCGGAAATTTATTTAGAGCGGATCGTTTGTCTACATGGGGTACCCAAGACGATAATTTCAGATCGTGGTGCTCCCTTCGTAGCACGCTTTTGGGAACAATTGCAAATGTCCCTAGGCACCAAACTGATCCGTAGTTCAGCATATCACCCTCAGACCGATGGGCAAACGGAAAGGGTAAATCAAATCCTTGAGGATATGCTTCGCGCTTGTGTTATTCAGTATGGGAAGAATTGGGAGAAGTGTTTATCCCTAGCCGAATTCTCCTATAACAACAGCTACCAAGCGAGCCTTAATATGGCACCCTTCGAAGCCTTGTATGGTAGAAGATGTCGGACCCCGTTGTGTTGGTCCCAGGCAGGCGAGAGATATACTTATGGCCCTGACCTTGTGAAAGAAGCCGAAGAAAAGGTTAGGATCATTCGGGAAAATTTGAAGACCGCCCAGTCGCGACAAAAGAGTTATTTTGATCAGCGGCGGAAGCCACTTCAGTTTGAAGTTGGTGACCACGTGTATCTTAAGGTCTCCCCAACCAAGGGTGTGCAAAGGTTTGGACTTAAAGGAAAGCTTGCACCTCGCTATATCGGCCCGTATGAAATCACCCAACAATGTGGGCCGGTAGCCTATCAAGTGAAGCTTCCCGAGAAACTTTCAGCGGTACACAATGTGTTTCACGTTTCTCAACTCAAGAGGTGTCTTCGTGTTCCGACCGAAGTTGTAGAACAAGAGGAACTCTCGGTTGAACCGGATCTCTCTTACGATGAGCATCCTGTCAAGATCCTCGACGAGAAAGAGCGACAGACCCGAAGGAAGGGAGTTAAAATGTACAAAATTCAGTGGAGTCATCATTCTGAAGATGAAGCCACATGGGAAACCGAAAACTATCTTAGGAAGAATTTCCCCGACATACTTTAGTAAGCCGAGGTATTTCTTTTCCCCTCTTTATTATTAAGCTTAATCGAATCTCGGGGCGAGATTCCTTTTAAGGGGGGAAGGCTGTGACATCTCTGATGTCAAAAGATTTAAAAAGTGTAACTAAGATCAATTTAACAGGTAATTATGGTTGGAATTCAAAAATCCTCCAAAATTCAAATTTAAACTCCAAAAACAGGGGTTATTTGGCACCAACCGAAAACTCAAGATTTTTGTACTACACTTGAAAATCTCCCAAAATAAAAGTTGTTTGTCATCACAAATAAACCCTAGTCACTGTTTGGAACTTTTGAAAATTTTGCAGTTTAGTCCCTCAAAAACTCAAATTACCGTTCTGGGCACCTTTTTGTTTTTGGGTTATTTGAGCTTGAAAAACTTCGAATTTCAAGTTCATCCCAAAAAGAAAGTTGTGTCCCATCTTCCAAACTACAACTTTTATTTTCACAATTTCTCAAGTTCAGTTCAAATTTTTGGAGAAAATTTGAATTCAAACCCGGAGCTCCACGGACCGGGAACAGTGTCCCTGGCGCGCGCTGCGCCGGCCAGAGCTCGGCCGCCACGCGGCCGGCGAGCGGCTCAGGCGGCGCTGACGCGGCCAAGGCGCGGCGGAGGGTGGCGCGTGTCGTCTAGTGCTTGTCCTACCACCCACGCGCTGTCAACTCGCCGCCGTCGCCTCGCTCCTCCTCGCGCCGCGGACGCCATCATGGCGGTCTCGCGTGCCGCGGTCGCGCGAGCGCGCTCGCGCTGCGCTGGCGCTCTGCAGCCGCGATTCCCCCTCCACTACGCGCCAACGAGCCCTGTAGACGATCTTAGGACAGCACGCAATGATCTCCCTCGCCTGCAGCGCCGTTCGCGCTCGGACCGAGCTCGCAGAGCGGCCATGGCGAGTCGCATCGGCCATTAACGCGCGCGCACGCTCCCGAGGCTATGCTGAGCCACCCTCGCGTGCTCGAGCACTCCTCCGAGCCTCCCACTCACTCCATTCACTCGCTCGAACCACCAGTGAAGCCCCTCGCGCGTTCCCCCTCCTTCTTCCTCCTCGCGACGCGCAAACCGAACCCGTGTTCATCGCAAAATTCGTCGCGCACGCTCCACCTTTCCCAAATCCACTCCGCACGGAGCTAGCTAGCATCACCAGCTCCATACGTGGCAGCACGGGTGGTGGCCAACTGAGCCTTCAATTTGGTATTGAGGCCACGTCGGAACCTCTCCAACTTCTTCTCGTCCGAGTCGGCGTGATGACCCGCATATGGGCACAGACCATTGAAGGCCTGGGAATATTGGAGCACCGTGCGGGTACCCTGGGTCAGAGCTAGAAATTCGTTCAACTTCCGCTCTACCAAGCCGGCAGGAATATGATGAGCCTTGAACGCAGCCTTGAACTCATCCCACTCAACCACATGACCCTCTTGCTGCAGGGCCAGGTAGTTCTCCCACCATAGGAGAGCTGGGCCGCGGAGCTGCTGCGCCGCGAACACTACCTTGCGGTTGGAAGTGCAAGGCGTGGCCAGGATGGTGAACTTGGACTCGATGGCTCGAATCCATGTATCGGCCTCCAAGGGCTCATCGGCTCTTGAGAATATCGGCGGGTGTGTAGCCAGAAAATCCTCATATCGGGCCACTTGAGGCTGAGGGGCCCGTTGACCTCCCTGCTGGAGCATCTGCTGTTGCATCATTTGTTGCTGATGCTGTAGGTTCCGTAGAATTTCCGTTTGCGTAGCATACAACTGCTGCCACGTCGGAGGTTGCTGCGGTGGCGGAGGTGGCGGCGGCTGTTGCTGCCCCTCAGGCCCTTGCTGGTTAGCATGGGAGCCACTAGCGTCATGACCGTTGCGGGTGATTGCCATCTGCAGTAGGTACTTGTATTAGCCACATTTCATAAGCTTGCATAATGATGACAAGATAGAATGTGACAATATATTGAAGTTTACTGCGCAAAAATGACATGTCAACAAGCAGTTCGGAAGAAAAATCATATCTCCCAACAGGAAGCAAGTCAAATTGTGGCGGACCACTCCGAAATTATTCCAAGTTAAGTACCCCGGGACCACTAACCGAGTAGTCAGGCACGTAATCCGGAATAAGCTGGAGCGCCGTCGGATTAAACCCGATTAACCACGTACTTTTCTTGATCGAAACAACAGCATGCCCACACGAAGGTGAGTTCCAGAGATTACAACATTCCACAAATTAACTTACACAAATAGTATCTCAAAGTTATTACAAACCAAGTTCAAATTCAAATCAGAGTATCAAAGTCTTGAAGCGGAAATAAAGTTCATTGCAGCGGAATTAAAAAGGTTCATAGCAGCGGAAGAATCTAACGACGATACAAATAACACCGTGCTGAAGCCTGCCACGATGCTACTCCTCCCGATCCTCGGCAGAGGACGGAACCCATTCGATATGCCATCCAGGGGGAACCTGGGTAGGCCAAGTCAAAGCATCGACGGCCACATCCAACATGGTACCTGTAAATCAATGCCACAAGCAAGGCTGAGTATACTAATACTCAGCAAGGCTTACCCGTCGGGTGAAATCTACATCACCGACATCTAGACAATGAGAGGCTTTTGGCTGGTGGGTTTGTTTGCCAAAAAGCAACTAAAAGTAGGTCCTTGCTTTCAAGTTTTAGCATCATATTCTAGTAAATTTAACCATTCTAGATTAGCATCCTCTCTAAGCATACAAGTGGTGCAATACAATTTAATTCATAGAGCAAGTTTATCAATCTCAAAGTTCCACTTGTTACTCAATGTAGCAAGGCGGTCAAGCAGTCTCATTAACCGCGAGAAGCGGACAGTTCGAACCGAATTTAGCTACCTGGCCAGGGGAAACCCAACATACACGGATACTATGCTTGCTATAAAAGGTACAAGCGTTTCCCAACCTTTCCCATCGATCCACAATTCGGAACCGGGTCCATTTCCTTAGGATAAAGGTTTACTGCTTCACTCACAGTCTCACGCATATATCCACAAGTGTACGGCAGGGGAAAACAAAGTTTCCAAGGAGAGATGGCTATCGGCCCTAGCTGCTTCAATCTGGTACCGGGCTTACCGACTCCCATATATCGGCATGCATGTGGTACGTTCAAAAACTTGACACACTCAACCACACATTTCGACCTTAATCAATTGTCATACACGGACGGGAGATCTTCATCTACCATCCCGCCCGTCAATCCTTATGATTCCAACATAAGTAAAGACAAGCAATTCCTATGTCTCGCGAGTGACAGGAAATCACTCGACTTGTAACGGACCTAAAGCAATGCCCTATCGATCCTTTCATACTAGTGTTGCAAGTCATAGGTACTAGGAAAAATGCAGCTGAGGTATTCAATCAACTCTTTGAAACGTAAATGCACAAGCATAGGAAATTCATAGATGCGTAATTTTAAAAGTTAGGTCATGCTCCGGGGCTTGCCTACTTGCTCAAGCTGGGGGTTAGCCTCCGGGTTGGTCGATCCTTCGCCGGCACCGTGCTCCGGAATCCCTTCCTCGTCAGCGGGGATGAGGTGGTAGTTGCCGTCCGGGATAGCGCCTTCTACATGAGATGCATAACTTAAGGTGGCTGCCTATCGATTCTATGATTAAGGCCTTGAAGGCCATATTCACCTAGACATGCTTAAGTACTACTATTTTCTTCACAAAAACAGGGTGTAGGTGTGGAAAATTTTTATTTGGCTTCGATGGTGATTGTGTACATATATAAAAGAATTCTATCTATTACTTCACAATTTAGGGTGCTGTTCTGGGATTTCAGATTCCCTTTATTTTATTCTAACTAACTAACAAAAAGGTTTATTCTTTTATATAAATCAATTTCCATCTAGATTACTTCTCATTTTTGTTTCTCCTTTTCTGTTCATCATTTTTATCTATAAACTTTATGACAGCTACTGGAGTATAAGAGCTAAGCTCACTCCAAAATTTAGCTAATTCTGAGCTACACATAATTTATTAAAAATATATCAATCAGCTGTCTACAGAAATGAAATAAATTCATATAAAATCGAAAATTCATCCATTTCAGGAGATTTTCCTACCAAAGCTAGTCATCAGAACGAGGAGGGCTCTGGCCAAGTGGTGGCTCAAAATAACCCTTGGTCAGTCCTCAATAAATTTCTATCCAAAAACACATATTTATTTATTTGCTAGTCTAAACAGAGCAAAAATTAAGTTTTTCATTTTTAAAAGGTGTGCTAACAAGTTTTTAGTCCTCTGGAGCAAATTGGTGATTTTTACTGCATAGATTATTTTTAATAATTTCTGGACTACAAAAAGAAAGGAAAATCATTTTAATTCACAACTGAAGCTACACTGCATATTTTTAGGTCCCCTTTGGACACAAGCTGTCCAAAGTCACTACAAACAACATATCCAAAGATCAACCCTAGCGGAGCTCTGGATTTGAAATGGTGCACAACTTTCAATTTCCACAGTTTGAATTTTAATTCAAAAACGGTTCACCAAAAGTATACACATGCTTAAAGGAGATTGGAGTTTACAATCTCACGAATCCAGGGAGTATTTTTGTGCATTTTTCTGATTTTTGTACGATTTTTAACGGAATTTACAAGATTCAGGAAAAATAAATCTAGGTTTAAGAATCTTTTTACGCCGGGAACCCTAGAACTTTCAAAACCTTTCAAACTAGTCCCTGACTTTTGCATGGAGGACCCTAGAAAAACGAAGACGATGAACTTATGCCCTCGGCTCTCGCCGGAGTTGCGCCGGCCAAACGGCGGCGAGCTAGGGTCGGGGAAGTAGGGGAAAAGATCCAGGGGCTCACCACGAGTTGGTTGGGGACGGTTGGGAGGCCGGGGAAGCTCGGGGTTTCGCCGGCGACGAGCGGTGGCGGTGCGGCCGCCGCGACTGCTATGCCGGTGAGGTCGGAGGCGTTCGTCGGGGTTTGAAGGGTCCTAGAGCACCAGTGGAGCTCGAGGAAGCTAACGGCGTGCTCGGTTGACCTCGGGGACGGCTCGGAGTAGGGTCTCGACGTGAGGGTGCTCCGGCGGCTGAAAATCGCGATTTGGGGGAAATCTTGATTTCTCGCCGGAGAAGCGACAATAGCTCGAGAGAAGTGGGGGGAAATGGAGCTAGGGTAGAGGTCTAGCTTCGTGCGCGATGAATTTGAGAAGGGTGGAGTGTGGAAGGAGAATTTCTCGGCGAAGCTCGGCTCGGTCCGTGCGGCGTGAGGAAGAAGACGACGGAGCGAGCGCGGGGAAGTGAAAATGGCTAAGTGAGCGAGTGAGTGGAGTGTGCGACTGGCTCGGTGGGAGGCTTGGGCACGCTAGAGCGGGGTCGTGCGGCCTCGGGAGCGTGCGCGCGGAGTAATGGCCGACGTGACGCGCCATTGATGCGCTGGGAGTTTGGACAGGGCGCGCGCGGCTCGGTTGGCGAGGGAGATCCTTGCGTGCTGCTGGAGGATCGTCTACAGGGCGTGTTGGAGCATAGCGGGACGGAATCACGGCCTGCAGAGCGCTCAGCGCGGCGCGAGCGCGCGTGCGGCCACGGCGGCGCGCGACCGGCATGATGGCGTTCCGCGGCGCGAGGCGAGGCGACTCGACGGCGGCGACGTGATGGCACGGGAGGGGCTGGACAAGTGCTAGGCGACAAGCGCCAGCGTCCGCCGCGGCTCGGCCAGCTCGGCGCCGCCTGCGCCGCTCGCCGGCCACGTGGCGGCCTGTGGCGGACCACTCCCAAATTATTCCAAGTTAAGTACCTCGGGACCACTAATCACGTAGTCAGGCACTTAATCCGGAATAAGCTGGAGCGCCGTTGGATTAAACCCGATTAAACCACGTACTTTTCCCGATCGAAACAACAGCAGACCCACACGAAGGTGAGTTCCAGAGATTACAACATCCCACAAATTAAATTACACACAAGGATAAAGTAGTTATTACAAACCGAGTTCAAATTAAAATCAGAGTACACAAGTTTTGCAGCGGAATTTAAAAGTTCATAACAACTGAAATTAGAGTTTCATTGCAGCGGAAGTAAATAATCTAACGACGAAACAAGTAACTCCGTGATGAAGCCTGCCACGAAGCTACTCCTCCCGATCCTCGGCAGAGGACGGGACCCATTCGATGTGCCAGCCAGGTGGAACCTGGGCAGGCCAAGTCATAGCATCCACATCCAAGATTATACCTGTAAAATATTGCCACAAGCAAGGCTGAGTATACTAATACTCAGCAAGGCTTACCCGTCGGGTGAAATCTACATCACCGACATCTAGACAATGAGAGGCTTTTGGCTGGTGGGTTTGTTTGCCAAAAAGCAACTAAAGTAAATCCTTGCTTTCAAGTTTTAGCTTCATATTCTAGTAATTTTAACCATTCTAGATTAGCATCCTTTCTAAGCATACAAGTGGTGCAATACAATTTATTCATAGAACAAGTTCATGATCTCATAATTCCACTTATTACTCGATGTAGCATGGCGGTCAAGCAGTCTCATTAACCGCGAGAAGCGGACAGTTCGAACCGAATTTGTGCTACCTGGCCAGGGGAAACCCAACACACACGGATACTCTGCTTGTGATAAAAGGTACAAGCATTTCCCAACCTTTACCATCGATCCACAATTCGGAACCGGGTCCACTTCCTTAGGATGAAGGTTTACTGCTTCACTCACAGCATCACGCATACATCCACAAGTGTACGGCAAGGGAAAACAAAGTTTCCAAGGAGAGATGGCTATCGGCCCTAGCTGCTTCAATCTGGTACCGGGCTTACCGATCCCCATACATCGGTATGCATGTGGTACGTTCAAAAACTTGACTTAGCATCCACACCTTCCGACCTTGACCAATTATCAAACACGGACGGGAGATCTACATCTATCATCCCGCCCGTCAATCCTTATGATTCCAACATAAGTAAAGACAAACAATTCCTATGTCTCGCGAGTGACAGGAAATCACTCGACTTGTAACGGACCTATAGCAATGCTCTATCGATCCCTTTCATACTAGTGTTGCAAGTCATAGGTACTAGGAATTTGCTGCAGCTATGGTTTTCAATCAACTCCTAGAAACGTAAATGCACAAACATAGAGAATTCAAAGTGCATAATTTAGTAAGAGTTAGGTCATGCTCCGGGGCTTGCCTTTTTGCTCAACTCAAAGCTTGGGCTAAGGCAGGGTTAGTTTGACTTGCTCCAGCAGCATTCTCCCATCCTTCTTGTGGTCCTTCTTCGAAATCCGGGACGGGTACGCATGCTCCGGGATCTATACGAGATGCATATGCATAAGATTTACATTGATTTCAATGTTCCAATAAAAGCACGGGGCATTCGAGGCTATAATCACCTAGCCAAAAATAAATTCTCTTCTTTCACCTTTCAACACCACTCGGAAAGGTGCCATAAAGGTTTTTTACTTTCGATGGTGATTGTGTACATATATAAAATTATACTTTTTATTTCTTCATTTAGCAACGCAGGTTATGTTTTGGATAAATTCAGTTTTTCCCCCTAAATTTTATTTTCACGCACGTGTGACAAAGAATTGTTCTTCTTTTCTCTCTCTTTTCCTTTTATTGATTAAACAAGATTCAAACTCCAATTTGTTGTCTTATTTCTATAATTCGAATTCTAGGGAAACTTCATAAATAAACTCAGGTCATTATGCTTATGTTTGCTGCAGCAAGGTTGAGCACATTTTATTAAGTAATCTGAATTTTTGGATTTCCTACAATTTTAATAATTTCAGCCGCTAGGAGATGATATTAAATCCTATAAAAAAAATAAATACACAGGAAAATAGGGTGAACTATTTATAGGAGCAAAATAAGGTCATGTGTAGCTCATCCATCAAGTGGGTACTCAGTTTTAGTAGCAAACATGGGCCAAACAATTGCTACTTCTTTTTCTCACCACAATTTATTTAAGCATGTTAACAGAGCTAAAAATGGGGTTTAGCATTTTTCTAAGATAGCTGCTAATATGGATACACTGCTGTACCAAGTAGGCTAATTTTTGTTGAAGGGAAAAATTTCTAAAATTCAAACAATGTTTCAGCTGAGATAAACTTAGACAATTTATATCTGGAGCTAGAAAATATATCTCAGTGCAAGATTGATACTGCAAAGCCTTTGTAACCAGAGTAACAACATATCCAAAGATCACTTTCATAGCTGCTGTAGTTTAGGAGTTATGCACAAAAGTTCATTTTCAAAGTTTGATTTTTAGAGACTGAACCAAGCAATAAAAGCATATACATGCTGTGTAGGGAATGAAATATACATCACCAGGAGTACAGAGAATTTTGATTTGCATTTTGATGATTTTTCTACGATTTTATATTGAATTTACAAGTTCACAGCCGGAACCCTAGATCTGAAAATCGGCTATTACATATAGGTCCTCGGTTTTTTTGCATTGGGAACCCTACAAAGATCTCGCGATTTGCAATCGGGTCCCTGGGCGGAGCAGAGAACTCGGCGGCCCAAATTCCGGCGAGGGGAGGCCGGGGATGGCCGGACTGAGGGCACTGGAGGGATTAGGGGCTCACCACGAGACGGTCTTGTGCAGCAGTCGAGGTCGGAGGTGGACCGTAGAGGGCCGGCCATGGGAGCCGTGGCGGAGCAGCCGCTGGAGCTCCGATTCCGGCGAGGACGGTGGCCGGAGTGGTGGGGATGCGGCTGGGAAAGGTAGAGTGGAGGTAGGGGAACCCGTTTTGGCCGTTGCTTTGAGCGGGTGATGGCCGCAGGGGGGATCTCGACGGTGAGCTCGAGCTCTGCGCGTCCATGGCGGCTGGCGGCGGCACTGCAGGTGGAGAGGGCGGCTGCTGGGCGGCTGGTTGTGTTGGAGAGATGGAGGGGAAGGTCAGGGGCTGCGCGGAGGAGGCCGTGGGGCAGCAGAACTCCGAGGTCGAGCTCGAGCAGAGCTCCTATGGCGGCAATGGGGCTGCTGCACAGGGAAGGGGAAAAATGGCTAGGGTTTGCATCCGGGAGCTTAAATAGGGGATGACCGCGAGGGGTAGAGATGGGATTTCGCGTGGGGAAGGGAGGAGCTGGCGCCAGGGACTCGTGGCGCCTCCACCATCGCTGCCCAGTGCATGCAGGCAACGTGCAGGAAGGAGATGGCGTGAGGAGGAAGAAGGGGCTGACAGGTGGGGTCGGGCTGTAAGAGAGAGAGGAGAAATTTTCAATTTAAAAGTTTTGCTCTAAAAGAAATAGCTCCCAAGGTCCAAAAATTATGAATAAATACATTTTAGAAACCTTAGAACATTTGTGTTACAATGGAGGTTTGAAAAGTTGCAAAACATTCTTGGTTTAGATGCAGTTTTAAATTCAAAAAGACTTGAATTTGAATTTGGTATAAATTTTTGGCCCTAGCAATTCAACTCCAAAAATAGGGGGAAAAAGATGTAAATTCAACTTTTGGGACCTAGTCTTTTATAAGCTTTTTACCCATCAAAGTTATATTAGAGAATTTGGGCTTTCTTTACAAGTCATAATTTTAATCCAAATTCAATTTCCATAATTCTAATTGCTTCCAAAGATATTTCGAATAAGGTAGAAAAGAGAAGGTGTTTTATTATGCATACTAAGCCATCTTTGTAAGACCAAACTCAAGTCTTAAATAACTTCCTCATTTGGTAGTGTTAGTCCAAGTTTTCACCCTTTTTCAATAGGTTGGTAAAATTATAACTTCCCTTCCATGGTATTGCCTTATTCTCCCAATTCCTTTTATTAATTATTTTATTTCACCTCTCCCGCCTTTATTAAACCCTTCTATAGTGTCACTAAACATCAGAGGTATGATACCCAAAGAGAGTTTTCAATTTAAAGTCCTACCCCCTTTTATTCTGGGAGTAACATCTTATTTTAACTTAGAGTTAAAACATGGACACACACATGGAGGCTAAAAACTTATTTATTTCATATGCTCAACTTTAATTATGTCACTAACAACATAACTTATATTAAAATATTAATTAATTTACATCCTTTGTTCTTTATGAAAGCTCATGTTATGGACAAAATCTCATTTTATTATTAAAACCACAAGATTGCCACATGTAGGCCATGATTTGACTGCAAGCTTTATTAGCCCAATTGTTTAACCCTAACATTAAATAATTAACAATTATTTTGCTAAGAATATTAGGAGCACTCTAAATATTATTTTATTTATAGCCCGAAGTGTGCTCCCTTAAAAAGGGTGTGTGTGTGGCCGTGTGTTTTTCATTTCATGGTTAAGTTGGTCTTTCAAACTTGATTTCCTATGTTTGGTGGATAAAGGCTCTGAGATATACATATCTCACCAAGGTTGCGAAGACACATTTTTATATATATACACAACTTCCATTTGAGAAAGTGGTTTGGTTTTATAATTTAGAAAGTACCTTCCTAAAGAAAGGTGTTTTGAAACAATAGAAACTACAACCTTCCATATTGATCAGACGTTTGTGATGCACAACTCTTATTTAAAATTTTAAATTAAAACCTTGCCTTCAGAAGGTCATTAATATCTTTAGTTAGAATTATTTCATGTGTTCGATTTCATATGAGCCATTAGTCCTTTAAGACCTTTCAGGGCATAGAAGCATTACTTAATTTGCCATCCAATCCTGACTTCTTTTTAGGAGATTTTTATGCGTCGCCTCGAGAGTATGTATTTAGAGTTTTGCCGTGCAACTGGTAAGAGAAGATGTTTAGATTTGTACTAGAAAAGTTTTTGTAGGGTTCGCATTTCAAGAACCAATGCACGAGTACAAACTTAAAATCCTCGTGTATAACCTCACTCCTACAAGTGATTTAGTTTTAGGGTTTATTGCCTTAGTTTGTTTAATCACTCTTATTTATACGCTTTAAACACCAGAGGTGTTACACGGCCGAGCTCCGGCCAGCGCAGGGGCGCGCCAGGGCCACTGTTGGCGCCCGTGGAGCTCCGGTTTCCAATTCGAATTTTCTCCAAAAATTTGAACTGAACTTGAAAAAGTGTGAAAATAAAAGTTGGAGTTTGGAAGATGGGACACAACTTTCTTTTTGGGGTGAACCTGAAATTTCAAATTTTTTGAGCTCAAACAACCCAAATACAAAAAGGTTCCCAGAACTATATTTCGAGTTTTTGAGGGACTAAACTGCAAAATTTTCAAAAGTTCCAAACAGTGACTAGGGTTTATTTGTGATGAAAAACAACTTTTATTTTTGGGTATTTTCAAGTTTAGTACAAAAATCTCGAGTTTTCAGTTGGGTATCAAACAACCCTTGTTTTTGAATTTAAATTTGAATTTTTGATGGATTTTTGAGTTTCAACCCATAATTCCCTTTTGCATTGGTTTTAAGTGCACTTTTAATTATGTTGACATCAGAGATGTCACAGCCTACCCTCCTTAAAAGGAATCTCGTCCCGAGATTCGATCAAACTTAGGGATAAAGAGGGGAAAGAAATACCTTGGCTTACGAAAGAATGTCGGGGTAATTCTTCTTAAGGTAGTCCTCGGTTTCCCACGTGGCTTCATCTTCGGAGTGATGACTCCACTGAATTTTGTACATTTGAACTCCCTTCCTTCGTGTTTGTCTCTCTTTCTCGTCGAGGATCTTAACAGGATGCTCATCATAAGAGAGATCCGGTTCAACCGAGAGTTCCTCTTGTTCAACAACTTCGGTCGGAACACGAAGACACCTCTTGAGTTGAGAAACATGGAATACATCGTGTACGGCTGAGAGCTTCTCGGGTAGCTTCACTTGATAGGCTCCCGGCCCACATTGTTGAGTAATTTCATACGGGCCGATATAACGAGGTGCAAGCTTTCCTTTTAATCCAAATCTCTACACACCCTTGGTCGGGGAGACCTTAAGATACACGTGATCACCAACTTCAAACTGAAGTGGCTTCCGCCGTTGATTGTAGTAACTCTTCTGCCGTGACTGGGCGGTTCTCAAATTTTCACGAATGATCCTAACCTTTTCTTCTGCTTCCTTTACAAGGTCAGGGCCATAGGTATATCTCTCGCCTGCCTGGGACCAACACAACGGGGTCTGACATCTTCTACCATATAAGGCTTCGAAAGGCGCCATTTTAAGACTCGCTTGGTAGCTGTTGTTATAGGAGAATTCAGCCAGAGATAAACACTTCTCCCAATTCTTCCCATAATGGATAACACATGCTCGAAGCATATCCTCAAGTATTTGATTTACCCTTTCCGTCTGCCCATCGGTTTGAGGGTGATATGCTGAACTACGGATCAGCTTCGTGCCTAGGGACAATTGCAATTGTTCCCAAAAGCGTGCTACGAACGGAGCACCACGATCTGAAATTATCGTCTTGGGTACCCCATGTAGACAAACGATCCGCTCCAAATAAATCTCCGCGTACTTCTTAGCAGCATAAATGGTATTGACCGGAATAAAATGTGTGGTCTTGGTAAGGCGATCCACAATTGCCCAAATGGAGTCGTGCCCCTGCGGGGTTCTGGGAAGTCCAACAATGAAATCCATGCTTATATCTTCCCACTTCCATGAGGGAATAGGTAGAGGTTGAAGCGTGCCTGCTACCTTCAAGTGGCTAGCCTTAACCCGCTGGCATGTGTCACATTCCGACACATACGTGGCAATTTCTCGCTTCATCCGAGTCCACCAAAAAATCGGCCTCCAAGGGCTCATCGGCTCTTGAGAATATCGGCGGGTGTGTAGCCAGAAAATCCTCATATCGGGCCACTTGAGGCTGAGGGGCCCGTTGACCTCCCTGCTGTAGCATCTGCTGTTGCATCATTTGTTGCTGATGCTGCAGGTTCCGTAGAATTTCCGTTTGCGTAGCATACAACTGCTGCCACGTCGGAGGTTGCTGCGGTGGCGGAGGTGGCGGCGGCTGTTGCTGCCCCTCAGGCCCTTGCTGGTTAGCATGGGAGCCACTAGCGTCATGACCGCTGCGGATGATTGCCATCTGCCGTAGGTACTTGTATTAGCCACATTTCATAAGCTTGCATAATGATGACAAGATAGAACGTGACAATATATTAAAGTTTACTGTGCAAAAATGACATGTCAACAAGCAGTTCGGAAGAAAAATCATATCTCCCAACAGGAAGCAAGTCAAATGCTCCAATTCAGTCAGTAGCTCGAAAATTTCATGCTCTACAACTTTCATGTTGGGCTCAGAATGAAATTCGGACCGGAACTAAGCCGAAAAATTCAATCTCTAGCTCTCTGCGTTTGCTGTTTTTCAGCAGGCCGAGCTGTAGTGTTTTGGTTGCCATCTTTATTTCGCTTAACCAATGGGGTTGCAATTTGGTGATCATTTTGATTGACAAATTCCAAACAACTTTGTAGTTCATATCACAGCCCAGAAATGAATGGAAAACCCATCAATAATTAAAACAAGGTTAGCTGCAGAATGTTTTCAACACAGCTATTACAACTTTCCATCAAGTTTTGGGGTCACACAACCACACCATTAAATTACATTGCCTCAAAAGATTAAAGGGGAGCTCAACTCCATCTAGCCTATTACAACATGAAGCCAAAATTTAGGCCTAGGGAGGAGTAACTTGCTACTACTACTCTAGAAGTCATCTAAGTTATTAGCGGTAGCCTCGCTGCCCATAGGTGATGGTGGAGCTGGAAGGGGCGGCATGTCATCCTCAGTGTCCATATCGGAATCGGGGGCCTCTCCCTCTCCTTGCTCTCCCTCTTGCTCAAGAAGGTGCTGAGCATCATGGGCGGCTAACATAGCATTAGCATGCTCCAAAGTACCGTGTACCTCCTCAAGTTCATCTCTTGTTTGGGCTAACTCATTTTGGATGTTGTTGTGCGCGATGTGGAGGTCATTCAATTGCCTCTCCAAGTCAGCAATCATGGCGTCCCTGGTGGTCACCTCAATGGACAATGAGGTCCTCTCAACTCCAATGTCACGGGCACGGGCGGACATGTCCATAGCAAGGTTGAGCATCTCGCTCTGCGATCGCCCCAAAAGTGCCTGCAAGCGGAGGTAGGCTCGGATCCACCTCATCATCAGTGCAGCTGCAGCGACGGGATTTTCCGCCATCCTCAAAGGGGAGCTAAGGTAGCGTCTCATCCAATGGGGATCATCCGGCTGAGTCGGTGGAAA
This sequence comes from Digitaria exilis, assembly GCA_015342445.1. Classification (NCBI taxonomy): domain Eukaryota; kingdom Viridiplantae; phylum Streptophyta; class Magnoliopsida; order Poales; family Poaceae; genus Digitaria; species Digitaria exilis. The sequence goes on from JACEFO010002313.1 coordinate 294,264, forward strand.
CAACCCCAGCAACTGGTGCTCTACCAACTCCTGGTTCTGAGCAATAAAAGAACTAATGCCATTCAAGGCGGCTAGCTCACAAGTCGTCTCCATGTGGTGTCCATGAACTTTCATACTCCAAGTGGGGGAGCTAGGACACGGTGGGTGGCGATATACCACCAAACGCACACAAGAACGGGTCACACCACGGTCTCGGATGAGGATCCTCTCATACTGTGGCGGGGTAGGGTAGTCGAGCGCCTGCAAAACCGACCACAGAATGCTAGGGAAGCCTTCCCATCCTAGGAAATCTGAAAAGGACACATCGTTGGGGTAGCTGGCCAAGTCTGCGTGAGCGTCCATTCTGAACCAAAAGGAAAAGGGCAAGGGTGAGAACCGGTTAGCGCCAAAGAAAACAAAAACAGATTCTGGACAGTGTAGTAAAAATTATAAAACTCAAAATCTACAAGCTCAAAAATTCCCAAATTTGGCCAGGACATTGGTTAAGTAATTAAAAACAAGTTTCATGTTGAAGGTTTGAGCAGAAACCGTCATTAAGATGGTGTAAGAATTCAATGTTTATCTCACTGTTCTCAGAAATTTCCAGCAGACAGGGGGTTACCATTTTAAGCATAACTCCAGTTTTACTGAACCATTTTCATTGAAATTTCTACAGCATATACTTCATAACATTTATGACAACTTTCATTTTGAACACGTTTTCATTTGACAACGTTTTCAGCTTCGAATCATTGGTGCAATCAGACTGGTCTCAGCAGGATTTTGGTTTGTTATTTGCATTTTGACAGCGGTTCGATTGGTCACGTGTTAAAATTCAATATTATTTCAGTGAAATGCAATGCATGAGCGGCCCATTCCTTCTCACCAACACACATGCCAATAACTTTTGGCCTACGAAGTTAGTGCCGGTGGCTATGCAATATCCGTCTCTCCCTATATTATCTAGCCGAACTTTTCTAACCGTTTCACATACGGAATCGTGGTTAGCGTACCTGCAGAAAATTCCATTCCAGAGCATATAATCAACCTTTCGTGCCAGCACTCACGAAAGTGTCTCCATTCATTACCACCCACTATAGAGGTGGCACCCGAACGTTTAACATTGAACGGGCAATGTTCATATGTCACCAAGGTAACATATTGACAATTTCATACGCTCATGAGATAGCGTATTGACTTTGTGCCGCCATCATATTTGCATATGATGCCGTGGTACGCTACAGCAATCGCCGTACCTTGCGCCCACCATGCTATTCTAGTTTCGTACGCCATCACAGCGTATTGACTATGTGCCGCCACTATATTTTCATATAGTGCCGTGGTACGTTACAGCAATCGCCGTACCTTGCGCCCACCATTGCGTAAAATAAATGACAGAATGAAATGTGCTGGGAGTCAGTATAATATATTATTTGCTACCTATCATATCGTGATCCCTTAACCCACATAGGCTTCACGCTCTAGGTAACATCCTTAACGGTCCTAACAATAGCCTTCCATCGCAAAGCGCGGCGGAAGTAGAGTTGGCAATTTTATTCAAAAACGTTTATTAAAGGTTTGTTGCTCTCTCCGGTGCGCTGTTTCGGCTCTCATGCCAGCTGTGGCGGACCACTCCGAAATTATTCCAAGTTAAGTACCTCCGGACCACTAATCGAGTAGTCAGGCACTTAATCCGGATTAAACCCGATTTAACCACGTACTTTTCTCGATCGAAACAACAGCACGCCCACACGAAGGTGAGTTCCAGAGATTACAATATTCCACAAATTTAACATACACAAATAGTACTTAAGTTATTACAAACCAAGTTCGAAATTTAAATAAGAGTATCAAAGTCTTGCAGCGGAATTAAAGGTTCATTGCAGCGGAAGAAAAACTAACGACGATACAAGTAACACCATGCTGAAGCCTGCCACGGTGCTACTCCTCCCGTTCCTCGGCAGAGGACGGAACCCACTCGATGTGCCATCCAGGGGGAACCTGGGTAGTCCAAGTCAAAGCATCGACTGCCACATCCAACATTGTACCTATAAATCAATGCCACAAGCAAGGCTGAGTATACTAATACTCAGCAAGGCTTACCTGTCGGGTGAAAACTACATCACCGACATCTAGACATGAGAGGCTTTTGGCTGGTGGGTTTGATTGCCAAAAAGCAACTAAGAGTAGGTCCTTGCTTTCATATTTTAGCATCATATTCTAGTAGATTTAACCATTCTAGATTAGCATCCTCTCTAAGCATACAAGTGGTGCAATACAATTTATTTCATAGAACAAATTCATCAATCTCATAGTTTCACTTGTTACTCAATGCAGCAAGGCGGTCAAGCAGTCTCATTAACCGCGAGAAGCAGACAGTTCAAACCGAATTTTGCTACCTGGCCAGGGGAAACCCAACACACACGGATAATGCTTGCTATAAAAGGTACAAGCACTTCCCAACCTTTCCCATCGATCCACAATTCGGAACCGGGTCCACTTCCTTAGGATAAAGGTTTACTGCTTCACTCACAGTCTCACGCATATATCCACAAGTGTACGGCAGGGGAAACAAAAGTTTCCAAGGAGAGATGGCTATCGGCCCTAGCTGCTTCAATCTGGTACCGGGCTTACCGATTCCCATATATCGGCATGCATGCGGTACGTTCAAAAACTTGACACACTCAACCACACGTTTCGACCTTAAATCCATTATCATACACGGACGGGAGATCTACATCTATCACCCCGCCCGTCAATCCTTATGATTCCAACATAAGTAAAGACAAGCAACTCCTATGTCTCGCGAGTGACAGGAAATCACTCGACTTGTAACGGACCCTAAGCAATGCCCTATCGATCCTTTCATACTAGTGTTGCAAGTCATAGGTACTAGGAAATGTGCAGCTAAGGTATTCAATCAACTCCTTGAAACGTAAATGCACAAGCATAGGGTATTCATAAATGCTTAATTTGGAAAGGGTAGGTTATGCTCCGGGGCTTACCTTCTTGCTCTAGCTGGGGGTTAGCCTCCGGGTTGACTTCCGCTTCGCTGGCACCTCCCTCCGGGATTCCTTCACCGTCGGCGGGGATGAGATGGTAGGTGCCGTCCGGAATAGCGCCTTCTACATGAGATGCATAACTTATTGTGGCTGCCTATTGATTCCAAGATTAAGGCCTTGAAGGCCATATTCACCTAGACATGCTTAAATACTACTCTTTTCTTCACAAAAATGGAGTAGTGGTGTGGGAAATTTTTATTCATCTTTGATGGTGATTGTGTACATATATAAAAGAATTTCTATTTACTATTTGGAAATTAGGGTGCTGTTCTGGAATTTTAGATTCTCCTTATTTTATTCTAACTAATTATCAAAAAGGTTTATGCTTTTATATAATTCAATTTCCACATAGATTCCTTCTCATTTTTGTTTCTCATTTTCTGTTCATCCTTTTTATCTATAAACTTTATGACAGCTGGAGTGTAAGAGTTCGGCTCACTCCAAAATTTAGCTAAATCTGAGCTACACAAAATTTATTAAAAATAATTCAATCTGCTGCCTGCAGAAATGAAATAAATTCATATAAAATTGAAAATACATCCAAATCAGGAAATTTTCCTACCAAAGCTAGTCATGAGTACAAGGAGGGCTCTGGCCAAGTGGTGGCTCAAAATAACCCTTGGACAGTCCTCACTAAATTTCTATCCTTAAACACATAACTATTTATTTGCTAGTCTAAGCAGAGCAAAAATTAAGTTTGGCATTTTTAACAGATGTGCTAACAAGTTTTTAGGCCTCTGGAGTAAAATGGTGATTTTTCACTGCATGGATTATTTTTAACAATTTCTGGACTACAAAAAGACAGGAAACACATTTTAATTCATAACTGAAGCTACAGTCCATATTTTTAGGTCCCCTTTGTACACCAGGTGCCCAAAGTCACTACAAACAACATATACAAAGATCAACCCTAGCGGAGCTCTGGATTTAAAATGGTGCACAAGTTTCAAATTTTACAGTTTGAATTTTAATTCAAAAATGGTTCACCAAAAGTATATACATGCTCAAAGGAGATTGGAGTTTACAATCTCACGAGTCCAGGGAGTATTTTTGTGCATTTTTCTGATTTTTGTACGATTTTTAACGGATTTTACAAGATTCGGGAAAAATAGATCTAGGTTTAAGAATTTTTTTACGCTGGAGACCCTAGAACTTTCAAAACCTTTCAAACCAGTCCCTGACTTTTGCGCAGAGGACCCTAGAAAAACGAAGACGATGAACTTTGGTCCTTGGCTCGTCGCCGGAGTTACGCCGGCCAAACGACGGCGAGATAGGGTCGGGAAAGTGGGGGAAAAGCACCAGGGGCTCACCACGAGTCGATTGGTGGCGGTTGGGAGGCCGGGGGAAGCTCGGAAGATGGCCGGCGGTGATGCAGTGGCGGCGCGGTCGCCGCGGCTTCTACGCCGATGAGGTCGGGGGCGTTCTCCGAGGTTAAAGGGGTCCTAGAGCACCAGTGGAGCTCGAGGAAGCTGTTGGCGTGCTCGGTTGACCTTGGGGACGGCTCGGAGTAGGGTCTCGACGTGAGGGTGCTCCGGCGGCCGAAAAATGGAGATTGGGGGAAATCTCGATTTCTCGCCGGAGAAGCGACTATAGCTCGTGAGGAGTGGGGGAATGGGAGGCTAGGGGAGGGGTCTAGCTTCGTGCGCGAGGAATTTGGGAATGGTGGAGAGTGTAGGGCGAATTTCGTCTCGAAGCTCGACTCGGTCCGTGCGGCGCGAGGTGGAAGACGACGGAGCGAGGCGCGAGGAGACGAACTGGAGAAGTGCGCGAGCTAGTGGAGAGTGAGAGTGGCTCGGTGGGAGGCTTGGGCACGCAAGAAAGGGTCGTGCAGCCTCGGGAGCGCGCATGAGGAGTAAAGGCCGACGTGACGCGCATTGATGTGCGTCGAGCTCGAACAGAGCGCGAGCGCGGGGTTGGGCGTCGAAGATTGAGGCGTGGAGCAGTGGAAGATCTCCTGCAGAGCGTCTTGGTGCGGAGCGGGGAGGAATCTCGCGCGAGGCGGCTCTGTGCGACGCGCGTGCGAGCACGAGGCCACGGCGGCGCCCGACCGCCATGATGGCGCTCCGCGGCGCGAGGCAACACGGCGCGTCGACGGCGATGTGACGGTGCGGGAAGGGCTGGACAAGCACAAGGCGACAAGCGCCACCCGACGCCACGGCTCGGCCAGCTCGGCGCGGCCTCCGCCGCTCGCCGGCCACGTGGCGGCCGGCTCCCGGCCGGAGCAGGGGCGCGCCAGGGCCACTGTTGGCGCCCGTGGAGCATCTGTGCCCCATTTGAATTTTCTCCAAAAATTTGAACTGAACATGTAAAAGTGTGAAAATAAAAGTTGGAGTTTGAGAGGTGGGACACAACATTCTTTTTGGGGTGAACCTGAAATTTCAAATTTTTCGAGCTCAAACAACCCAAATACAAAAAGGTGTTCAGATCGGTTTTTCGAGTTTTTGAGGGGCTGAACTGCAAAATTTTCAAAAGTTCCAAACAGTGACTAGGCCTTATTTGTGATGACTAACAACTTTTATTTTTGGAGATTTTCAAGTTTAGTACAAAAGTTTTGAGATTTCAGTTGGGTGTCAAACAACCCTTGTTTTTGAATTTTCATTTGAATTTTTGATGGATTTTTGAGTTTCAACCCATAATTCCCTTTTGCATTGGTTTTAAGTGTACTTTTAATTCCTTTGACATCAGAGATGTCACAGCCCGACGGGTCATGCACGTGTCGTGTGGCTAGGTTTATCCTGCTGGATGTAAATTCGGTCCGGATCGCCGCACTTCTCGGTTATGAATACCGCTTAACCATTGTCAGTTCATCGTAGTAACTGGATGGAAGAAATGTTGTTTATAATGAATCTTGCTGTATGAATTGCTTGGAACTTAGCGAAAATTGTTCTGCTCTATTATAGTCGCTTAGGAATCACTAAAAGCTAATGTTAACATGCTTATAAGGATGCACTTATAGTAAGCCTTGATGCTAATACCAAGATATCATAGTCCACAAAAAGCCTTGCATGCTCCTTGCGGTCTTTTATTTTGTTGACGGGTAAGTCTTGCTGAGTACCTTCATACTCATCCGGCTCAATTTTGTGAAGAGATGATCAGAAGTCCAGTGAAGGTTGACCGAGAAAATGCAAGAATGTGTTTAGAGTCAAATGCATTCTTGTCTTCTTTATTTTGTTGATGTAATAAAAAGACCTGACTCGTTCTACCAAACTTATTTTTTTTCAAACTCTCCTTAGAAGGCTTGACATGCACTTTAAGTTTGAATCCCCGCGTCTGTAATAAATAGGCTGCTGTAAATTATTTGTATACAAGTGTGATGTTTTACCGAAATGCCTCGACCTGAGGATCCTAAATGTATGGTCTTGATAACAGTTGTAAGTGGTTTACTTGGGTTCGTCCCGGGGACACCCAACGGACCACTGGCTTTAGCCCGTTTCACGTACGTTTATTATACTCATCAATAAGTTGGTGATTAGGCGTCCTTGAGCCGGGTTAAGCTGGGCGGTTCCGCCACATGGAACTCCCAAATGGCAACCCAGACATAGCTGATACCAGATGGTCAGAGTTGCTACGCCTGAGGAAGTATTCGTGCGAGGTGGGGGCTCGAAGAGAAGGTTCCCGACGACGGCGAGGATTGAACGGAGAGACGAGCCACAATGGCGTTGGAAGATCTATTCGATTTCTGACCCAACTTCCATCCTTCACAATGTTCTAGTATATATACTCGACTTAAAAAAACTGACCATACTCCAATTACAAATATAGAGAGGAATTCATAAACTACTGTAATGGACGTCTCTTGCCATTAATGGATACTCCCCTGATGGACGTTGTTGTAGTGCGCCGCCACACAAAATCCTTGTAGCCTACCTGGTATCTGTTGTTGTCAGTGTTGCCTTTTTTTTCTTGAATACGTAGGAGAGTTGCATATCTTTGTATTAGGAAGAGAGAAACGGTCCCTTGCAAGCATTGCCACCTCACTCCGAACCGAGCTGTATGGGGCTGAGAGAATATGAGCGGTAACTTATATAAAGAAGCACACGCAAGGGTGAGACCTGACCCCAAAAAACTAGCTTAACTAAGTTGGCGTCCCCTCTGGAACTAAAGCTTGTTGCGTCCGGGCACCAGTAGGTACCACAATTGATTTTGATTATTGAATTCCCTCACGATCACTTGGATGCAAGGCCGGCCATCTTCAAACACACACAAGTTTCTGTGTTTCCATAGCGTCTATGCGCCCAAATTATCAGGGTGTTAAGGCCTTTGCGCTTTTTTTTTGTCGGGGTGTTTCCTTGCTTTTCTCCACCATTCTGCAAACACTTGATCTTCCTGACTTGGGATGCATGCTAATAATCCCACCGGTTCTAAGATCATATACCAAAATTCTTGGGCAAACACACAGTCGGTGTGTGTGTGTTGAATGTCTTCATCAGCTTGGTCACAAAATACACAATTGTCCGGCTGTGCTAATCCTCATTGTACTAGTCTATCCACGGTCCAGCACTTGTTGCAAATTACCAGCAAGAGAAAGACATTGCACTTAGCCGGCGCCCATGTCTTCCAAAGCCATCGCCAAGGCTCAAAGGTCGTTGCCCCATTGAAAAAAGCCTGGTATCACTGCTGGAGAGCAGAGCTTTAGTACCGGGCACAAGGCCGGCTTAGTACCAGTTATGCGCCTGGTACCAAGCTCTCGGTACTAATGGGCAGCCATTAGTACCGGCTGCACCAGCCGGTACTAACGGATGCATTTAGTACCGGCTGGTAACACCAGCCGGTACAAATGGCAGGCCACGCGGCACGACCACGCACCATGCGTTTTGTACCGGCTGGTGCTACCAGCCGGTACTAACGTGATGTCACGCGTCAACAAACGGGGCGCTTTAGGCCCAGGTCATTTAGTACCGGCTGGTGTTACCAGCCGGTACTAAATGTTCGAACCCGCCCTTTTTTTTCTTTTAGAAGTTGCTTGCTGTTTTTTTATTTTAAGTTTTTTTTTCATGTTACGTTCCTATACATAGTAGTAGTGGTTCCTACGTGTATTCTCGTACTCATAAGGTTAACATAATTGAAGCAATATATATATATATATATATATATATATATATACATGTGCAAAACCCGAAGTATTACATACATAAGTCAACAATCTCCATGTTTGAAATTACGGCCACGCTTTGTCTTCGTCTTGGATGCCGACGTCCGGTATGTAGAAAGATCCATCGTTGTGGAATTCGCCTTTAGGGTCAATGACCTCATCTATCAGGAATCCGCAGAGTTGTTCTTGTACGGCCTTGATTCTGTCCGTTGGGAGGAGGCATTATTCGATACGCTATTTCTGTCACATGAAAAAAATATTAGATATAGCGATATACAAGTCTTATGTGTGAATATGATCATATGCTGACATACCTCGAATTCATCTGGCTTCATTGCGCCCGTCGGTCGTACAAACCGGTGAATAAACTCACACGCATAGTAGCCACATAGGTTGTTGCCGTGCTCCTGTCTCATACACTTATGTGGAATTCAAAAGTGTTATTAAAAATAGTTATTGCATATAAACATATGTCAAAATGTTATAATTAAGTTGTTACCGGAAAGTCTAGCTTGATATGAAGTTGCTCCTTAAATGGACCTTCATTTTCTTCCCGGAAGCGAGCCCATGCCTTGTTCATTAGGTCGATGACGTCTTGGAACTCTTCCTGTTCCTTCTTCTTTGGGTCAAGGACTATGACCAAGCTTCTCTGTAGCTCTATAACAAAAAGGATCCAATGGAAGCTGTGCAGTGAAAGACGCATAGTACGTTAGATATATTGGTTGCTTCTTTATGTCAAGGACTATGATAAGTAAAAGTTGAAGTACTCACTGTGTGTTGTACGGCAACAGTATGAAATCACATTTTTTCTGTCTATCCAAGAATTTCCAAATATTCTTCGTGGTCGAGTTTGGGGTGTTCTTGACATTATATTCGTGGATGACATTTGGGTCCATGAAGCCAAGGTTTTGAAAGCCTTTTCTCCGGCAAACTTGTTGTTCCATTCTACACGAGACAATCAAATTATAAATGTGATGGTGAACAATATTAATGAATAGATGGATGGAGCATAAATGAGATGAAAGACTTACACCCATGCACTGATGAGTGATTTGTCGAGGGCGTCCTGATTGAACAGATACCAGAATTCTGAAAACTCAATATTTATCTCATCCACCCCTCGAAAATAATGCTCGTCTCATATACGAAGAATTAGGTAGCACTGGCCGTCTGCAGATTGTTTCATGTACCAACTATGGAGATTACGCATCCTTGTTGGAAGATCCCTGAGTTGGTGTTCAAACACTAGAGGTTTCTTCAATTCAAATTGAGTTCTTTCAGCTCCAGGATGAATTGAGATATGGTCCTCGCCTTGTAATTGTGCTTTGGTGAGCCTTGTGTCGCAGACAAAATCAACGAGAGCTTGGTCCTCCTCTGATAGCACTTTGAGAGGTGGGATTGACTGCTTCTTCTGCATACCAAGCTGTGCAATGCTCGACGCTTTTCTCTTACACTGAGTTGCCTTTTTTATTTGACGGTCATAATCCGATAAGGGACTTTTCGTCTCTTGTTGCTTCTTCGCCTGTTGTTGCTTCTGCCACGCAGTGAATTGCTTTCGAGTCATCTCGGGCGTGGTCTTCTCACTAGGCGGTGAAGCCGGTTTCTGCGGCACGGGAGGTGGTTTCTTTGGAGCTTTCTCCCAAGCCTCCTTCTTCTCCTTAGGAGGTGGGGGCACAAGAGGTGGCTGGATCCTAATTCTGCTTCCGCCACCAATTTTGCGTGCATCCTTTTGTGCAGGTATTGGTGCATTTGTAGATTTTGTAGGAGGTGCAGGCGAGCTAACGCTCGGATCTATTCTAGCAGGCTACGCATCCTTGTCTTTAGTAGGAGGTGGTACAGGCTCCATTTGAGCAGGCTGCTGATGAATTTGATCTGGAGGTGTCTGTGGATCATTGCTGGGGGGCGTTACGTCTGCAGTCGGTGGTGATCTTATGCCAGTGTCCTGTCCCGATGATTCTGTTATGGTGAAACGTGGAAATATGATATACTTCTTCTGCCAACATATCCAACTGTGCAACGCTTGACCTAACACCTTCTCACCATCGCCTCCTTCGATTTCGAGGTCAAGGTCCTCCCACCCGAGGAAGACCCGATCGACATTGGCCCTTGCATATCCCGGGGGAATTGGAACACCGTGTATAACCCCACCAACAACAGGGACCTAAGCAACAGCATGTGCTACTGCTTTCGTCTTATTTCCGATTACGGGAGTATGAAGCTCACATGGTTGCCTTTCGGTGATAAAATCCACTGAATAGCTTTGAGGTAACTCCCTGGATTCAACACTAGCCGACACATTGGAGGCAGGGCTGATGGGGGAGATTTGTTCTTCTAGTGCAAAGACTCGTTGCTCTAGTGCATGTAATTTTGCTTCATTTTCAGCCTTGCTTCGGCTTCTGCTTCTGTAAGTCTCAAGATCTACGGAGAAGCCATGCTTCCATGGAACTACACCCATGCCTCGCACACGCCCGGTGTGTTCAGGAGTCCCTAGGGCATACGATAGCTTATCTTTCTCCCGATTTGGTGTGAAAGTTCCTTCTTCCTTAGCCTTTAGCACTGCCTCGAGCCTATCTATTGCTGCTCGCAGTGAATCTGATGGGATCAAATCTCTATTAGTCATATCCAGAGTCCCGCCATGTGCAAAGTAGTACCACTTCGCTCTTTCAGGCCAATGTAGGGTCCGCGGGGTGAATCCTTTCATTATTAGATCCTTTTCCATCTTCTCCCACTTTGGAATTGCCTTCCTATACCCACCTTGTCTAGTACGGTGGGAGTGAATCTTTTTTCTCGCGTTGGCTTTGTTTTGCTCTCTCACAGTAGCTCTGTCTTTTGAGAGACAGTTTTGGACAAATTGATCCCAGTGTGGACGAAGTTTCTGGAACTTATTTTCAAAGTCAGGTGTTGTCCCTTTCTTGATATAATATTTCTTTAAGTTCTTCTTGAATGTTTGGAAAGCAATCACCATTTTCTTCAAAGCGAACTTCTTCACTTGCTCCTTAATATTTTCTCCATCTGGAAGTGTGAAGTGCGACAACAACTACTCCCAGCACATCTCTTTCTCTTCTTCAGGTACTACATCTGCAGATTCAATCCCCTTAGCTTTTTTTCCAAGCTTTGAAACTGATGGGGATGTTCTCCCTGACAATGTATCCTGCCTGATTGACAAACTTTGTCCTTGCATCCTCTGGAGCTTTCGGGGCACCTTCTTCGTCGATCTCTCTAATGATGATTTTCCCCGTCATCTTTGCTTTAGTGCTTCGTTTACGCTTCTGACCAGACGTCGAAGCCTGAGAAGATATCAATTCATATATAAATGATCCTAAGTATGAACAAAAAGTACATAGCATGTGTCTGTGTATCTATACCTCGGGTACATCTTCTTCCTCAGAGTTAGAATGAGCAGCCTCATCACCATCACCTGTGACGTTAAGATACGGGCTGCCATCATACTCGCCTTCGGGTACATCTTGTTCAGATGGTAATTCGAAGTTGTCTCCTCTGATCAGATGACTCATGAACTCATCGATGTTTTCACGTCCATCATCCATTTGGAATGCTAAGAGTAACACAATGAGCATATTTGTAATAATACTAGTAATCTAGGGGCTAATTTCTAATTAAACTAGTAATCCAGGGGCTAATTTGTAATAATACTAGTAATCGGCTAATTTCTAATTAAACTAGTAATCTAGGGGCTAAATTGTAATAATACAAGTAATCCAGGGCCTAATTTGTAATAATACTAGTAATCCAGGAGCTTATTTGTAATAATACTAGTAATCCAGGGGCTAATTTCTAATTAAACTAGTAATCCAGGGGCTAATTTGTAATATTACTAGTAATCGGCTAATTTCTAATTAAACTAGTAATCTAGGGGCTAATTTGTAATAATACAAGTAATCCAGGGGCTAATTTGTAATAATACTAGTAATCCAGGAGCTTATTTGAAATAATACTAGTAATCCAGGGGCTAATTTCTAATTAAACTAGTAATCTAGGGGCTAATTTGTAATTAATCGTAATTACTGGTAATTCTAATTAAAAAAAGCTAAATTAAAAAAAAGGCTGACGTCAGGCGATGGCGGTTCCGGTGAACAACGACGAGGCGGCGGATGCGACGACGACGAGGCGGCGACGCAGGAGGACGAGGCCACCGCCGCCAACGACGAGGCGGGTGCGGCCGGCGGCGACGAGGTCCTCAACGGCAGCGAAGGAGGAGCTCGGCGACGAGGCTGTCAGAGGCGCACGAGGACGAGGCCGTCGGCGGTAGCGGCGATGAGGAGGTGGAGGAGGAGGTGGCTGGAACGGCGACGACGATGGTGGCCGACAGCGGAGAAGAAGGACGCGCGCGATCAAAAATGGCTAAGTGTTGGGCGGAGAAGAGGGTAGCATATAGGGGGCCATTTAGTATCGGCTGGTGGCACCGGCCGGTACTAAATTGGCACATTGTACCGGCTGGTGCCACCAGCCGGTACTAATCGCAGCCATTTAGTACCGGCTGGTGGCACCAGCCGGTACTAATCGCAGCCATTTAGTACCGGCTGGTAGTACCAGCCGGTACTGAATGCCACCCACTTTGAATTCAAAGTGGGTGGCATTCAGTACCGGCTGGTACTACCAGCCGGTACTAAACGCCCAAAACTATTCACTTCCCGCCTTCTTCTTTTTTAGTTTTGTATTTTTTTAATTATTTGCTTATTATTCATTTATACGTAATAAATAAAGAAAAATATCAAAATATATATATTCAACATGCAAAAAAAAGTTGATAGATTATTTAATATATTTTAATATGTCGTTACCTGTTAATAAATTTCTTACTTCCTTTATGGCTCATTTAAAGTTTGGATATTTAAGGCTATTATAGAAAATACATAAATTGAGTTCATTAAATTAAATAAATTCACATTGTTAAATATTTGTGTTTATTCAACATTTTGGATTCTTATAAACCTATGTAGCTTAACTAATTCTTATTATAAAATAGAAAATGTAGAATCTTAGATAAATGAAAGACAATAAAATATAAATGTATATATTTTAAATAGTTAATGAAAGACAATGAAAGACATGCAAAAATAGTTTACAATAATTCATGTAATATACTATACTGTGTTGACTTTAGTTAATAAATTCTTTACTTTATTTGTTACTAATTTAAGATTATCATACTTTGGAAATCTATTCAATTTTTTTAAAAAATACATAAATTAACTTAAAATTGTAATGGAACATTGATACTTTTCTTCTAAATAAATTGATAGATAAAATCATTACTTCAGTTCATACATGCAACATGTTCACCGAACTAATGGAAAATTGATACTTTTCTTCTAAATAAATTGATAGATAAAATCATTACTTCAGTTCATACATGCAACATTTTCACCGAACTAATGGAAAAATGATACTTTTCTTCTTAACTAAGACTCCATCTTTATGATCACGACATAAATACGGAGCATCTTCTCGAGACAAAAGGATGGTGGGGCCAACATCAATTGAAAATGGAGGGAGGTCATCAATCCGATTAAATTCTTCGGAATTATCTAAAACGTCCTGAACTCCAACGATTTTCCTCTTCCCAGATAGTACTATATGACGTTTAGGTTGGTCTTTGTTAGGGCCCTTTTTCGGTTTGCTTGACATGTCCATCACATAAAAAACCTGACTGACATCCTTTGCTAGAACGAAAGGTTCATCTTTGTATCCAATCTTACTAAGGTCGACTTTTGTCATCCCATACCGGTCCACCAAAACGCCTCCTTGAGCACGGTTCACCCATTGGCAACAAATAAAGGGACTTTCAATAGAGGTCCATACTCCAGTTCCCATATCTCTTCTATGACACCATAATATGTCTCTTTTGTGCCCTCATCGTCTATTATTGCATCGATACGAACACCACTGTTCTGGTTAGTACTCTTCTGGTCTTGTTTCCTTGTATAATATGTATTTCCGTTTATATCGTACCCTTGGTATAACAAGATGGTGAGAGATGGCCCCCTAGCTAACCATGAAGTTGTTTGTCAATCGATTGGTCACCCATAAGAAGTCTTCGGAGCCAAATAGCGAATGTTTCTTTGTGGTTACGTGTAATCCATGCTTCACTCTTATCAGGGTTTGATGACCGAATAATATTCTTGTGCTGAAGCATATATGGAGCAACTAGTGATGAGTTCTGCAAAACCGTGAAGTTTGTTATGCGCATATCAGACTCAGGGATTGTAAAACTACCTTTCTTCCCTAACGTCCCCTTTCCCTTCAGTCGCCCCTCGTGGCGTGACACGGGGTGGCCGACCGGATCAATGTCCTTAACAAAATTGGCACAGAATTCTATGACCTCCTCTGTTGCATAGCCATTAGCGATGGATCCTTCTGGGCGAGCACGATTGCGAACGTACTTCTTTAAGACTGCCATGTATCTCTCGAAGGGGAACATATTGTGTAGGAATACTGGACCCAAGATCGAGATCTCTTTTACAAGGTGAGTAAGGAGATGGGTCGTAATGTTGAAGAATGAAGGTGGAAAGACCATCTCAAAACTGACAAGGCATTGGACCACATCCTGCTGCATCCCTTCAAGTTTTCTTGGATCGATTATCTTCTGTGAGATTTCATTCAGGAACTCACATAGCTTTACGATTGCCAATCTTACATTCTCTGGTAGAGTACCCCTTAATGCAACCAGAAGCAACTGTGTCAACAACACATGGCAGTCATGAGACTTTAGATTTGTGAATTTCTTTTCTGCCATCTGTATTATTCCCTTAACATTGGATGAGTACCCGCTCGGTACATTGACACTGTTCAAGCAATCAAACATGTTTTTCTTCTCCTCTTTGCTAAGAGTGTAGCTGGCCAGACGTAAATAATGTTGTCCGTTATCCCTCTTCTCTGGATGTAAGTCCTTTCGTTGCCCCATATGTTTCAAGTCCTGACGTGCTTGGACTGTATCTCTTCCTTTCCCATATAAACCTAGGAAGCCAAGCAAGTTCACACAAACACATTTCGTCACGTGCATAACGTCAATTGCGTGGCGAACATCTAAGAATTCCCAATAGGGTAGCTCCCAAAAGATTGACTTTTTCTTCCACATGGGAGCGCGTCCGTCGTCCCCTTTTGGGGCTGGTTTGCTACCAGGGCCCTTCCCATGGATGACATCAACATCCTGTAACATTGAATGCACGCGTTTGCCATCACAGTGCAAAGGCTTTGAACGAATTTCTTGCAACCCGTCAAAATGCTTTCCTTGCTTCCGTAACGGGTGATTAGCCGGAAGAAACCGACGATGACCCATATATACATTCTTTTTACAGTATTTTAGGTAAATATTGTCCGTATCATCAAGACAGTGAGTACATGCCCGATATCCCTTGTTGGACTGTCCGGATAGATTACTGAGTGCAGGCCAATCGTTGATGGTTACGAAAAGCAATGCTCGGAGGTTGAAATCGTCCTATGTGTCTTCGTCCCACACCGTTACTCCTTTATTCCACATAAGTAAAAGATCATCAACCAACTGCCTTAGGTACACGTCAATATCATTGCCTATTTGATTTGGACCTGGGATAAGCACTAGCATCATGATGAACTTCCGCTTCAAACACATCCAGGGAGGAAGGTTCAAAATACTAAGAGTCACAGGCCACGTGCTATGACTACTACTATGGTTACTGAATGGATTCATTCCATCTGCACTTAGGGCAAACCTTATGTTCCTTGCCTCCTCATCGAAGTCTGGAAACTCCCTGTTTATGTTTCTCCACTGTGACCCATCCGCGGGGTGTCGAATGAACTCGTCTTGCTTGCGTTCCTCTTTGTGCCATCGTATCAACTTAGCGTTTTCCTTGCTTCTAAACAAACACTTCAGACGCGGTATTATGGGGAAATACCACATCACTTTAGCTGCAATTTTCTTACGGCGATCCTCTCCCTCAACCTCCCCTGCATCATCTCGCCTTATCTTATACCGCAATGCCTCACACACAGGGATGCATCCAAGTTTTCATATTCCTCTCCGCGGTATAGGATACAATCGTTAGGACACGCATGTATCTTCGGTATCTCCAATCCTAAAGGACACACAATATTTTTTGCCTCGTAAGTTGACGAGGGGAGCTCATTATTGACAGGGAGCAGATCCTTTAACATTAACAATAGATGATCAAAACCCTGATCCGAAACACCATTTGTTGCCTTCCATTGAAGCATATCAAGTGTGGTATGCAATTTTTTATGCTTCTCTTTACATCCTGCGTACATCAGCTTCTTGTGATCCTCAATCATCTTTTGAAACTTTTTGTGCTCTAATGTGCTGACACTTTCTTTCTGTCCATCCAGCAAAACCTGGCCTAACTTGTCTAGGGAATTGTCATTAGCATCATCATCCATCGGATCCTCATATGGGGCTTCTTGGAATTGAACCCACTCATGAAGGTTCACCATGTTTGGTCCAAAGACAATAGTTAGGCATGAAACCGACAACGGCAAGGTGCGCGTGGAGTGTCCTTCGCTTGGAGTATTCCTTTTCATTTTTGCAGTCTCTACATGGACAACACATGAACCCCTTTGCCGACCGGTTGGCCTCTGCAGAATCAAGAAATGTATCCAGCCCAGTAACCCATGCGCCAGTGCTTTGTTTGCCAAACATCCAACGCCGGTCCATCTGAAACCATATAATGGTCTATTCAATTTTTAAATAAAATACATAATTGACAAAATATATAACCGGGCAACAGAAATGATACAGGGAATAAAGGACACGTACTGGACTATTGCAGACCGGAGTGGCCAAGATGAACAATGGCGGAGAAGAAAACTCTAGTATGCCTCTATGGTGTGGAGTGAAGTGAAGATGGCACAAGACAGTGGAGCCTCAAGTATTGATCCGTGGATACTCGATCATGGCGTGCCGTGAGGATCCTTCCAGACACCGCTCACCGCTTGAATAATTTGATGGAGACAGCTTCCGTCAGAGGCTAATTCAATATTATACTAAAAATCTAGGGCTACTTAATATAATATAATAAGAGAAATAAGGTAATTCTTATATACAAAATAAAAATGAAACCATGCAATGGATTATAATATTTACTAGAAACACAGTTATTTAATCATGTCGTGCAAATAAACCTTAACACAAAATATTACATCATTGTCTTAATATTTAATACATAATTTATTTCACAACCAACATGACAACATTCTTCAATCTTCCTTGGGTGGGACATTAGAATGCACTTAAGGATTATTTTTTTCCTCCGTACGAGAGGATGGTGTAGCTGTGACCGCCGGGTTTCGTGGTGCTACAATCGACGAATAATCTCGCCTCACAGCCTCAATATCAAAAGGAGGTTTGTGGCGGACCACTCCAAAATTATTCCAAGTTAAGTACCTCGGGACCACTAATCACGTAGTCAGGCACTTAATCCGGAATAAGCTGGAGCGCCGTCGGATTTAACCCGATTAAACCACGTACTTTTCTCGATCGAAACAACAGCACGCCCACACGAAGGTGAGTTCCAGAGATTACAACATCCCACAAATTTAACATACACCATAGGTATCACAAGTTATTACAAATCGAGTTCAAATTCAAATCAGAGTACAAAAGTCTTGCAGCGGAAATAAAAGTTTCATTGCAGCGGAAGAAATAATCTAACGACGATACAACAACACCGTGCTGAAGCCTGCCACGATGCTACTCCTCCCGATCCTTGGCAGAGGACGGAACCCATTCAATGTGCCAGCCAGGGGGAACCTGGACAGGCCAAGTCAAAGCATCGACATCCAAAGGTGTACCTGTAAATCAATGCCACAAGCAAGGCTGAGTATACTAATACTCAGCAAGGCTTACCCGTCGGGTGAAATCTATATCACCGACATCTAGACAATGAGAGGCTTTTGGCTGGTGGGTTTGTTTGCCAAAAAAAAAAAACTAAGTAGGTCCTTGCTTTCAAATTTTAGCATCATATTCTAGTAGATTTAACCATTCTAGATTAGCATCCTTTCTAAACATACAAGTGGTGCAATACAATTTAATTCATACAACAAGTTCATATTTCTCATAATTCCACTTGTTACTCAATGTAGCATGGCGGTCAAGCAGTCTCATTAACCGCGAGAAGCGGACAGTTCGAACCGAATTTCTGCTACCTGGCCAGGGGAAACCCAACACACACGGATACTCTGCTTGCTATAAAAGGTACAAGCATTTCCCAACCTTTCCCATCGATCCACAATTCGGAACCGGGTCCATTTCCTTAGGATAAAGGTTTACTGCTTCACTCACAGTCTCACGCATATATCCACAAGTGTACGGCAGGGGAAAACAAAGTTTCCAAGGAGAGATGGCTATCGGCCCTAGCTGCTTCAATCTGGTACCGGGCTTACCGGCTCCCATATACCGGCATGCATGTGGTACGTTCAAAAACTTGACACACTCATTCACACAATTCGACCTTAACCAATTATCATACACGGACGGGAGATCTACATCTATCATCCCGCCCGTCAATCCTTATGATTCCAACATAAGTAAAGACAAGCAATTCCTATATCTCGCGAGTGACAGGAAATCACTCGACTTGTAACGGACCTAAAGCAATGCCCTATCGATCCTTTCATACTAGTGTTGCAATTCATAGGTACTAGGAGATGTGCAGCTAAGGTATTCAATCAATTCCTTGAACGTAAATGCACAAGCATAGAGAATTCAAAGTGCATAATTTGGTAAAGGTTAGGTTATGCTCCGGGGCTTGCCTTCTTGCTCGGACTGGGGGTTAGCCTCCGGGTTGGTCGCTTCTTCACCGGCACCGTGCTCCGGGATTTCTTCCTCGTCTACGGGGATGAGGTGGTAGTTGCCGTCCGGGATGGCGCCTTCTACATGAGATGCATAGTTTAAGGCGGCTGCCTAAAGATCCTAAGATTAAGGCCTTTGAAGGCCATATTCACCTAGACATGCTTAAGCATTACTATGCTCTTCACAAAACAAGGTGTAGGTGTGGAAATAGTTTTATTGATTTCGATGGTGATTGTGTACATATATAAAAGAATTCTATTTATTTCTTCACAAGTTTAGGGTGCTGTTCTAAATTTTGAGAATTTCTTTATTTTACTCTAACTAGTTAACCAAAAAAGGTTATTCTTTTATATAAATCAATTTCCACCTAGATTCCTTCTCATTTTTGTTTCTCCATTTCTGTTCATCATTTTTAGCTATAAACTTTATGGAAGCTACTGGAGTATAAGAGCTAAGCTCACTCCAAAATTTAGCTAATTTTGAGCTACACACAATTTATTAAAAATATAACAAACAGCTAACTGCAGAAGTGAAATAAATTCATATAAAATTGAAAATTCATCCATTTTAGGAGATTTTCCTACCAAAGCTAGGCATAAGCAGGAGGAGGGCTCTGGCCAAGTGATGGCTCAAAATAACCCTTGGGTAGTCCTCAATAATTTCCTATCCAAAAACACACATTTATTTATTTGGTAGCCTAAACAGAGCAAACATTATGTTTTTCATTTTTAACAGGTGTGTTCACAAATTTTTAGTCCTCTGGAGCAAAATGGTGATTTTTCACTGCACATATTACTTTTAATGATTTCTGCACTGCAAAAAAACAGAAAACACATTTTAATTCATAACTGGAGCTACACTGCATATTTTTAGGTCCCCTCTGGACACAAGCTGTCCAAAGTCACTGCAAGCAACATATCCAAAGCTCAACCCTAGCGGAGCTCTGGATTTGAAATGGTGCACAACTTTCAATTTTCATAGTTTGAATTTTAATTCAAAAACAGTTCGTCAAAAGTACAAACATGTCTAATAGAGATTGTAGCTTAGACTCTCACGAATCCAGGGAGTATTTTTGTGCATTTTTCTGATGTTTGTACGATTTTTAATGGATTTTACAAGATTCGGGAAAAACAAATCTAGGTTTAAGAATCTATTTTCGCAGGGAACCCTAGAACTTTCAAAACTTCGCGAACAAGTCCCTGGAATTTTGCACAGAGACCCCTAGACAAACGAAGAAGATGAAGTTCGGTCCCTGGGACCTCGCCGGAGTTGCGCCGGCCAAACGACGGCGAACTAGGCACGGGGAAGTGGGGGAAAAGGATCCTGGGCTCACCACGAGTCGTTTGGGGACGGTTTGGAGGCCGGGGATGGTCGGGGTTGCGCCGGCGACGAGGTGGTGGCGGCGCGGCCGCCGCGGCTTCTACGCCGGTGAGCTCGGGGTCGTTCGCCGAGGTTCGAGGGGTCCTAGAGCACCAGTGGAGCTCGAGGAAGCCAATGGCGTGCTCGGTTGACCTCGGGGACGGCTCGGAGTAGGGGCTCGACGTGCGGGTGCTCCGGTGGCCGGAATTCGCGATTTGGGGGAAATCTCAAATTCTCGCCGGAGAAGGGACAATAACTTGGGGAAAGTGGGGGGGGGGAAATGGAGCTGGAGTAGAGGGCTAGCTTCGTGCGGGACGAATTTGGGAATGGTGGAGTGTGGAAAGCGAATTTCTCGGAGAAGCTCGGCTCGGTTCGCGCGGCGCGAGGAAGAAGAAGACCGAGCGCGCGCGGGGAAGTGGAAATGGCCAAGTGCGCGATTGAGAGGAGGGTTGGGAGTGCTCGGTGGAGTGCTTGGGCACGCAAAGGAGCACTGCGCGGCCTCGGGAGCGTGCGCGCGGAGTAAAGGCCGACGCGACGCGCCATTGATGCTCTGAGAGCTAGGGCAGCGCGCGAACGGCTCGATCGGCGAGGGGGATCGTTGCGTGCTGCTGTAGGATCGTCTACAGGGCGGGTTGGAGCATAGTGGGATGGTATCGCGCCCTACAGAGCGCTCAGCGCGGCGCGGGCGCGCGTGCGACCGCGGCGGCGCGCGACCGCATGATGGCGCACCGCGGCGCGAGGCGAGGCGAGGCGACGGCGGCGAAGTGACGGCTCGGGAGTGGCCGGACAAGAGCTAGGCGACAAGCGCCAGCGTCCACCGCGGCTTGGCCAGCCCGACGCCGCCTGCGCCGCTCGCCGGCCACGTGGCGGCCGAGCTCCGGCCAGCGCAGCGCGCGCCAGGGGCACTGTTGCTTGCCCGTGGAGCTCCGATTTCAAATTCAAATTTTCTCCAAAAATTTGAACTGAACTTGAAAAAGTGTAAAAATAAAAGTTGGAGTTTGGAAGATGGGACACAACTTTCTTTTTGGGGTGAACTTGAAATTCGAAGTTTTTCAAGCTCAAACAACCCAAAAACAAAAAGGTGCTCAGAATGGTAATTTGAGTTTTTGAGGGACTAAACTGCAAAATTTTCAAAAGTTCCCAACAGTGACTAGGGTTTATTTATGATGACAAACAACTTTTATTTTTGGAGATTTTCAAGTTTAGTACAAAAATCTTGAGTTTTTAGTTGGTGCCAAACAACCCTTGTTTTTGGAGTTTAAATTTGAATTTTTGATGAATTTTTGAATTTCAACCCATAATTCCTGTTGCATTGAGTTTAATTGCACTTTTTAATTCTTTTGACATCAGAGATGTCACAGCCTAGCCCCCTTAAAAGGAATCTCATCCCGAGATTCGATTAAACTTAGAGATAAAGAGGGGAAAAGAAATACCTCGGCTTATGGAAGGATGTCGGGGAAATTCTTCCTAAGATAGTCCTCGGTTTCCCATGTGGCTTCATCTTCGGAGTGATGACTCCACTGAATTTTGTACATTTTAACTCCCTTCCTTCGTGTTTGTCGCTCTTTCTCGTCGAGGATCTTGACAGGATGCTCATCATAAGAGAGATCTGGTTCAACCGAGAGTTCCTCTTGTTCAACAACTTCGGTCGGAACACGAAGACACCTCTTGAGTTGAGAAACATGGAATATATTGTGTACAGCTGAAAGTTTCTCGGGAAGCTTCACTTGATAGGCTACCGGCCCACATTGCTGAGTAATTTCATACAGGCCGATATAACGAGGTGCAAGCTTTCCTTTTAGTCGAAATCTTTGCACACCCTTGGTCGGGGAGACTTTAAGATACACGTGATCACCAACTTCAAACTGAAGTGGCTTCCGCCGTTGATCAAAGTAGCTCTTTTGCCGTGACTGGGCGGTCTTCAAATTTTCCCGAATGATCCTAACCTTTTCTTCTGCTTCCTTCACAAGGTCAGGGCCATAAGTATATCTCTCGCCTGCCTGGGACCAACACAACGGGGTCCGACATCTTCTACCATATAAGGCTTCGAAAGGTGCCATTTTAAGACTCGCTTGGTAGCTGTTGTTATAGGAGAATTCGGCCAGAGATAAACATTTCTCCCAATTCTTCCCATAATGAATAACACAAGCTCGAAGCATATCCTCAAGTATTTGATTTACCCTTTCCGTCTGCCCATCGGTCTGTGGGTGATATGCTGAACTACGGATCAGTTTGGTGCCTAGGGCCAGTTGCAACTGTTCCCAAAAGCGTGCTACGAACGGAGCACCACGATCTGAAATTATCGTCTTGGGTACCCCATGTAGACAAACGATCCACTCCAAATAAATCTCCGCGTACTTCTTAGCAGCATAAATGGTATTGACTGGAATAAAATGGGCGGCCTTAGTAAGGCGATCCACAATTACCCAAATAGAATCGTGCCCCTGAGGGGTCCTAGGAAGTCCAACAATAAAATCCATGCTTATATCTTCCCACTTCCATAACGGAGTAGAGCTGGTGATCTCTCAGCCTCTGAAGAACAATGCGAAGGTGCTCAGCATGCTCTTCCTCATTCTTAGAATATATAAGAATGTCGTCAATGAAAACCACCACAAACTTGTCTAGTTCAGACATGAAGACCGAATTCATGAGGTACATGAAGTAGGCTGGGGCATTGGTGAGTCCAAAAGACATAACCAAGAATTCATAAAGTCCGTAACGTGTGGAAAAGGCAGTCTTTGGAATGTCACAAGGCCTGATTTTGATTTGGTGATAGCCAGAGCGAAGGTCAATCTTGGAGAACACTCTGGCGCCAGCTAGTTGGTCAAACAAGATGTCAATACGGGGGAGTGGGTACTTGTTCTTAATAGTTACCGCATTGAGGGGCCGGTAATCAATACACAACCTCAAGGAATGGTCCTTCTTCTTCACAAAGATAGCGGGACATCCCCAAGGTGATACACTTGGACGAATGAAACCTTTATCTAGCAATTCTTGGAGTTGAATTTTTAATTCAGCCAATTCATTGGGTGGCATTCTATACGGTCTCTTTGATATAGGTGCTGTACCAGGTTGAAGTTCAATCACAAATTCAATGTCCCTATCCGGCGGCATCCCAGGTAAGTCATCCGGAAATACATCGGCATACTCACATACCACCGGAATGTCCTTTAGTTGGGTTTCTACCATTGTATAAGCACACGCATCGACGCAAGTCCGTTGTGGCAGATATAGCACACTCGGGCCATGAGTAGGCGAGTTTATCTCAACAACCCGTTCCGCAACATCTAGGACAACCTTATGTTGAGTCATCCAATTGGCTCCTAACACAATGTCAATCCCTTCCATACCAAGCAGAATCAAATCAGTAGGAAATGTTTTACTTCCCAGCCTGATTGGAACTTTTCGGGTGACTTGGTTGGATGCAATTTTACCTCCCGCAGTTGATATCACATAAGATGATTTGGTATGGTACGATTTTAATCCGCATTTCACATGAAATCTTGTGCTTATAAAACTATGTGTTGCCCCGGAATCAAACAATATCACAGCAGGTTGAGTGCAGATAGGGAAGGTACCAGTCATGTCTGGGGCTCCCTCGGGTAGGTCGGCCAAGGTGGTGTAGTTAAGCCGCCCTTGTCGAACCTGCACACGCTGCTGCTGCTTGCCCTTGCCTTGCTGAGTTCCCGAGCGTTGGTTTTGCTGCTTGTTCTGCAGGCAATCCTTGATAAAATGATCCTTGCTTCCACACTTGAAGCACTGATAGCCGGCTCCTGGGCGAGCTGGCTGCTGTGCATTCTGCCTTGGCGCTTGTTGCTGCTGCGGTGGTGGAGGGAAACGAGGCGCATTAGGCTGTGGTGGCCTAGCAACCCATCCACCTCCCTGAGGTGCCCTGGACTGTCCCTGCGGTGCAGCCGGGGGAACCAGGCGGAACCTCTGTGGCTGCGCGCTCGACGGTCCAGCGGGAGTCTTCCTCTTCTTCTCCGCCTTGTGCACCACATTGGCGTCTTCCTGGGCGATGGCAAGGTTTACAAGATCGCCGTACGTGGCAGCACGGGTGGTGGCCAACTGTGCCTTCAACTTAGTGTTAAGGCCACGTCGGAACCTCTCTAGCTTCTTCTCGTCAGAGTCAACATGATGACCCGCGTAAGGGCACAGACCGTTGAAGGCCTGGGCGTACTGAAGTACCGTGCGGGTACCCTGGGTCAGCGCTAAAAACTCATTCAGCTTCCTTTCAACCAGACCGGCCGGAATGTGATGAGCCTTGAATGCAGCTTTGAACTCATCCCGCTCAACTACATGACCCTCCTGCTGCAGGGCCAGGTAGTTCTCCCACCAAAGGAGAGCTGGGCCGCGGAGCTGCTGCGCCGCGAACACGACCTTGCGGTTGGAGGTGCAAGGCGTCGCCAGAATGGTGAACTTGGACTCGATGGCTCGAATCCAGGTGTCGGCCTCCAAAGGCTCATCAGCTCGAGAGAAAATCGGCAGGTGCGTTGCCAGAAAATCCTCGTATCTGGCCACCTGAGGCTGAGGGGCCCGTTGACCTCCCTGCTGAAGCATCTGCTGCTGCATCATCTGCTGCTGATGCTGCAGGTTCCGGAGAATCTCCGTTTGCGTGGCATACAGCTGCTGCCACGTCGGAGGTTGCTGCGGTGGAGGAGGTGGCGGTGGCTGTTGCTGCCCCTCTAGCCCCTGCTGGTTAGCGTTGGAGCCACTAGCGTCGTGACCGCTGCGGGTGATTGCCATCTGCAGTAGGTACTTGTATTAGCCACATTTCATAAGCTTGCATAATAAATGACAAGATAGAACGTGACAATATATTAAGTGTACTGCGCAGAATGACAGATCAGCACGCAGTTCGGAAGAAAAATCATGTCTCCCAACAGGAAACAAGTCATAAGCTCCCATTCGGTCAGTAGCTCGAAAATTTTATGCTCTACAACTTTCATGTTGGGCTCAAAATCAAATTCGGACTGGAACTAAGCCGAAAAATTCAATCTCTAGCTCTCTGCATTTGCTGTTTTTCAGCAGGCCGAGCTGTAGTGTTTTGGTCGCCATTTTTATTCCGCTTAACCAATGGGGTTGCAATTTGGTGATCATTTTGTTTGACAAATTCCAAACAACTTTGTAGTTCACTTCACAGCCCAGAAATGAAAGGAAAACCCATCAATAATTAAAACAAGATTAGCTGCAGAATGTTTTCAACACAGCTAAAACACTTCATCAAGTTTTACACCACAACCACACCATTAATTTACATTGCCACCAAAAGATAAAAAGGAGGAGCTCAACTCCATCTAGCCTATTACAACATGAAGCCAAAATCTAGGCCTAGCGGAGGAGTACTTGCCACTACCACTCTAAAAATCATCCAAATTGTTAGCGGTAGCCTCGCTGCCCATAGGTGAAGGTGGAGCAGGAAGAGGCGGCATGTCATCCTCGGTGTCCATGTCGGAATCTGGGGCCTCTCCTTCACCATCCACATCCCCTCCTTGCTGTTCAAGAAGGTGTTGAGCGTCATGGGCGGCAAGCATAGCATTGGCATGCTCCAAGGTACCGTGTACCTCCTCAAGCTCATCTCTAGTTTGTGCTAACTCATTTTGGGTGTTGTTGTGTGCAATCTGGAGGTCATTCAATTGCCTCTCCAAGTCAGCAATCATGGCATCTCTAGTGGTCACCTCAATGGACAAGGAGGTCCTCTCGACCCCTATGTCACGGGCGCGAGCGGACATGTCCATGGCAATGTTGAGCATCTCGCTCTGCGACCGTCCAAGAAGTGCCTGCAAGCGGTGGTACGCCCGCATCCACCTCATCATCAAGGCGGCTGCAGCGACGGGGTTCTCCGCCATCCTCAGAGGGGAACTAAGGTAACGCCTCATCCAGTGGGGATCATCCGGCTGAGTCGGTGGGAATAAACCCAGTAACTGGTGCTCAACCAACTCCTGGTTCTGGGCCACAAAGGAGCTAATGCCATTCAAGGCAGCTAGCTCACACATCGTCTCCATGTGGTGCCCGTGAACTTCCACCGTCCAGGTGGGGGAGCTAGGACACGGCGGGTGGCGGTATACCACCAACCGCACACGGGAACGAACCACACCTCGGTCTTGGATAATAGTCCTCTCATACTGTGGCGGTGTAGGGTAGTCCAGTGCCTGTAGAACCGACCACAAGATGCTAGGGAAGCCTTCCCATCCCAAGCAATCAGAGAAGGACACGTCGTTGGGGTAGCTAGCCAGGTCAGCGAGGGCGTCCATCTGAACCAAAAGAAAAAGGGCAAGGGTGAGAACCGGTTAGCGCCAAAGAATAAGAACAGATTCGGTGCAGGGTGGTAAAAATTACAAAACTCAAAATCTACAAGCTCAAAAATTCCCAAATTTGGCCAGAACATTGTTTAAGTAATTCCTAACAAGTTTCATGTTGAAGGTTTGAGCAGAAACTGTCGTTAAGATGGTGTAAAAATTCAATTTCTATCTCACTATCCCCAGAAATTTCCAGCAGACAGGGGGTTACCATTTTTAGCATAACTCCAGTTTTACTGAACCATTTTCGTTGAAATTTCTTCAGTATATACTTTATAATATTTATGACAACTTTCATGTTGAACACTTTTTCATTTGATAACGTTTTCAGTTTCGAATTAAGGGTGCAAACAGATTGTTCTCAGCAGGATTTTTGGGTTGTGATTAGAATTTTGACGGCGGTTCGATTTGGCCAAGCGTTGAGATTTGATATTAATTCAGTGAGATGCAATGCATGAGCGGCCTATTCGTTCTGGCCAACACACATGCCAATAATCTTTTGGCTTACGAAGTTAGTGCCGGTGGCTAGGCAATATCCGTCTCTCCCTATATTATCTAGCCGAATTTCTAACCGTTTAGTCATACGGAATCGCGGTTAGTGTACCTGCAGAAAATTCCATTCCAGAGCATATAATCAACCTTTCGTGCCAGCACTCACGAAAGCGTCTCCATTCATTACCACCCACTATAGAGGTGGCACCCGAACGTTTAACATTGAACGGGCAATGTTCATATGTCACCAAAGCAACATATTGACAGTTTCATACGCTATTGAAATAGCGTATTGACTTTGTGCCGCCATCATATTTGCATATGATGCCGTGGTACGCTACAGCAATCGCCGTACCTTGCGCCCACCATGCTATTCTATTTTCATACGCCATCACAGCGTATTAACTATGTGCCGCCACTAGATTTTCATATAGTGCCGTGGTACGTTACAGCAATCGCCGTACCTTGCGCCCACCATTGCGTAAAGTAAATGACAGAATGAAATGTGCTGGAAGTCAGTATAATATACTATTTGCCACCTATCATATCGTGATCCCTTAACCCACATAGGCTTCACGTTCTAGGTAACATCCTTAGCGGTCCTATAATAACCTTCCTTCGCAAAACGCGTCGGAAGCACGAGTTGGCAAGTTTTATTCAAAAATCGTTTATTAAAGGTTTGTTGCTCTCTCCGGTGCGCTGCTTCGGCTCTGATGCCAGCTGTGGCGGACCACTCCGAAATTATTCCAAGTTAAGTACCTCGGGACAACTAATCACGTAGTCAGGCACTTAATCCGGAATAAGCTGGAGCGCCGTCGGATTTAACCCGATTAAACCACGTACTTTTCTCGATCGAAACAACAGCACGCCCACACGAAGGTGAGTTCCAGAGATTACAACATCCCACAAATTTAACATACACCATAGGTATCACAAGTTATTACAAATCGAGTTCAAATTCAAATCAGAGTACAAAAGTCTTGCAGCGGAAATAAAAGTTTCATTGCAGCGGAAGAAATAATCTAACGACGATACAACAACACCGTGCTGAAGCCTGCCACGATGCTACTCCTCCCGATCCTCGGCAGAGGACGGAACCCATTCAATGTGCCAGCCAGGGGGAATCTGGACAGGCCAAGTCAAAGCATCGACATCCAAAGGTGTACCTGTAAATCAATGCCACAAGCAAGGCTGAGTATACTAATACTCAGCAAGGCTTACCCGTCGGGTGAAATCTATATCACCGACATCTAGACAATGAGAGGCTTTTGGCTGGTGGGTTTGTTTGCCAAAAAAAAAACAACTAAGTAGGTCCTTGCTTTCAAATTTTAGCATCATATTCTAGTAGATTTAACCATTCTAGATTAGCATCCTTTCTAAACATACAAGTGGTGCAATACAATTTAATTCATACAACAAGTTCATATTTCTCATAATTCCACTTGTTACTCAATGTAGCATGGCGGTCAAGCAGTCTCATTAACCGCGAGAAGCGGACAGTTCGAACCGAATTTCTGCTACCTGGCCAGGGGAAACCCAACACACACGGATACTCTGCTTGCTATAAAAGGTACAAGCATTTCCCAACCTTTCCCATCGATCCACAATTCGGAACCGGGTCCATTTCCTTAGGATAAAGGTTTACTGCTTCACTCACAGTCTCACGCATATATCCACAAGTGTACGGCAGGGGAAAACAAAGTTTCCAAGGAGAGATGGCTATCGGCCCTAGCTGCTTCAATCTGGTACCGGGCTTACCGGCTCCCATATACCGGCATGCATGTGGTACGTTCAAAAACTTGATACACTCATCCACACAATTCGACCTTAATCAATTATCATACACGGACGGGAGATCTACATCTATCATCCCGCCCGTCAATCCTTATGATTCCAACATAAGTAAAGACAAGCAATTCCTATATCTCGCGAGTGACAGGAAATCACTCGACTTGTAACGGACCTAAAGCAATGCCCTATCGATCCTTTCATACTAGTGTTGCAATTCATAGGTACTAGGAGATGTGCAGCTAAGGTATTCAATCAATTCCTTGAACGTAAATGCACAAGCATAGAGAATTCAAAGTGCATAATTTGGTAAAGGTTAGGTTATGCTCCGGGGCTTGCCTTCTTGCTCGGACTGGGGGTTAGCCTCCGGGTTGGTCGCTTCTTCACCGGCACCGTGCTCCGGGATTTCTTCCTCGTCTACGGGGATGAGGTGGTAGTTGCCGTCCGGGATGGCGCCTTCTACATGAGATGCATAGTTTAAGGCGGCTGCCTAAAGATTCTAAGATTAAGGCCTTTGAAGGCCATATTCACCTAGACATGCTTAAGCATTACTATGCTCTTCACAAAACAAGGTGTAGGTGTGGAAATAGTTTTATTGATTTCGATGGTGATTGTGTACATATATAAAAGAATTCTATTTAT
The DNA here is from genome assembly GCA_015342445.1 of Digitaria exilis. NCBI lineage: Eukaryota > Viridiplantae > Streptophyta > Magnoliopsida > Poales > Poaceae > Digitaria > Digitaria exilis. The sequence goes on from JACEFO010002313.1 coordinate 323,781, forward strand.
TTCTTCACAAGTTTAGGGTGCTGTTCTGAATTTTGAGAATTTCTTTATTTTACTCTAACTAGTTAACCAAAAAAGGTTATTCTTTTATATAAATCAATTTCCACCTAGATTCCTTCTCATTTTTGTTTCTCCATTTCTGTTCATCATTTTTAGCTATAAACTTTATGGCAGCTACTGGAGTATAAGAGCTAAGCTCACTCCAAAATTTAGCTAATTTTGAGCTACACACAATTTATTAAAAATATAACAAACAGCTAACTGCAGAAGTGAAATAAATTCATATAAAACTGAAAATTCATCCATTTTAGGAGATTTTCCTATCCAAAAACACACATTTATTTATTTGCTAGCCTAAACAGAGCAAAAATTATGTTTTTCATTTTTAACAGGTGTGTTAACAAATTTTTAGTCCTCTGGAGCAAAATGGTGATTTTTCACTGCACAGATTATTTTTAATGATTTCTGCACTGCAAAAAGACAGAAAACACATTTTAATTCATAACTGGAGCTACACTGCATATTTTTAGGTCCCCTTTGGACACAAGCTGTCCAAAGTCACTACAAGCAACATATCCAAAGATCAACCCTAGCGGAGCTCTGGATTTGAAATGGTGCACAACTTTCAATTTTCATAGTTTGAATTTTAATTCAAAAACAGTTCGTCAAAAGTACAAACATGTCTAATAGAGATTGTAGTTTAGACTCTCACGAATCCAGGGAGTATTTTTGTGCATTTTTATGATTTGTGTACGATTTTTAATGGATTTTACAAGATTCGGGAAAAACAAATCTAGGTTTAAGAATCTATTTTCGCAGGGAACCCTAGAACTTTCAAAACTTCGCGAACAAGTCCCTGGACTTTTGCACAGAGACCCCTAGACAAACGAAGAAGATGAAGTTCGGTCCCTGGGACCTCGCCGGAGTTGCGCCGGCCAAACGACGGCGAACTAGGCACGGGGAAGTGGGGGAAAAGGATCCTGGGCTCACCACGAGTCGTTTGGGGACGGTTTGGAGGCCGGGGATGGTCGGGGTTGCGCCGGCGACGAGGTGGTGGCGGCGCGGCCGCCGCGGCTTTTACGCCGGTGAGCTCGGGGTCGTTCGCCGAGGTTCGAGGGGTCCTAGAGCACCAGTGGAGCTCGAGGAAGCCAATGGCGTGCTCGGTTGACCTCGGGGACGGCTCGGAGTAGGGGCTCGACGTGCGGGTGCTCCGGTGGCCGGAATTCGCGATTTGGGGGAAATCTCAAATTCTCGCCGGAGAAGGGACAATAGCTTGGGGAAAGTGGGGGGAAATGGAGCTGGAGTAGAGGGCTAGCTTCGTGCGGGACGAATTTGGGAATGGTGGAGTGTGGAAAGCGAATTTCTCGGAGAAGCTCGGCTCGGTTCGCGCGGCGCGAGGAAGAAGAAGACCGAGCGCGCGCGGGGAAGTGGAAATGGCCAAGTGCGCGAGTGAGAGGAGGGTTGGGAGTGCTCGGTGGAGTGCTTGGGCACGCAAAGGAGCACTGCGCGGCCTCGGGAGCGTGCGCGCGGAGTAAAGGCCGACGCGACGCGCCATTGATGCTCTGAGAGCTAGGGCAGCGCGCGAACGGCTCGGTCGGCGAGGGGGATCGTTGCGTGCTGCTGTAGGATCGTCTACAGGGCGGGTTGGAGCGTAGTGGGACGGTATCGCGCCCTGCAGAGCGCTCAGCGCGGCGCGGGCGCGCGTGCGACCGCAGCGGCGCGCGACCGCATGATGGCGCACCGCGGCGCGAGGCGAGGCGAGGCGACGGCGGCGAAGTGACGGCTCGGGAGTGGCCGGACAAGAGCTAGGCGACAAGCGTCAGCATCCGCCGCGGCTTGGCCAGCCCGACGCCGCCTGCGCCGCTCGCCGGCCACGTGGCGGCCGAGCTCCGGCCAGCGCAGCGCGCGGCAGGGGCACTGTTGCTTGCCCGTGGAGCTCCGATTTCAAATTCAAATTTTCTCCAAAAATTTGAACTGAACTTGAAAAAGTGTAAAAATAAAAGTTGGAGTTTGGAAGATGGGACACAACTTTCTTTTTGGGGTGAACTTGAAATTCAAAGTTTTTCAAGCTCAAACAACCCAAAAACAAAAAGGTGCCCAGAATGGTAATTTGAGTTTTTGAGGGACTAAACTGCAAAATTTTCAAAAGTTTCCAGCAGTGACTAGGGTTTATTTGTGATGACAAACAACTTTTATTTTTGGAGATTTTCAAGTTTAGTACAAAAATCTTGAGTTTTCAGTTGGTGCCAAACAACCCTTGTTTTTGGAGTTTAAATTTGAATTTTTGATGAATTTTTGAATTTCAACCCATAATTCCTGTTGCATTGAGTTTAATTGCACTTTTTAATTCTTTTGACATCAGAGATGTCACAAGGTTCCTCTCCTGCTGCAATATATTCCGCATGTGCTGCTTCCAAATAACGAAGTTGTGCTCTCCACAAACTTTTACTCGGGGTGTAACTTTTGCTAGGGGTCAATTCAATTTTTTCCTTCCCACCAGACGAACGACGGTTATCTCGCCCACCACCGCTACCTCCAGCAGCAGAAGCCATGTCCTTTCGACAATACTTTTAACTTTTATATAAAGAAAATATAAAGAATTAATTATCTAGGGGCTAGTTAATAATTAATCTTGAAATCCATGTGCTAACTTATATGAATATAAATATTCTAGGGGCTAGTTCATAATTAAACTAAAAAGAGATAAAAGGTAATTCTTATATAAAAAATAAAAATGAAACAATGCAAAGGATTATAGAAATTATTAACACTAGAACTATAGAAATTATTAACAATAATGATGAACAACTACAAAATCTCTCTCCTCTCTCCCTCATTTTAGGAAATCACAAATTTCTCTAGCTACAAAGCATTAAATGCAACATACTAAACTTCGGTGAGCGGGTAAATGAAGTTACTAACCTTTAGAACACTTAGATGGGTAAAATCTCCACAAATAGTTGAAAAAATGGGCAGCACCTCCCCCCTAGAGCTCTTGGATGTGAAGAACAAGCTCCTCTCGGGTAGATGCAATTTGAGCGGCTGGCTGTCGAGCCGGTACAAACCGTGAATGTTTAGTACCGGCTGGTGGCTCCAGCCGGTACTAAATTCCCTGCACCGGCTGGAGTCAACAGCCGGTGCTAACTGAGCGCATTTAGTACCGGCTGGTTTCACCAGCCGGTACTAATGTGTTCTAGCCGTTGCCCCTGACACCAGAGGTGTCGGTGAGCGCCATTTAGTACCGGCTGGTGACGCCAGCCGGTACTAAATTAGCGCAGTGACGTCGACGCATGGCTCTTATGCACGTTAGTACCGGCTCAAAGTGCAACCGGTACTAACGTGCCAGGGACGAATACTCGGTTCTCTAGTAGTGTATGATGTTAAACCGCCAAGTATGATGGTCGTTTTCCTCTGTTAAAGTTGCCTCCTGTAGGGCATCCCAGAACTGAAAGTACTCATACAAACCGACTAATGACAACCGACCATGTATATCTCTCGGCCATTTGTCTCTCCAAGAACGCTTCTACTACTGTCTGTTGTTGCCTAGTTTTGGGGGGAACCGCTGCCACAACTGATGGAGCGAGTTCATCTAGACTGCAGCCGAGCAACCATTTGTTAGACCAAAACAGTGTATCTGTCCCATGACCAACATGTGACACTAAAGATATATCAAAGAGGGCCGCTGCATTTGGATGAACCAGGATTTACTAGTCCTTTCCACGGTCTGTCTGAGTCTGTTTTCTGAAAGCATAGCCACCAAATTTGCAAGGCCCAACTCATTCGTTCCAGGTTCAGAATTCCGAGTCCTCCCAAGTCGAGTTTGTTACCAATGTTGTCCACCAATAAACAACATTGTCAGAGGCATCGCTGGTGTCGCATTTCATTACCTGGCAGTCCATTCAGCAAGATACGGGTTGAGGCCGTGCGTTGTATTAGTAAAGCATCCAGTCCACGCCATTGTGCTCCAAAACCTAGGTGCTTGCCTTAGCTACTGGTTCTCCTCTTGTACACGTTGTCAATCATAACAATGTTTCTATAAACGGGATACAAATATCCCTTAGACTATCTGGAATTAATTAAGTAGGCAATTGAGTTAATTGCCAACCTCAAGGGGCCAGGCATATCTTCATGCCTCCCTTCCTAAACCTCCAGCCGCAGCCGCGTCCCTGCTGCCATGGTGCCCACCCGACGCAACGTGCCCTGGCCGCGACTGCCTACATCACCTAAATAGTTGCGCTAGGGCTCGGGTCCTATCACTCCTCTCTATTCTTTAAAATACATCTCTTCTTACCATGCCAATAGTATATGAACCAAATATATGCATTTTAATTAGGGTCTATTCTATGGTTATGACTATGAGGATCATTATTTGTAAGGACGCAAATTTGCTAGACTGTTGTAAGGATAAGTTTGATTATTATTCCTACCATACACACTAAGAAATATAGGGAGCGGCACAGTCCCTTTCTTTTGTTTTTTGTTCAGAAACTAAACAAATAAATTGGGAACGATATTTTCTTGAGTTTGATAGATGATTTTGTGACTAGGGAAGGATCTCCATTGATTGGTACTATTTCTATAGGCCAAACCCTAGGACATCCTTGCCAATATATTGTATGTGGTTTGCACCCATCATCGATATACTAATTCCTGAGCCATACGTGACTTCAGACAGATTAAAAAGGGTGAGCATGTAAAGTAGCTATCAAGGTGCATGACACAGTATGTAAGCCAGTGAGGAATTTCCTAATAAATAAAAGAAAACTCAGACAACTGGCATAAAAAAAAAACCTAAAAGCTAAATCATCAACAAAATGAAATGTGCATTGCTTGTATAGGTGATTTCAGGTATGGCATGCAGTCGTCGTGTAAAAGCCGTGCTGATGACCTCAACAATCACACTAGCACCAAACAGGTAATTTGCAGCTGTAACTTACTATTCTAAATGTGGAAAGGAGTTAGATTGTAGATTCCATGATATAGCTGGCTTTTCTGCTTTGCTGAGTAGTCTAGGTCCTGCCCAATAACCTACATTCTGTCAAGGGGTGTTGTTGTCTATGATAGTGAATAAGTGATTGCGTCAAGAATCTACCTTGTTCTAAACTCCCAAAAACATATGCAATATCTCATAAAATAATAGGGCCACATGTCGACAGATACAAGAAAAGGTGCACGTCTTTTACAAATTCATGTTTGTGCTTTTCAAAAGAAAACCTGAGAAATCTGCTAATATATTACCAGAAGCTGTTGCCTGGCATTGAGATAAGGCACATCTGCATAGTTCTACTATGGTAAAGACTTCTTCTTAGAAGGATCGTGTACTAGAGTCAAGTGCTTAATATTATTTATAGATTATCCTACATAGACTGTGTCAACATAATATATAAAGAGTTAAAGACTGTTCCAGAAAAAAAACTATAGTAGAACTGGAAGCAACCAATGTAACAATATAAGAATTTTGTGCAAGAAAAATGCTGATTGGTAGGGCTGGACGAAAAGCTCGTAACTCGCTAGCTCGCTCGACTCGCTCATTAATGGCTCAGCTCGAGCTCGGCTCGTTCTATAACAAGCCAGCTCGTTTTATAACGAGCCAGCTTGCAAGCTGCTCGTGAGCCAGCTAATTATCAAGCCCGCAAATTTAAATTGGCTCGACCCATTTGATCTAGTGGAACAAACAATTGATTGTATGGTTTTGGATGTTTTTATTTTAAAGTTGTTTTGTTTCGAATCTGCTAAACAATACTTGTTAGTGTTTCAAGTGGCATGTGGTGCAAACTAATTATTTTCGGTTATGATGATTGGGCAAAACGAGCCAAAACGAGCCAAACGAGCTATACTTAGTGATGATGTGTTTGCATATATTCTCTCTACATTGTCTTGTGAGCCAAACGAGCCAGCTCGAGCTCGCTAACGAGCCGAGCCATAACGAGCCGAGCTGGCTTGACATCCAGCCCTACACAGGAACAAAATATTTATAGCAGTGAGAAGTGGACATACTAGCATATTCAGGCGCGAGGTATCCAAATGTCTGTTGGATATATGCCCAAAAGCCAATTGGATTGGATCCACTAAAGGCCCAAAGGGATATTGATCCATGAGGGATTAGGGTTCCTATTGGGCCTATGTGATAAAAGCCCATTAGTACCCCTATATATACGTGGGAGGGGCTAGGGGTGCTATGAACACTTTTGGCCGCCACTGCCCTCCACGCCCGCTCCTCCCGTTGCTCTCACGGACCTAGCAGTCCGGACCGTGACGCATCCTCCCCGTACGTGTGGATACCTTGGAGGTGCTACGCTTGGAGCACAAGGACGAGCCGGACCAGACGGACGTTGCAACTGCACTGCCGGCCACATCGACACGCTCTCCTACACCGAGACGGTTTCGCCGCATCCACGCGTCTAGTGGTAACGATCTGTGATCTCCTACTTGCAAGGTTTCTGGGTTTACGCGGTAGATTAAAATTGTTTTAGCTAGCGTAGCCTACCCATTTCCCTACAGTGGTATCAGAGCCATCTTACGTAGTTTTTGATCTAGGTCATGAGCATATGGAGATATGCTTGGTTGTAGATGAATTTTGATCGGGTTCGTGATCTTGCTATGACGGTCGTGTAACGAATTACTTCTACCGGTCGGATATCCGCCATCGGAGTTAAGTTATGCACGTAAACCCAATCATGGCTACATGTAGATCAATGTGATTGGAAAAATCGAATCTAGGTCAAGTCTCAGGCGCATGTGATGCGTGGCGATAGTTGATTGGATCTACTACCGAGGCGAGAGAGATGCGAAAACATGTTGTTCGGTAAAACAGCCGTAACTTTTGCATACGAACTCGGATTGAGACGACTTTTATATGAAAATTCATCTACGAAAAATTTTAGATGTGGAAGTGAATGCATTGTAGTTTTGGTGAAATTAAATTTCCCAAATTCGGCCAGGAAGGTGGAGTTTTCTGCGATTTAAGTTTGGACGTCGGATCGCCTAACTTGTTTTTGCAGGAATCATGTGATCGGTATGGCCCGTATGTGTATGTGATGCATGTATGTAACAAATTCATGTCCTGCGTGTCACGATTAGGGCAATACGGCTGGAGCCATATGTATTGTCAATTTAATGTAATGGCATGCGTGTCAACATGTGATGATTCAAACGCGAATGTGTAATTTATTTACTAGTATGCGTTAGATAGTTCTTGGAGGACTCATCACTAAAGGATGACGCATATAGTTCATGGTGATGGAGATCAACATGATGAGCATTCAAATGGTGATGGAGATCACCATGTGGTTATGGTCCATACCGCGTCACTAATGCTATGTGATTGTCATTCTTATTGTTCTACTTTTACATGTGACATTTTTTATAGTTCATGTATGCGATCATATAAGTAGAACGATCCCTCAGCAATGTTTAAGCTTGTGTGCCCTCCCAAATCTTGCACCATCATGTCTTGTATGATTAGTGGTGGGTCTATGAAATTAGGGTGCCACTAGTTTTCGTTAACTAGATGAGTTCGTATTGGATACTTAATCGCATGAGGTTTGGTTACCTTAGACAAAGTCATCTTAACGGTTAAGGACTTTGGGGCACAAAGTGATGTAGACATCGACTACACTACGAGTACGACGACAGCAGACATGATGCCAGAGGATCAGGCGCCTAGGTCCTGGCGCCTCCCACTTCGGCGCTAGAGGCCCAGGAGCTCCCTCCACTTGGGCCGATTACGCGGGCTCACGCAAGAGAGTTGAACTACATCATGGTACTGAAGAATGAAGGCCCAGGAGAATAGACGACCAGCCCACTTGGAGGCCCGTGGTTGCGGCGGCCCAGCTAGTGGCGTCTAGGGTTTCCCAACCCTAGGGCGCCCCCCTTCTGTAGCCGCCAGTGGCTGCGCCCCCTCTATTTAGTTAGACTACTGTTTTCATTTGCAACTTGAGTTTTGTTTTACGATTAGCCTCTGCTAAACGGATCACGCGCAAATACGCGTTGACCTCTATAATTCAGCACTCCACCTTCGAGTGATATTAAGATTGCTCGCCTCTTTCTCTTTTTTGTTCTTCGATTGCAAACAGGGATTGATCTTCGTGATTAGGCCGACCTTGCATCCGCAAGTTCGGTAACCACAGGGAGTTGGTTCAGCGATTGCATTGGCGCCTCGAGTTCGCTCGTCGTAGTCGGATCGTGAGGGTCTACTTCTGCCCAAGTCGAAATTACCTCCACTCACCAAAAGATCGGGCAGTCTGCCTCTATCAAGTGGTATCAGGATTTTAGGTTGATCGGTGAGTTTATCGAGTGCTTTCACCATCCTATCGTCCACAAAACCATATACATATTCAGGTTTAGACCTTTATCCCAGCACCTTTTGAGCCGCGCACTTTCATTCGATAATTTGCATTGTTGAATTTGTGTGCTTCATGTGCTCATTTTGTTGCTGATCTGAGTTATCGCGTACGCCGCCATCGCCGCTTCGCCACCACCATATCCCCACCATCAAACCCTAGTTTCCACCAGTTCTTCCCCTGCGCAACACCAGACCGAAACCCCCCTTCGCAAACCCCCCTCCAAATCCACCGAGCAGTCCATACCCCCCAGCAGATCCACCGAGCAACCCACCAAGCAGACCCCCCACCCCACCAGATCCCGCCGCTGCGTTCGCCATTGAAACCCTGATTTGAGGTACCTTTAGTAAAATGGGCATAACTTTTCGCTCGTAACTCCGTTTTGGCTGAATTTTTTACAGCAGATTCCTAACTCCGAGATAGGCCTAGCCACACCATCTTCGGTCGGTGTGGTTTCTCAAAAAATTCAAAAAAAAATCGGGAGCATAATTAAAAAAATTGATTACTGTGTTTGGACCGTTTCCGGCAAACACGTTTGATTTTCTGTAGACCACATTCGATCTCTGTTTCAGTTGAAACTTGCTGTGGTTCCTATTCTGGTGCTCCTAGTTGTGAGAGAAATATCAAAAAAATAAAAAAAATGAAATTCCAAATGAACTGTGATTCCTACTAGTGCCTTTTCGGAGAAATCTGCTGTACTATTTACGACACTATCATTGTGCTAGTTCTTTGAGTTTCACCGTCATGCCTTGTTTCGTTCCGTCATCCTTGCTGCCATGCTTACCCCCCGTGCGTGATATTTTGTCCAGCAACAAGTTGTACCGTGTTAGCACTATAATTCAACTTTGCATTATTGTTTTGATTATGCTAACCCTTGGACTGAGTGCAGCCTACCCAGAACTCCACATATTTCTCCGACGAGCGGGTTTCAGGGTCTCCAGGCAATTGCTCCTCCAATCTCTCACCGGTACTACTTGTTGGTTGCAGGTCCCCTCTGTGTGTTTGGTAAGAACGAATAAGAACTTGATAACAGGATGTTAGTTGAGCGCCTTGTGAGCCTGTGATACACCTTGTTGTCTTTTGCTTGCTGCTGCGTTTTCACTAACCATGGCAGGAGACGAGGACAAGGATGCCAAATTGCTAACCATGCAGGCACAGGTTGATGGCCTCACCACGGACATCTAGATGATGCACGAACGTCTGGATTCGACGGTCACTTCATCCACCGAGCGGTTCGATCAGATCGACCATGCTCAAGCTGCTACTCGGAACACCCTCGACACCATCATGGCTCGCCTTGACGGCCTCACCGCGTCGCTCATGGACCTCCAGAAAGACTACGGCGGTGAATCCGAACAGGACGGCAATCGCCCTCCTCGTGCCCGTCGTGTTCCACATCAGCAAGATTCCTTTGCTAAAATTAAATTCAAGATTCCACCTTTTACTGGCAAATATGATCCTGCTGCATATCTTGATTGGGAACTAGAGGTAGATCATAAATTTGCATGCCATGATATTCCTGCTAGTTCGCAAGTTAAGGCTGCTATTAGTGAATTTCAAGAGTTTGCCTTGCTCTGGTGGCATGAGTTTAAGCAAAAGAATCCTGCTAGCCTTCCGACCAACAGGGCACAATTAAAAACTGCTATGCGACGTAGATTTGTGCCATCATATTATGCTCGCAATTTGCTTAACAAATTGCAGTGCTTCCAACAAGGCCAACAATCCGTGGAGACTTATTACCAGGAGCTGCAGAAAGATATGATTCGCTGCGGCCTCGTTGAGACGGATGACGCCGCCATGGCACGCTTTCGTGGTGGTTTGAATTGTGATATTCAGGATATCCTTGATTTTACGAACTATGATAATATCACCATCCTATTTGAATTTGCTTGCAAAGCTGAACGACAAGTGCAGGGACTCCGAGCGAAGACCTACTCTAACTCTTTTGCAGGACGTCGCCCTTCCTCTGGCGCCACCCCTGCTGCCTCTGCGCCTACGCTTGCACCTGCACCTGCTACACCGCGCGACCGCGCGACGACATCTCCAGCAACTACGGCCACCGGATCTACTACTTCGATCGCCCGTACGCGCGACATCCAGTGCCACTGCTGCAAAGGTTTTGGACACGTCTTTCGGGATTGCCCCAGCAAGCGCACCCTGATCATTCATGATAATGGTGAGTATTCTTCCGCTAGTGACTCAGAGGAACCTACATGTAACACCCAGATTTCCATGAAATCCGTATGCTTCCATATGTGTGCCCAGGATGTCCACAGAACACATATAGATTACAAATATTGAATCACAGAGAACACAATGCTCGAATAAAATAGTTTATATCAGAGTTTAACACAAGACATAGTCTTAAACAAATAACACAGCGGAAGACTTAATATTACTAAACGTCTTAACTACGAAGAGCCTCAAATCCACAGGGACCACCGACTGGTTGAACACAGCTTAGAAGTACGGCAGATCCTCCGGAAACTCAGCAAGCGACTGATCATTCAATGCTCCATCTGTTACCCATCCGGGATTTTGTTGAATAGTTGCAAGTGTAAGTAAACCATCTTACTTAACAAGTATAACACGGGTTATGCAAGGACAAAAGGCTTGACACGGTTATACTGCATTAGCACTTTTAGTTGATTCATTTTATTATCATCCAACTTACTACAAATGAGTAGATCCCAAGTATAAACCCATTAATAAGGTATAAGTGATTTTAGAACAAACCAACATCAACCACTAATATCATCTTCTAATCAAAAAGGATCCAGGCCGCTCGTATCCGTGAGCACGGCTATCATGATAGTTCAACACACTCTGCAGAGGTTTCGCCCTTTACCCGCCGGTCACATAAATCCAAAAGAACTTATGTTACGAGGACTTTCACAAAAACACCCTAACAAGCACAGTAGCCGTTTTGGTTCAACATAGGCAGCATAACCCGAGGCATCGAGATTGACGTACGCTCAGGGCGCAACGTGAGGGGGTCAATGGCGTCCAGAGCGAGAGCGCAATCATCGCAACGTGTGAAGCTGCCGTACATCGGGCGCTTACATCACGGGACTTTGCCTAACGGGGCATAGCCAACGGATAAAACCGTCCTCGATGGATCAAACTATACTCTCACCCATGCACCCCACATACGCCTTTCGGTAACCACTGGCGAGCTAGAGACGTACAAGTTAATTATCCAAGACCAGAGCCATTATAGTTCCAACGGCGGCGAACAGGTTCCTGGGTTGCCGCTTTAAGAACCGGACCTTATGGAGAGACATTAGAACAAAGCACAAAGCACATGCTCTAATTCCCTAGATCAAACCTTATAGAGACACTAGAACAAAGCACACAGCACATGCTCTAGTTCCCTGAACCATGTTGCTAAAAAGCATCTTTTAACCATCATTGAAGTGAACCATTATTTCCACATTAACATAAAAATAAAGGTTGGTTGCAGCGCATAGCATAGTCTAACCATAATGCATAAAACCCTGGGTAACAAGGAATCGGGTAAAGACTAGGAACATCCTTAGTGGCTAACAATTTTAGACACATGCACATGAGTTCGGGTGATTAAATGGTGTATAGGTAACAAGGATGGTCCGTGTTATACTTGCCTTCCTCAGAGAACTGCTGCTGCACTTGATCTTCGAGAACGGGATCGTCGGCGTACTCGAACGGCTCGGCAACTACTCACATTGATCACCACACAAGCATCAACACATACATGCAAACAAGATTATTTAATTAGAACAGTACACCAAACATGAACAAAAGATGAAAAGAAGGTTTTAGAACTAATCTACGCTTCACTACGAACACGTGAGCGCGAGAATCACTCAAATCGGAGTTAAAACGGAGAAACTACGCTAAAAACGGGCTCTAGGGGCTTGCTGGTAAGGATTTTAGGCTTCCAGGGGTGTTTTTGAAAGAAACCAGGGACCTAAAACATAATTTTGTATAAAAACTCGAGGTCTGCGGTGTAAAACTGCCATCTAGGACGGCGGGCATTATTTTTCAAAAGCGCAGGGGCTAAAACGAAAGAAAAAGGACTTAGCTGTAAATACTTTTGAATAGAGGTGGACCGCGGGTTAATTTTTGAAAAACAGAGGGGCTCTTTTGCAAAAACGTCACGGCAGCGGGGTTATGCTGACGTCGGCTGACGTCATGGTTGACCGACCCGTGGACCGAACCTTAGACCGCCGTGAACCGCGGTTCACGAGAACCGGACCGGGTTTACATCGGGTCAGATCTGGAGCGTTCAGATCGGATCGGACGGCTGGAAATAGATCGCGGCTCGGCTCACCGGAGCGCGGCGGCGCTAGGCCGAGGGCTCGCCGGAGATGGCTCGGCTGGGGGCTAGAAGACTCCAAACCTCGCCGCGATGGGTTCTAGAGAGAGAGGAGAGAGAGGAGAACTCAATTTTGGAGCTCGGAGCGAGGTTTGGGCACTGGTGGAGGCCGGCGGCGAGCGGAGGCGGATTGGCTTCTCCGGCGAACTCGCGCGGGTGCTGCAGGGCGAGAGGGAGGGGGAAAAACGGCTTGGCGCGATGCTTACCCCGCGGCGAAGCTCTTGGCGTGGATCTTAGCGTCAAAGACGCGGCGGACTCACGGCTTGGCGGTGGCGGCTCGAAAACAAGGCGGCGCTAGGGTTTAAGCACGGGAGTTGGGGGTACGGCTTAAGGGGGCTGGCGGCGCTATTTATGGGGCCTCGAGCTCCTTGGCGTGCGCGCCAAGTCGCGAGGGAGGACGGCGTGCGCAGCAGGGACTCGCGGCGGCGCGGGGAGGAGTCCCGGCGGCGCACGGCTGGAGGTAGGGGAAGGGACTTACAGGTGGGCCCGGGTGTCAGTGGCAGAGGAAGAGAGCGGAGCGCGCGCTGCGGAGGAGAGAGGCTGACGGGTGGGGCCGCTCTGTCAGGTGCTGCGGGGAGAGAGGATAGCACTGACGCGTGGGACCGGCTGGTCAGTCACAGCGGAGGCGCGGCGGTGGGCTGGCGCGAGCTGGGCTGCGGGATGAACTGGGCTGCGCGACTGATGGGCCGAGCTGCTGCTGGTGGGCTGCGGAAAAAAAAGAGAAAGGAGCTGGGCCTCGCGGGAAAAGGAGAAAAGGGCTGCTGGACTGGTGGGCTGAAAGGAGAAAGAGAAAAAGAAAGAAAAAGAAAGGTTTTTCTTTTATTCAAACACTCCTTTGAATTCAAATTCAAATTTGAATTCAACAATCAAAAATAAATGCACCAGCATGAATGCAGCAATAATGTTTCTATTTCCTATATTTGCTTTTAATTATTCAAAAATTTTATTTCCCTATATTATTTATGAGCACTTTAATAGAAAAACCAATTAATTACGAAATTTTTAAAAAGGCTATTTTTAGGGTGTTACAACTCTACCCCCCTTAACATGAATCTCGTCCCCGAGATTCGGATCTAGATTGGAAGAGATGTGGATATTCTGCCTTGAGATCCATCCTTTCTTTCACAAGTTGCTTCACCTTCTGAGTGACGTTTCCTTGCACACACGAATGTCCTTGTTCCTGGTGACCCTCTCTAATTCCTCCAAAACCTTGACCGACCTCTGAGGACTTAATTGCCTGATACTCAATCTTCTCTCCTGATGGAGCCACTAACTGAACTGCACGCTTGGAGCACTGTATGACGGCATCGTACTTTGCTAGCCAGCTCATTCCCAAGATCAGATCCATCCCGATAGAATTCAGGACTATAGGGTGTGCTAGAAAGTCTACCCCCCTTATGTTAACCGCTACATTAGGACAACGTAATGTGGCCCGAAGTTCTCCTCCCGGTGAATTAACTAACATGGTATTTCCCATAGGTTGCATAAGCATCAAGTTCTTTTTCACAAAATTGACGGATATAAAAGCATGCGAAGCTCCAGAATCGAACAAAACTGTAGCAGGTTGTGAGTTGACCGAGAACGTACCGACTACCACATCTGTGGCTACTTCTGCAGTTTCTGCTCCCACATGGTTGAGCTTGCCCCTGGCGTAGTTCTGCTGGCCACGATTTCCCTGCGCCTGCTGCTGATTCCCATTCTGAGCTGGTTGTGGTCCTGTCTTCTGGTTGTTGTTCTGACCAGTGGAGTTCTGGACCCTCCGGGGACAAAATTTAGCGTAGTGTCCCTGTTCTCCACAGTGGTAGCATGCCCTTGGGTCAACGGAAGTGGTGTTAGCCGGGGTGGTGCGTGAAGCCTGAGTGTTATGCTGCTCGTTCTGGTAGTGCTGCTGCTGCTGTGGTGGTGGATTCTGAGTATGCTGGTGATCCTGATAACCTGACTGTCCCTGAGTGCGCTGCTGATTCACCTGCTGGGAGTTGTAGCGGGGGCGGACGTTGCTGCTAGATTGCTGGTTCATGAACTTTCTCTTCTTATCCTCAATCTCACGACGCTTGTGCTCCACCATCAGGGCACCATCAACCAATGCACCGAAGGTTGGGAAGGTGATGCACATCAACTGTAGCTGCAAAACATCCTGGAGTCCATTCCGGAAGCGAGTTTGCCTCTTCTCATCCGTCGACACCTCATCTGGTGCATAGCGGGCCAACTCAAGGAACTTGTCACGGTAGGCAGTGACACTCATTCCTTCCTGCGTCAGGGCTAGGAACTCCCTCTTCTTTAGGACCGTCAGTCCCTCAGGCACATGGTGAGCACGGAAGGCATCACGGAACTGCTGCCAGGTGATCTGGTTGCGATCGGGTTGCGCATATTGGTATGCTACCCACCAGTCGAGAGCGGCTCCTTCAAATTGGCCAGAGGCGTAGAGCACCTTCTCCCTGTCATCACACTGAGCAATGTCGAGCTGTCTCTCCACTGCCTTGATCCAGTCTTCTGCTTCCATCGGGTCCTTGGCGCGGGAGAACTTTGGCGGGCGCCCCTTCAAGAACTCTCCCCTCCTGTCCCGGATGGGCTGGGGAGGTGGCTGAACAGGTGGATTCTGCAGGTTCTGCTGCATCAATGCTATGGCCTGAGTCAACTGTTGCATCGTCTGTGTCTGCAAGCGGACTAGATCTTCCATGGTGGGCGGCTGGTTCTGGTTCTGATTCGGGTTCTGGTTCTGGTTCTGGTTACCACCACCCATCGATCCTCTTGTCCCAACCATCTGTCACAAAACAAAACCCCAACATTCATAATCGCTGTCATGTCTAACCCAGTGTCAAGAACAGAAGCAATCCATTAACAAGATAAGGTACTCAGGCGATAGGAAAGATGATAGATGATATGCAAAGGAGAGATCAGGAACCCATCTATCTATCCACTAAATACCTTATACCTTAATCCAATACTAGACGATTGCAGACTTCCATCTGCGCTCATCACAATCATTACAAAGATCCAAATCACACATAGGCATAATGACAATTCATTCAAGCATTCAAAGACAAGGTTCACACAAGACTCGGCACTATTAGACTAGTTTTGACTCAAAAACGTTCTATTTGATCTCTATTAACATTTGGGGTCGATGGTGGTGCGGTGAGCTAGGGTGCTGCATCTCCTCGGGGTTCCCTTATGCGGCCTACGGCTAAGGAGCTCCTGGTAGGCGTCCAGGTTGCGTGCCACCAATTGGTACTCCTCGATGCAGGTGGAAAGTAGCCATCAGTGCTCCAACGGACTATCTATCTCTGTCGAGCCATCTATGGAAGTGAAACTGGAGGAGGGCTAGAAAATTTTCACAAAGGACAGAGGTAGAATAGAACACCATTTTTCAACAGAAACTCAACTCTAGGATGTAAAATAGTTTTTAGAGCAAAGATTAAGCAAGTTCTAATCGACCGTTCTATCTAGGCTGTGATCCTACAGTCAGCACGGCTCTGATACCAACTTTGTAACACCCAGATTTCCATGAAATCCGTATGCTTCCATATGTGTGCCCAGGATGTCCACAGAACACATATAGATTACAAATATTGAATCACAGAGAACACAATGCTCGAATAAAATAGTTTATATCAGAGTTTAACACAAGACATAGTCTTAAACAAATAACACAGCGGAAGACTTAATATTACTAAACGTCTTAACTACGAAGAGCCTCAAATCCACAGGGACCACCGACTGGTTGAACACAGCTTAGAAGTACGGCAGATCCTCCGGAAACTCAGCAAGCGACTGATCATTCAATGCTCCATCTGTTACCCATCCGGGATTTTGTTGAATAGTTGCAAGTGTAAGTAAACCATCTTACTTAACAAGTATAACACGGGTTATGCAAGGACAAAAGGCTTGACACGGTTATACTGCATTAGCACTTTTAGTTGATTCATTTTATTATCATCCAACTTACTACAAATGAGTAGATCCCAAGTATAAACCCATTAATAAGGTATAAGTGATTATAGAACAAACCAACATCAACCACTAATATCATCTTCTAATCAAAAAGGATCCAGGCCGCTCGTATCCGTGAGCACGGCTATCATGATAGTTCAACACACTCTGCAGAGGTTTCGCCCTTTACCCGCCGGTCACATAAATCCAAAAGAACTTATGTTACGAGGACTTTCACAAAAACACCCTAACAAGCACAGTAGCCGTTTTGGTTCAACATAGGCAGCATAACCCGAGGCATCGAGATTGACGTACGCTCAGGGCGCAACGTGAGGGGTCAATGGCGTCCAGAGCGAGAGCGCAATCATCGCAACGTGTGAAGCTGCCGTACATCGGGCGCTTACATCACGGGACTTTGCCTAACGGGGCATAGCCAACGGATAAAACCGTCCTCGATGGATCAAACTATACTCTCACCCATGCACCCCACATACGCCTTTCGGTAACCACTGGCGAGCTAGAGACGTACAAGTTAATTATCCAAGACCAGAGCCATTATAGTTCCAACGGCGGCGAACAGGTTCCTGGGTTGCCGCTTTAAGAACCGGACCTTATGGAGAGACATTAGAACAAAGCACAAAGCACATGCTCTAATTCCCTAGATCAAACCTTATAGAGACACTAGAACAAAGCACACAGCACATGCTCTAGTTCCCTGAACCATGTTGCTAAAAAGCATCTTTTAACCATCATTGAAGTGAACCATTATTTCCACATTAACATAAAAATAAAGGTTGGTTGCAGCGCATAGCATAGTCTAACCATAATGCATAAAACCCTGGGTAACAAGGAATCGGGTAAAGACTAGGAACATCCTTAGTGGCTAACAATTTTAGACACATGCACATGAGTTCGGGTGATTAAATGGTGTATAGGTAACAAGGATGGTCCGTGTTATACTTGCCTTCCTCAGAGAACTGCTGCTGCACTTGATCTTCGAGAACGGGATCGTCGGCGTACTCGAACGGCTCGGCAACTACTCACATTGATCACCACACAAGCATCAACACATACATGCAAACAAGATTATTTAATTAGAACAGTACACCAAACATGAACAAAAGATGAAAAGAAGGTTTTAGAACTAATCTACGCTTCACTACGAACACGTGAGCGCGAGAATCACTCAAATCGGAGTTAAAACGGAGAAACTACGCTAAAAACGGGCTCTAGGGGCTTGCTGGTAAGGATTTTAGGCTTCCAGGGGTGTTTTTGAAAGAAACCAGGGACCTAAAACATAATTTTGTATAAAAACTCGAGGTCTGCGGTGTAAAACTGCCATCTAGGACGGCGGGCATTATTTTTCAAAAGCGCAGGGGCTAAAACGAAAGAAAAAGGACTTAGCTGTAAATACTTTTGAATAGAGGTGGACCGCGGGTTAATTTTTGAAAAACAGAGGGGCTCTTTTGCAAAAACGTCACGGCAGCGGGGTTATGCTGACGTCGGCTGACGTCATGGTTGACCGACCCGTGGACCGAACCTTAGACCGCCGTGAACCGCGGTTCACGAGAACCGGACCGGGTTTACATCGGGTCAGATCTGGAGCGTTCAGATCGGATCGGACGGCTGGAAATAGATCGCGGCTCGGCTCACCGGAGCGCGGCGGCGCTAGGCCGAGGGCTCGCCGGAGATGGCTCGGCTGGGGGCTAGAAGACTCCAAACCTCGCCGCGATGGGTTCTAGAGAGAGAGGAGAGAGAGGAGAACTCAATTTTGGAGCTCGGAGCGAGGTTTGGGCACTGGTGGAGGCCGGCGGCGAGCGGAGGCGGATTGGCTTCTCCGGCGAACTCGCGCGGGTGCTGCAGGGCGAGAGGGAGGGGGAAAAACGGCTTGGCGCGATGCTTACCCCGCGGCGAAGCTCTTGGCGTGGATCTTAGCGTCAAAGACGCGGCGGACTCACGGCTTGGCGGTGGCGGCTCGAAAACAAGGCGGCGCTAGGGTTTAAGCACGGGAGTTGGGGGTACGGCTTAAGGGGGCTGGCGGCGCTATTTATGGGGCCTCGAGCTCCTTGGCGTGCGCGCCAAGTCGCGAGGGAGGACGGCGTGCGCAGCAGGGACTCGCGGCGGCGCGGGGAGGAGTCCCGGCGGCGCACGGCTGGAGGTAGGGGAAGGGACTTACAGGTGGGCCCGGGTGTCAGTGGCAGAGGAAGAGAGCGGAGCGCGCGCTGCGGAGGAGAGAGGCTGACGGGTGGGGCCGCTCTGTCAGGTGCTGCGGGGAGAGAGGATAGCACTGACGCGTGGGACCGGCTGGTCAGTCACAGCGGAGGCGCGGCGGTGGGCTGGCGCGAGCTGGGCTGCGGGATGAACTGGGCTGCGCGACTGATGGGCCGAGCTGCTGCTGGTGGGCTGCGGAAAAAAAAGAGAAAGGAGCTGGGCCTCGCGGGAAAAGGAGAAAAGGGCTGCTGGACTGGTGGGCTGAAAGGAGAAAGAGAAAAAGAAAGAAAAAGAAAGGTTTTTCTTTTATTCAAACACTCCTTTGAATTCAAATTCAAATTTGAATTCAACAATCAAAAATAAATGCACCAGCATGAATGCAGCAATAATGTTTCTATTTCCTATATTTGCTTTTAATTATTCAAAAATTTTATTTCCCTATATTATTTATGAGCACTTTAATAGAAAAACCAATTAATTACGAAATTTTTAAAAAGGCTATTTTTAGGGTGTTACACTACACATACCCTGCTTTCCGCTGACCATGCAGCTAGGGAGGAGGTTCACGTCAACCCAGGCGATGCTGATCGCTACGAAAGTCTTGTGGCACAGCATTTTCTGAGTACGCAGGTTGCCACGCCCGAGAAGAACCAGCGTCACACCTTATTCCACACGAAGGGAGTTGTTCAGGATCGTTCCATTCGCATCATCATCGACAGTAGCAGCTGCAACAACTTGGCAAGCACTGTGATGGTTGAGAAGTTGTCCCTGCCCATTCGTAAGCATCTGAACCCCTATCACATTCAGTGGCTTAACGATGGTGGTAAGATCAGGGTCACACAATCGGTACGCGTTCCTTTTTCCATAGGCACTTACTCTGATTTTGTGTTATACCTATGGAAGCATGCTCGTTGTTACTTGATAGACCTTGGCAATATGATACTGATAGCTTGCATCATGGTCGTTCAAATCATTGTTCTCTCATGAGTAAAGGCTAGAAATCATCATCCATCCCATGACGCTTGAACAAATTGTTAAAGATGATATTGCTCGCGCTGCTAAATCAAAAAATAAGCATGCACCCACACCAGCACCTTCTGCTAATTCTGAAATTAAGTTGCATGCTCTTGTTTTGATGGCCACCCGATCTGATTTAATGAGCTACACGCCTTAGAGTCACCCTGCTGCTATGTTCTCATGTGCGCTGGCTTGCTTGTTTCACTTGATGATGCACCACCTTCGGATATTCCCTCTGGGGTTACTCACCATTTGCAGGAGTACGCGGATGTTTTTCCGAAGGACTTGCCGCCAGGACTTCCCCCGCTTCGAGGCATTGAGCACCAGGTTGATCTCGTTCCGGGTGCACTGCTTCCGAACCGCGCACCGTACCGCACCAACCCGGAGGAGACAAAGGAAATTCAGCGCCAGGTACAACCGCTGCTCGACAAGGGCTACATTCGTGAGTCTCTCAGCCCCTGTTCCGTTCTGGTATTACTTGTTCCTAAGAAAGATGGTTCCTGGCGCATGTGTGTCGATTGTCGTGCTATTAATAACATCACTATTCGATATCGATATCCTATTCCTCGCCTTGATGATATGCTAGATGAGCTTAGTGGTGCCATTATATTCACTAAGATTGATTTGCGTAGTGGCTACCACCAGATTCATATGAAATTAGGTGATGAATGGAAAACGGCTTTTAAAATGAAATTTGGCTTGTATGAATGGTTAGTTATGCCGTTTGGATTGACTAATGCACCCAACACATTTATGCGCTTGATGAATGAAGTTCTCAGACCCTTTATAGGCTTGTTTGTTGTTGTCTATTTCGATGATATCTTGATTTACAGCAAGTCTATGGACGAACATTTGGGTCATTTGCATGCTGTTTTTGACACATTACGTGTGGCTAACTTGTATGGCAACATTGAAAAATGCATGTTTTTCACACAACGTGTCTCGTTTCTTGGCTAGTTACTCCACAGGGCATTGAGGTGGACAACAGCAAGATCGACGCTGCAACCCTAGGCGCCACTAGCTGAGAGATGTCACCCAACATCAGGAGTCATATGTGATCTGATTAGCAACGAGTTGCTTGCCGATCTACCATGTCTTCTAGCAGTGATGCTAAAGCTCACTAGTCGAGTTGTTAGTTGTGGGTCCTGAATCACTAAGTATCAATAGAGGGATATTGATTTTAGTGGGAGTAGATTCAGTTAAGAGTTAATTTGATTTACTTCATCATGGATACGTTGTCTTAGTATTTTGCATATATTTTGTTGTAGATCAATGGCACCAAATAGCACAACGTTTACTTTGCGTTCAGTCCTTGAGAAGGATAAGTTGAATGGGACTAACTATGCGGATTGGATCCGCAACCTGAGAATTGTTCTCAGGGCTGAGAAAAAGGAGAAAGTTCTAGACACCCACTGCCAGATGAGCCTGCTGATACTGCAACTGATGATGAGAAAGCCGCTTACAAGACAGCATGCGATCTTGATCTTGAAGTGAGTTGTCTTATGCTTGCATGCAAGGAACCCAACCTGCAAATGCAGTTCGATAACCATGCCGCCTATGATATGATCATAGTGCTCGAGGAAATGTTCCAAACTCAGGCCAGGACTGAAAGGTTCAATGTCTCTAAGGCTTTTGTTGAGAGCAAGCTTGCAGAAGGCGCAGCAATTGGACCACACGTGATCAAAATGGTTGGTTACTCACAGAGGTTGGAGAAGCTGGGCTTCCCACATGGCCAAGAGTTGGCCACTGATTTCATTCTTGCATCCCTTCCACCCAGTTATGGGAATGTCATCTCGAACTACCATATGCATGGGGCGGGGAGGGGCTTGAATGAGCTGTGTGGTATGCTTAAGACGGCAGAGGCTGACATTAAGAAAGGAGCTAGCGGCCATGTGTTGGCAGTCCAAAACAAGCCCAACTTTAAGAAGAAGGGCAATTGGAAGAAGAAGGGAAAGGCTGATGTGATCTCCAAGCCAATTCCTGCTCCCAAGCTAGGACCAGAACCAGACAAGCTGTGCTTCCACTGTCATGAACTTGGTCACTGAAAAAGAAGCTGCAAGGCGTACCTGGCTTCTTTGAAGAAGAAAGGAAGTAAGAGTACTTCCGGATAAGGTACATTGCATGTTTATATTGCAGACATTTTCCTCGCTGATTCTTATATCAATTCTTGGGTATTTGATACCAGATCGGTTGCTCATATTTGCAATTCGATACAGGGAATGATAAGAAGTAGAAGCGTGGTACGAGGAGAGGTTGTTTTCTGTGTGGGCAATAATGCAAGAGTTGCTGCATTGAGCGTCGGAACGATGCAACTTCACCTCCCGTCAGGATTTATTTTGGAGTTAAATAATTGTTATTTTGTTCCTAGTTTAAGTCGAAGCATTGTGTCTCCTTCATGTTTGATGAAGGATGGTTATACATTTGCGAGTGAAGACAATGGTTGTGTGATCTCTAAGAATGGCATGTTTGTGGCTTTTGCATCCATTGTGAATGGGTTATTTATTATAAATCTTGATGATGCGCCTATCTGTAATGTAAATGCTAAAAGGCCTCGGCCTAATGATTTAAATCCTACATATATGTGGCATTATCGTTTGGGTCATATAAGAGAGAAACACATGAAGAAGCTCCATTCTAATGGGCTTCTAACTTCGTTTGATTTTGAATCATACGAGAAATGTGAAGCTTGTTTGCTAGGTAAGATGACCAAGGTGCCTTTCACAGGTTTTCCTGAGAGGGCATTAGACTTGTTGGAACTCATACATACTGATGTGTGCGGACCAATGAGAATGACAGCTAGAGGTGGCTTCCAATACTTCATAACTTTCACTAATGATTTTAGTAGATATGGCTATGTCTACTTAATGAAGCGTAAGTCGGAAACTTTTGAAAAGTTCAAGGAGTTCCAGAACGAAGTGGAAAATCAGCGTGGCAAGAAAATTAAGGCCTTACAATCTAATCGTGGAGGTGAATATTTGAGCCACGAGTTTAACAATCATCTAAAGAGTTGTGGAATTGTTCCACATCTTACAACGCCTGGAACGCCACAAAGAAATGTTGTATCCGAGCGACGTAATCAAACCTTGTTGGACATGGTTAGATCTATGATGAGCCAGTCAGACCTACTGTTATCGTTTTGGGGATATGCTCAAGAAACAACAGCTTTCACACTTAACATGGTATCGTCTGAGTCCATAGTTTAGACACCATATGAGATATGGACTGGTAAGACTCCCAGTTTGTCTTTTCTGAAAATTTGGGGTTCCGAAGCTTATGTCAAGCAACTTATGTCTGATAAGTTAACACCCAAATCGGACATGTGTTTTGGTGGGGTACCCAACTGAAACTTTGGGGTATTATTTCTACAACCGAGAAGAGGGTAAAGTGTTTGTCGCTCGGAATGGTGTTTTCTTAGAGAAAGAGATTCTCAAAAGCGAGAAAAGTAGAACGAAGGTGTATCTTGAGAAAGTTTGAGATGAGCCAATGGGACAAGAATTAACGAGTGATGCTAATGTAGCAGAACAAGTTGATGCACCCGTGGAAGAAGAGACACCATCACAACCACGAAGGTCAGATAGGGCACGTCGCGCAACCAAAAGGATGAATCTCCTAATTACGGTAGAGCGCAACATATTGTTGTTGGACAATGATGGACCTATGATCTACACGGAAGAAATGATGGACCCAGATTCCGAGAAGTGGTAGAGTGCCATGAGATCCGAGATAGATTCCATGGGAGACAATCAAGTTTGGACCTTGGTTGATCCGCCTCAGGGTGTTAGACCCATAGAGTGCAAGTGGATCTATAAGAAGAAGAAAGATATGGACGGAAATGTTCACGTCTATAAAGCTCGACTTGTTGCAAAGGGTTTTCGACAAGTTCAAGGAGTTGACTACGATGAGACATTCTCACCGGTAGCGATGCTTAAATCTATTCGGATCATTCTAGCAATGCTTGTGGTCAAAGGGTTTGGTTTTCTTCAAAACGAAAAAGATCCTTGTGTTTACAAGAAGGAAAGTGGGAGCGCTGTTGCTTTTCTGATCTTATATGTGGATGACATATTATTGATTGGAAATGACATTCCAATGCTGGAGTCCGTAAAGACTTCACTGAAAAATAGTTTTTCTATGAAGGATTTAGGGGAAGCAGCATATATTCTGGGCATAAGGATCTATAGAGATAGATCAAAGAGGCTTATAGGATTAAGCCAAGATACTTATATTGACACTATGCTAAAACGGTTTAACATGGAACAGTCCAAGAAAGGGTTCTTGGCTAATGTCACATGTCATACACCTTAGCAAGACTCAGTGTCCTTCGAGGGCTGATGAGCGAGAGCGCATGAGTAAGGTCCCATATGCTTCGGCAATTGGATCTATCATGTACGCCATGATAGGTACTCATCCAGATGTCTCGTTTGCTCTTAGTGCTGTGAGCAAGTATCAGTCTGATCCAGGTGAGAGTCACTGGACACATGTGAAGGGCAATCTTAAGTACTTTAGAAGGACTAAAGATATGTTCCTAGTCTATGGAGGTGAGGAACAACTCGTTGTAAAACGTTACACCGATGCTAGCTTCCAAACTGATCCAGATGACTCAAAGTCTCAGTCAGGTTATGTGTTCACATTGTACGATGGTGCTGTTAGCTGGAAGAGTTCTAAGCAGGAGACTGTGGCTGATTCTACAACAGAAGCCAAGTACATTGCAGCTTCTAAAGCTGCGAAGGAAGGTGTTTGGATGAGATAGTTCCTCATCGAGCTTGGTGTGTTCCCTGGTGCTTCTAGCCCACTAGAGTTATTCTGTGACAATAGTGGGGCAATTGCGTAGGCAAAGGAGCCAAGGAATCACCAGAAGAATAGACATGTACTGCGGAAGTTTCACCTTATTCGAGAATTCGTTAAAAGGGGTGAGATTAAGATATGCAAAATACATACGGATTTGAACGTCGCTGATCCTTTGACAAAGGCTCTCCCACGGCCTAAGGAGGCGCACACAAGAGCTATGGGTATTAGATATCTTCTAGAATAGCTCTAATGCAAGTGGGAGACTGTTAGAAATATTCCTAGAGATTGTCATAAGATGATGATATTTCTTTGTATCCATGATATGCTGATTGTTTAATGAATATCCATGAAAGGCAACTTGTATTGATCGACAATTATGTGAATTGTTTGTGGAACTCTTACTTGTATGGTTATTCTAAAATTGTCCCTAGTCATGGTTGATGACTGGCACATTTATTAGTTGATGACTATGTTTCACAAGTCATGGACATGGAGATGTTAAACTAATAGTGCGGGCGCAAGTATGGCATGTGGCTGGATTGACCCAACATGAGACTTTGTAATATTGTTCTCTCTTTGCACAATTTGTATGCTTTATCCTTAGACCTGAGATTGTCGCTTGTTCTTAAGATGTGAATCGACTTACTCAGGGGCTATCAAACACTACGCCGTAACTTGGTAGTTATAAAGGTAGTTTTCGGGTTTGTTGTGAAGGTTGCTGTGAGGCTTGGACAGACAAGATGGGATTTTCCCCTCTCTATAAGAGAGATATCTATGGGCCCCTCGAGTGATCGGATCAAGAAATGCATGGCCGTGCAACAATTAAAAGTTAACCAGTAAAAGGATCCGATTCACAGTATCGAGAAAGACTGGTCAGCTTGGAGCTTGACTAAATATCGTGAGGCAATAGGAAGAGCTTGTACATATGTTGTGATGGTTCATCCGATATGATCTTTTACGTGCTTATAGGAGTTAGTACGTCTTGCTAGAGGCCGCTGTTAACTATTGGACCGAGTAGGAGTACTCAGGTCATGTCTATTCGCATGTGAACCCATAGGGTCACACAATTAAGGGGTTGGAATGTTGAAAGGCTTGCCTATAAGATTGTCTTTAGTGCAAGTGGGAGACTATTGGATATATGCCCAAAAGCCAATTGGAATGGATCCACTAAATGCCCAAAGGGATATTGATCCATGAGGGATTAGGGTTCCTATTGCGCCTATGTGATAGAAACCCATTGTGGCAGACCACTCTGAAATTATTCCAAGTTAAGTACCCACGGACCACTAATCAAGTAGTCAGGCACTTAATCCGGAATAAGCTGGAGCGCCGTCGGATTATACCCGATTAACCACGTACTTTCACGATACAAACAACACGCGCGCCCACACGAAGGTGAGTTCCAGAAACTACAACATTCCACAAATCCAACTTACAAAAATAGTCTCAACAAGTTATTACAAACCAAGTTCGAATTTCAAATAAAAGTACGAGTGTTCATTGTAGCAGAAACATTAACTAACAACAATACATAGTAACACCATATTGAAGCCAGCCATGGTGCTACTCCTCCTGATCCTCAGCAGAGGACGAAACCCACTCGAAATGCCAGCCAGGTGGAACCTGGGTAGGCCAGGAAACGGAATTCACCGCCTCCTCCAAAACAGTACCTGAAACAAAAGCCACAAGCAAGGCTGAGTATACTAATACTCAGCAAGGCTTACCCGTCGGGTAAAAACTACATCACCGACTTCTAGACATGACAGGCTTTTGGCTGGTGGGCTTGTTTGCCAGAAAGCAACTAAGAGTGGATCCTTATTTCCACAATTTTAGCATCAAATTCTAGTAGAGTTAACCATTCTAGATTAGCATCCTCTCTAAGCATACAAGTGGCGCAATACAATTTAGTACATCCAACAAGTTTATCATCCTCAAAGTTCCACTTGTTACTCAATGCAGCACAGCGGTCAAGCAGTCTCATTAACCGCGAGAAGCGGACAGTTCGAACCGAGTTTTGCTACCTGGCTAGGGGAAACCCAACAGACACGGATAATGCTAGCTATAAATGGTGCAAGCACTTCCCAACCTTTCCCATCAATCCACAATTCAGTGCCGGGTCCATTCCCTTAGGATAAAGGTTTACCGCTTCACTCACGGCATCACGCATATATCCACTTGTGTACGGCAAGGGAAACAAAATATTTCCAAGGAGAGATGGCTATCGGTCCTAGCTGTTTCAATCTGGTACCGGGCTTACCGATTCCCATAGGTCGGCATGTGCGTCGTACGTTCAAAAACTTGACACACAGAACCACATGTTTCGACCTTAACCAATTATCATACACGGACGGGAGATCTACACTTACCATCCCGCCCGTTCATCCTTATGATTCCAACATAAGTAAATACAAGCAACTCCTATATCTCGCGAGTGACAGGAAATCACTCGACTTGTAGCGGTCCTAAAGCATTGCTCTATCGACCCTACCATACTAGTATTTCAAGACATAGGTACTAGAATTATACAACTAGGATATTCGAACAATTCCTTGAACGTAAATGCACAAACATAATTAATTCATAGTTGCACAATCTGAAAGTTAGGTTATGCTTAGGGGCTTGCCTTCTTGGGCTACGCTGGAGTCAGTATCCGGTTCGATCACGATCACGTCGGCACCACCTTCGGGAGTCTCCTCTTTGTTGGCGGGGACGAGGTTGTAGATGCCGTCAGCGAGAGTGCCTTCTACATGAGATGCATAAATTTTAGGAGTTGTTGTAGGTTTTTAGTCTAAAGGTTCAGGCTCTTGAAGGCCATATTCACCTAGAGATGAAAGATTTATTCTTTCCTCCAAAAGTATGATAGCGGGTGTGGTGGGGATTTTATATTCTTATGGTGGTGATTGTGCACACATATAAAAGCAATACAAACTTTTATTTCTAAGCAAGTGTTTCAGTTCTGAAATTTTAAAACTTCACATGCTTCATTTATATAATTGCCAAAAGTGACCCATCTCTTTTCATAAAATTCGATCTACTCTAATTCCTTCTCATTTTTGTTTCTCGGTTTCTATTTATCCTTTTTATCCACAAACTTTATGGTAGCTACTGGGGTATAAGAGCTAGGCCCACCCCAAATTTTAACTAAAACCGAGCTAGGCACAATCTGATGCTCAAATAAACAAGATTAATTCATATAAAAATTAAAACTACTCCCAAAACAGAAGATCTATCTACCAGAGCTAGACATGGGTAAAAGAAAGGCTCTGGCCAAGTGATGACTAAAAATAACACTTGGACAACCCTCAATAAATTTTTATCCGAAAACCTACTTCTATTTATTTAATGTTCCAAACAGAGTCTAAAATTCAATTTAGCATTTTTATATCATGACCCAACATAGTTCTAGGCCTCTGGTGAAAGGGGATGATTTTTGGCCGCATGAATTATTTTTAGTAAATGCAGAACCAAAATATAGCAGGAATAATGAAATAATTCATAACTGGAGTTTCATACAATATTTTTAGGGCTCCTTAGGACACAAACCTCCTACAGTCTATACAAGACACATATCCCAAGCTCAGCTACAGAGGAGCTCAGGATTTGAAATGGTGCACAAAACTCTAAAATCACAATTTGCATTTTAATTCAAAAACTAACCCTCAAAAGTATGTACATTCAAAAAGGAGATTGGAGTTTACAATCTCACGAGTCCAGGGAGTATTTTTGTGCATTTTTCCGATTTTTATACGATTTTTAGTGGATTTTACAAGATCTCAGCAAAATAGATCTAGGTTTAAGAATCTTTTTGCGCCGGTGACCCTAGAACTTTTAAAACCTTTCAAACAAGTCCTTGAAATTTATGCAGGGGACCCTAGAACTAAAAAGGGGAACGCGAAGAGGTCCCTGGGCTCGCCGGCGTTCGCGCTCCGGCTAGGGAACGGCGAACCGGTGCGGGGGAAGTGGGGAAAAATGACGAGGGGCTCACCGCGCGTCGGTTGGGATAGGTCTCGTGGCCGGAATTGAAGCGGCGCGGCTCGTCGACGGTGAGTGGCGGTGCGGCTTGCTCCGGCGAGGTTGATAGCCGGCGGTGGTGGGCGAAACGGGGCGCGGAAAGGCGTGAGAGCTTCACCGGTCGATGGCGGAGCTCGACGTGGGGTTTGGCGACGACGACGATGGCCGGAGCATAGAGCTCGGCGTAGAGGGGGTGTTTGCGGCGAAAATGGACGAGCGGCGGGGGAAACTCGGATTTCCCGGCGTATACGGCTCGATTCACGTTGGGGATTGTTCGAGTGGCTAGCTAGGTGAGTGAGTGAGCTTCACGTGTGGGGGATTTGGAAATCGTTGAGCGGTTCGCGGGGATTTTGGGTTCGCGGCGAGGAAGCTCGAGCTCGGCTGGAGGTTGAAGATGAAGTGCGCGAGCGCGAGGAGGGCGAGAGAGGCCGAGAGCTGGTTGAGTGAAGGTGTGAAGCTGCTCGGTGGAGTGCCTGGGTGGGTTAGGGGCATCGAGTGGCCTCGGGAGCGCGCGCTGGGTGGGATGGACGGCCGGCAGCGCCATTGATGGCCTGCAGCGCTCGGACAGAGCGCGCGACGGGGTTGGCCGAGGGGGACTGTGCCGTGGCGGAGTGGAGATCTTCTGCAGAGGCTCTTGGCGCATAGCGGAAGGGAATCCCGCCCACGGGGCAGCGCTGCACGCCGAGCTCGCCCGCTGCCAGTGGCCCCGCCAAGCTCGCCATGATGGCGCGCCGCTCGCCGCGGTGAGACGGGTCGCACAGTGCGCGATCCGACTCGACGTGGACATTGGCGTGCGCGTGGGGAGGAGGGACATGGCTGCCGCAGCTTTGGCCGACCTGTCCCGGTCGCCGCCGCCGCCGGCCACGCGGCGGCCACTGCCGGCCTCGGGCAGAGGTGGCCGAGCGGCCAGGCAGGGCGCCCGCAGAGCTCCTACGTTCAAACGTGCATTTCTCCAAAAATTTGAACTACACTTCCAAAATTGCAAACACAAAAGTTGGAACTTGAAAAGTGGGACACATCTTTCCTTTTAGGACGAACCTGAAATTTCGAGTATTTCAAGCCTAAACAACCCATATACGAAAAGGCGTTCTGCGGGGTTTTTAGAGTTTTCGAGGGGCTTAACTGCAAAATTTTGAAACGTGCCCAACAGTGACTAGGCTTTATTTGTGATGACAAACAACTTTTATTTTTGGATATTTTCACGTTCAGTACAAACTTTTTGAGATTTCAGTTAGCTGTCAATTTGGCCTAGTTGAAATTTCAATTTCAAATTTTTAATCCACTTAAGTATGCTTCACCCAACCTGCCCTTTTAACTTGGTTTTAGTACATTTTTAAAGTCTTAAACATCTGGGATGTTACAATCTACCCCCCTTAAAAGGAATCTCACCCCGAGATTCGATTTCGCTTAAAGACATGGTAGGAAAAAGGGTACCTTGGTCTTAGGAAGGATGTCGGGGAAGTTCTTTTCAAGGTAGTCTTCGGTTTCCCATGTGGCTTCGTCCTCGGAGTGATGACTCCACTGAATTTTGTACATTTTAACTTCTCTATTCCTTGTCTTTCTCACCTTCTCGTTGTGGACCTTGATAGGGTGCTCTTCATAAGAAAGATCCGGCTCAACCGAGAGTTCTTCTTGTTCAACAACCTCGGTCGGAACACGAAGGCATTTCTTGAGCTGGGAGACATGGAAGACATTGTGCACCGCAGAGAGTTTCACGGGAAGCTTCACTCGGTACGCAACCGGCCCACATTGTTGGGTGATTTCATATGGGCCAACATAGCGAGGTGCAAGTTTCCCCTTCAACCCAAACCTTTGCACACCCTTGATCGGCGAGACCTTACGATACACATGATCGTCGACTTCGAATTGAAGGGGCTTCCTTCTCTGGTCGAAATAACTCTTTTGTCGAGACTGTGCGGCTTTCAAGTTTTCTCGGATGACCCTAATCTTTTCCTTGGCTTCTTTTACAAGGTCAGGACCGTATGTGTACCTCTCGCCTGCATGGGACCAACACAACGGTGTCCGGCATCTCCTACCACACAAGGCTTCGAAAGGTGCCATTTTGAGACTGGCTTGGTAGCTGTTGTTATAAGAGAATTCAGCCAGCGATAAGCACTTCTCCAAATTTTTCCCATAATGGATAACACAGGCTCGAAGCATATCCTCTAGGATTTGATTTACCCTTTCCGTCTGCCCATCGGTTTGGGGGTGGTATGCTGAACTACGGATCAATTTGGTGCCTAGGGACAGCTGCAAGTGTTCCCAAAAGCGTGCCACAAATTGAGTACCACGATCTGAAATTATCGTCTTGGGCACCCCATGTAAACAAACAATCCGTTCCAAATAGATTTCAGCATACTTCATAGCGGTATAGGCGGTATTAACGGGAATAAAGTGTGCAGTTTTTGTGAGGCGGTCTACAATTACCCAGATGGAGTCATGCCCCTGAGGGGTTCTGGGAAGTCCAACTATGAAATCCATGCTTATATCTTCCCACTTCCATGAGGGCCTATTGGTAGAGGTTGAAGACTGCCTGCTACCTTCAAGTGGCTAGCCTTTACCCGCTGACACGTGTCACATTCCGACACATATTGGGCAATTTCCCGCTTCATCCTAGTCCACCAAAAGTTTTGTTTAAGGTCTTGGTACATTTTGGTGCTTCCTGGGTGGATGGAAAATTTTGAAAGATGAGCTTCATCCATGATTTTCCTTCGGAGTTCGGCGTTCTTGGGCACCACCATCCGATGTCCAAACCACATCACTCCTTGCCCATCTACCCGGAAGAATTTATATTTTTCCTTAACCTTTTCCTTTGCCAACTTTCTTTTGAGGATTTTGATCTTTGCATCATTTAATTAGGTCACAACAATCTGATCGTGCAAGGTTGGCTTGACAGAAATATGGTTGAAATATCCGTGAGGAACAATCTCCAAGTTGAGCTTTGCCATTTCATGGCACAAGGTGTCGGCATAGGACTCTGCGGTAAGACAGTGACAGCGAGCCTTGCGGCTTAGTGCATCCGCAGCCACATTAGCCTTCCCGGGGTGATAATGTACACTAAGGTCATAGTCCTTTGCCAACTCCAACCACCTTCGCTGCCTCATATTCAAATGTGCTTGAGTAAAGACATATTTGAGGCTTTTTGTGATCGGTGTATATATTGCATGGAACACCCATTAGGTAGTGTCGCCAAATCTTGAGAGCATGAATAACCGCTGCTAACTCAAGATCATGGGTAGGGTAATTTTGCTCATGAGGTCGGAGTGCTCGGGAAGCATAAGCAATGACCCGGTTCTCTTGCATAAGCACACAACCGAGCCCGGTGCCTGAAGCATCACAATAAACATCATACGACATGGTGCTGTCGGGTTGAGCTAAGACTGGGGCTGAAGTCAAATGTTTTTTTAAAGTGTGGAAGGCTTCTTCACATTTATCACTCCATTCAAATTTGACCCCCTTCTTTAAGAGTTCGGTCATGGGCCAAGCAATTCGAGAGAAATCCGAAATGAAGCGGCGATAGTAGCCGGCTAGACCTAGAAAACTCCGAATTTCATGGACAAAGGTAGGTGGCTGCCAATCCATCACCTCTTGTACCTTGGTCGGATCCACGGAGATACCATCCTTGGAAACCGTATGACCCAAGAATCTCACGCTTTCAAGCCAAAATTCACATTTGGAGAACTTGGCATAAAGCTGATGGTCTCTCAACCTCAGGAGGACAATGCGAAGGTGCTCGGCATGCTCCTCCTCATTCTTGGAATATATGGGGATATCATCAATAAAGACCACTACGAACTTGTCGAGCTCGGACATGAAAACCGAATTCATGAGATACATGAAGTAGGCTGGGGCATTCGTGAGTCCAAAAGACATGACCAAGAATTCATAGAGTCCATAGCGGGTGGAGAAGGCAGTCTTGGGAATGTCACAAGGTCGAATCTTTATTTGGTGATAGCCAGAGCGAAGATCAATCTTAGAAAATACTCTGGCGCCAGCTAATTGATCAAAAAGGACATCAATGCAGGGAAGTGGGTATTTGTTTTTAATGGTCGCCGCATTGAGAGGCCGGTAGTCAATACACAACCTCAAAGAATGATCCTTCTTCTTCACAAAGATGGCCGGACATCCCCATGGTGACACACTAGGACGGATGAAGCCCTTGTCTTGCAGTTCTTGGAGTTGAATTTTTAATTCTGCCAGTTCACTGGGTGGCATTCTATAGGGTCTCCTGGATATCGGTGCTGTACCAGGTTGAAGTTCAATTACAAATTCAATATCCCTGTCCGGCGGCATCCCAGGTAAGTCATCCGGAAAAACATCGGCATACTCACATACCACCGGAATATCTTCTAGTGGTGTTCCTACCATAGTGTAGGCATAAGCATTGGCGCATTTTCGGTGTGGCAAATATAGTGCAGTAGGTCCATGTGTAGGCGAGTTTATTTCCACAACCCTTTCGGCAACGTCTAGCACAACCTTATGTTGAGTCATCCAATTTGCTCCCAAAACAATATCAATTCCCTCCAATGCAAGCAGAATTAAATCAGTAGGGAAAACTTTACTACCCAGCTGGATTGGTACTTTTCGAGTGACTTGGTTGGATGCTATATTACCTCCCGCAGTTGAGATCACATATGCTGATTTGGTGTGATATGATTTTAACCCACATTTTGCATTAAACCTCGTGCTTATAAAACTATGTGTTGCCCCGGAATCAAACAATATCACAGCAGGTTGATTGTGGATAAAGAAGGTACCAGTCATGTCCGGTGCTCCCTCAGGTAGGTCAGCCAGGGTGGCATAGTTGAGTCTTCCCTGTCTGACTTGGACTCGCTGCTGCTTGCCCTTATTCTGCTGATTTCCAGAGCGATGATTCTGTGGCTTGTTCTGCGGGCAGTCCTTGATGAAATGGCTACTGCTGCCACATTTGAAACACTGATAGCCACCTCCAGGTCGAAGTGGCTGCTGCACGTTTTGCCTCGGCGCCTGGGGCTGCTGCGGGGGTGGAGGATGGCGAGGCGCACCCTGCTGTGGTGGCCTGGCAACCCATCGTCCTCCCTGAGGTGCCCTTGACTGCCCCTGTGGTGTAGCCGGGGGAACGAAGCGGAACCTCTGGGGTTGCCCACCCAAGGGTCCAGCGGGAGCCTTCCTTTTCTTCTCGGCCTTGTTGATTATGTTTGCGTCTTCTTGGGCGATGGCAATGTTTACGAGTTCACCATAAGTGGCAGCTCGTGTGGTGGTTAGCTGGGCCTTGAGCTTGGTGTTGAGGCCACGGCGGAACCTTTCCTTCTTCTTGTCATCGGAGTCAGCGTGATGACCCACATACGGACACAGGCCATTGAAAGCTTGCACGTATTGAAGCACAGTGCGGGTACCCTGAGTCAGCGCCAGGAACTCATTCAGCTTCCTTTCCACCAACCCAGCGGGGATATGGTGGGCTTTGAAAGCAGTTTTGAACTCCTCCCATTCGACGACATGGTTCTCCTCCTAGAGAGCCAGGTAATTCTCCCACCACAGGAGAGCAGTGCCGCGGAGCTGCTGGGCCGCGACGACCACCTTGCGGTTTGGAGTGCAAGGTGTGGCCAGAATAGAGAACTTGGATTCGATCGCCTGAATCCATGCATCTGCTTCCATGGGCTCCTCGGCTCTGGAGAAAACCGGAGGGTGGGTGGCCAGGAAGTCCACGTACCGTGCCACTTAAGGTGGAGGGGCACGATGACCGCCTTGCTGCTGCATCACTGCTGCTGATGCTGCAGGTTACGGAGGATCTCCGTCTGAGTGGCAAACAGCTGCTGCCATGTCGGGGGGTTGTTGTGGTGGCGGTGGTGGTGGTGGTTGCTGCCCTTCCGGTCCTTGCTGGTCAGCATTGGACCCGCTAGCATCGTGACCGCTGCGAGTGATAGCCAGCTGCAGTAGGTACTTGTATTAGCCACTATGACATCTCTGATGTAAAAGTATTAAAAGTACACTTAAAACAAGTGCAAAAGGGAAATAATGGTGTTAGGATTCAAAAATTCATCAAAACTCAAATTTAAATTCAAAAACAAAGGTCTTTCGGCACCCAACTGAAATCTCAATAATTTTGTACTAAACTTGAAAATCTCCAAAAATAAAAGTTGTTTGTCATCACAAATAAGGCCTAGTCACTGTTTGGAACTTTTGAAAATTTTGCAGTTTAGCCCCTCAAAAACTTGAAAAACAGTTCTGAACACCTTTTTGAAATTGGGTTGTTTGAGCTCGAAAAATTTGAAATTTCATGTTCACCCCAAATAGAAAGTTGTGTCTCACCTCTCAAACCACAACTTTTATTGTTACACTTTTCAAAGTTCAGTTCAAATTTTTGGAGAAAATTCTAATGGGGCAAAGGAGCTCCCCGGGGCGCCCGACAGGCCCCTGGCGCGCGCTGCGGCTGGCCGGAGCACGGCCGCCACGTGGCCGGCGAGCGGCGGAGGCAGCGCCAGGCGGGCCGAGCCGCCGCTTCGAGTGGCTCTTGTCCTCGCGCGTTTGTCCAAGCCCTCCGTACGGTCACGTCGCGCGCGACAGCGCCGCTTTGCCTCGCGCCGCGCGAGCGCCATCATGGCGGGCGGAGCTCCGCCGTTGGCCGCGCGCGCGCGCGTCGCACAGAGCCCCTCCGTGGTGGATTCCTTCCCACTACGCGCCACGGAGCACTGTGGAGGATCCCTGCAGCGTATCCCAGCACCCACGCCACGATCCCCTTCGCCCAACCCCGTCGCGCGCTCTGTTCGAGCTCGGCGCGCAGCAATGGCGCGTCACGTCAACCTTCTCCCCTCGCGCGCGCTCCCGAGGCTACTCATTGCTCTCTAGCGTGCTAAAGCACTCCACCGAGCCCCTCACCACTTCCCCTCAGTCCACAGCGCTGCCATTTCTCTTCCCCGCGCTCAAGTCCGTCGTCTTCAACCTCCGGCCGCGCGGACCGAGCCGAGCTTCGAAGCGAAATCCGCCCTCGTCCCTCCACCATTCCCAAATTCCTCGCGCATAGAGCTAGACCACTTCCCTAGCTCCCATTTCCCCCACTTCTCGCGAGCTATCCCCAACTCTCCGGCGAGAAATCGGATTTTCCCCCAAATCTGCATTTCCGGCCGCCGGAGTACGCGCACGTCGAGCCCTCTCCGAGGTCAACCGAGCCTTCCACTAGCTTCGCCGAGTCCCACTGGTGCTCAAGGACCCCTCGAACCCCGGCAAGATCCACCACCCTCGCCGGAATCGAGCTCGCGGCGGCCGCACCGCCACCTCACGTCACCGGCGAACTCCGAGCTTCCCCTGGCCTCCCAACCGCCACCAATCGACTCGTGGTGAGCCACTGGTCCTTTTCCCCCACTTCCCCGACCCTCTCTCGCCGTCGTTTGGCCGGCGCAACTCCGGCGACGAGCCGAGGACCTAAGTCCATCTTCTTCCTTTTTCCAGGGTTCCCAATGAAAAAGGCAGGGACCTGTTCGTGAAGTTTCAAAAGATCCAAGGGCCGCGGCGTAAAAAGATTCTTAAGGTTTAAACCATTTTTCCTGAAATCTTGTAAAATCCACCAAAAATCATACAAAAATCAGAAAAATGCATAAAAATACTCCCTGGACTCGTCAGATTGTAAACTCCAATCTCATGTTAGCATGTATATACTTTTGGTGAACCGTTTTTGAAGTAAAATTCAAACTGTGAATTTAGAAACTTGTGCACCATTTTAAATCCAGAGCTCCGCTAGGGCTGAGCTTTGGATATGTTGTTTGTAGTGACTTTGGACACCTTGTGTCCAAAGGGGACCTAAAAATATGGAATGTAGCTTCAGTTATGAATTAATTTGTGATTCCTGTCTTATTGCAGTACAGAAATTATTCAAAATAATCCATGCAGCTAAAAATCACCATTTTTCTCCTGAGGCCTAAGAACTTGTTAGCACGTCTGTTAAAAATGCAAAACTTAATTTTTGGCCCTGTTTAGACTAGCAAATAAATAGGTATGTGGTTTCGGATAGAAATTTGTTGAGGACTATCCAAGGGTTATTTTGAGCCACCACTTGGCCAGAGCCCTCCTTACACTCATGACTAGCTCTGGTAGGAAAATTTTCTGATTTGGAAGTATTTTCGATTTTATATGAATTTATCGTGTTTCTTTAAGCAGCAGTTTATACTATTTTTAATAAATTCTGTGTAGCTCAGTTTTAGCTAAATTTTGGAGTGAGCCTAACTCTTATACTCCAGTAGCTGTCATAAGGTTTATAGATAAAAAGGATGAACAGAAACAGAGAAACAAAAATGAGAAGAAACTAGGATAGAATTGAGTTATAAAAAGGAAATAGACCTTTTTGATAAATAATTAAAATGAAACATGGAAGGTCTAAAATTCCAGAACAGCACCCAAACCTCAAAATAATAAATGGAAATTCTTTTATATGTGTACACAATCATCATCATAGATACGTAAAATTTTCCACACCCCTCCTCTAATTTTGTGAAGGAGAAAGTTGTACATTAGCATGTCTAGGTGAATATGGCCTTCAAGGCCTTAGCTTTGGAATCACTAGGCAGCCGCTATAAAGTTATGCATCTCATGTAGAAGGCGCTGTTGCGGACGGCTTCTATCATCTCATCCCCGCCGACGGAGAAGGCATCCCGGAGAACGGTGCCAACGAAGGAACAGTCGACCCGGAGGCTAACATTCAGCTAGCGCAAGAAGGCAAGCCCCGGAGCATAACCTAACTTTTAAAAGTTTATGCATCTATGAATTACCTATGCTTGTGCATTTACGTTTCAAGGAGTTGATTGAATACCTTAGTTGCATATTTCTAGTACCTATGACTTGCAACACTAGTATGAAAGGATCGATAGGGCATTGCTTTAGGTCCATTACAAGTCGAGTGATTTCCTGTCACTCGCGAGACATAGGAGTTGCATGTCTTTACTTATGTTGGAACCATAAGGATGGACGGGCGGGATGGTAGATGTAGATCTCCCGTCCGTGTATGATAATTGATTTAAGGTCGAAACGTGTGGTTGTGTGTGTCAAGTTTTTGAACGTACCACATGCATGCCGATATATGGGAATCGGTAAGCCCGGTACCAGATTGAAGCAGCTAGGGCCGATAGCCATCTCTCCTTGGAAACTTTTGTTTCCCCTGTCGTACACTTGTGGATATATGCGTGATGCTGTGAGTGAAGCAGTAAACCTTTATCTTAAGGAATTGGACCCGGTTCCGAATTGTGGATCGATGGGAAAGGTTGGGAAGTGCTTGTACCTTTTATAGCAAGCATTGTCCGTGTGTGTTGGGTTTCCCCTGGCCAGGTAGCAAAATTCGGTTCGAACTGTCCGCTTCTCGCGGTTAATTAGACTGCTTGACCGCTTGGCTGCATTGAGTAACAAGTGGAACTATGAGAATGATGAACTTGTTGTATGAATTAAATTGTATTGCACCACTTGTATGCTTAGAGAGGATGCTAATCTAGAATGGATAAATCTACTAGAATATGATGCTAAAACCATGAAAGCAAGGATCTACTCTTAGTTGCTTTTTGGCAAACAAACCCACCAGCCAAAAGCCTCTCATGTCTAGATGTCGGTGATGTAGTTTTCAACCGACGGGTAAGCCTTGCTGAGTATTAGTATACTCAGCCTTGCTTGTGGCTTTCATTACAGGTACGGTGATTGATGTGGCAGTCGATGCCATTACTTG
This sequence comes from Digitaria exilis, assembly GCA_015342445.1. Taxonomy (NCBI): domain Eukaryota; kingdom Viridiplantae; phylum Streptophyta; class Magnoliopsida; order Poales; family Poaceae; genus Digitaria; species Digitaria exilis. The sequence continues at coordinate 362,110 of JACEFO010002313.1, forward strand.
GCCTACCCAGTTTCCCCCTGGAGGGCACATCGAGTGGGTTACGTCCTCTGCCGAGGAACGGGAGGAGTAGCACCGTGGCAGGCTTCATCAGGGTGTTACTATGTATCGACGCTAGTTTACTTTCCGTTGCAATGAAGTATTTTATTCCGCTGCTATGAACTTGATACTCTGATTTAAATTTCAAACTTGGTTTGCAATAACTTCATGATACTATTGTATGATGAATTTGTGGAATGTTGTAATCTCTGGAACTCACCTTCGTGTGGGCGCGCTTGTTGTTTCGATCGAGAAAGTACGTGGTTAAATCGGGTTTAATCCGACGGCGCTCCAGCTTATTCCGGATTAAGTGCCTGACTGCTTGATTAGCGGTCCAGGGGTACTTAACTTGGAATATATTCGGAGTGGTCCGCCATAGCTGGTACCAGAGCCGAAACAGGCACACCGGAGAGAGCAACAAACCTTAAATAAACATTTTGGAATAAAACTTGCCAACTCGTACTTCCGCCGCGCATCGCGATGAAGGTTATTCTTAGGACCGCTAAGGATGTTACATAGAGCGTGAAGCCTATGTGGGTTAAGGGATCACGATATGATAGGTGGCTAATAATATATTATACTGACTTCCAGCACATTTCATTCTGTCATTTACTTTACGCAATGGTGGGCGCAAGGTACGGCGATTGCTGTAACGTACCACGGCACTATATGAAAATATAGTGGCGGCACATAGTCAATACGCTGTGATGGCGTATGAAACTAGAATAGCATGGTGGGCGCAAGGTACGGCGATTGCTGTAGCGTACCACGTCATCATATGCAAATATGATGGCGGCACAAAGTCAATACGCTATTTCATGAGCGTATGAAATTGTCAATATGTTGCCTTGGTGACATATGAAACATTGCCCGTTCAATGTCGAACGTTCGGGTGCCACCTCTATAGTGGGTGGTAATGTATGGAGACGCTTTCGTGAGTGCTGGCACGAAAGGTTGATTATATATGCTCTGGAATGGAATTTTCTGCAGGTACACTAACCGCGATTCCGTAAGATGAACGGTTAGAGAAATTCGGCTAGTTAATATAGGGAGAGGAGGATATTGCCTAGCCACCGGCACTAACTTCGTAGGCCAAAAGTTTATTGGCATGTGTGTTGGTGAGAACGTATAGGCCTCTCATGCATTGCATTTTACTGAAATGATGTCGAACCTTAACACGTGACCATCGAACCCGCCATCAAAATTGGAATAACAACCGGAAATTGTGCCGAAACCAGTCTGTTCGCATCATTAATTCGGACCTGAAAACGTTGCCAAACGAAAAAGTGTTCAACATGAAAGTTGTCATAAATGTTATTTAGTTTGTGCTGTAGAAATTTCAACGAAAACGGTCCAGTAGAACTGGAGTTATGCTTAAAATGGTAACCCCCTGTCTGCTGGAAATTTCTGGGAGCAGTGAGTTAAAAATTGAATTTTTACACCGTCTTAACGACACTTTCTGCTCGAACCTCCAACATGAAACTTGTTTGGAATTACTTAAACAATGTCCTGGACAAATTTGGGAATTTTTGAGCTTGTAGATGCTGAGTTTATTAATTTTTACTACACTGTCCAGAATCTGTTTTATTTTTCTTTGGCGCTAACCGGTTCTCACCCTTGCCCTTTTCTTTTTGGTTCAGAATGGATGCTCACGCTGACTTGGCCAGCTACCCCAATGATGTTTCCTTTTCAGACTGCCTAGGATGGGAAGGTTTCCCTAGCATTCTGTGGTCAGTTTTGCAGGCACTCGATTATCCTACCCCGCCACAATATGAGAGAACCCTCATTCGAGACCGAGGTGTGACCCGATCTCGTGTGCGTTTGGTGGTACATCGCCATCCACCGTGTCCTAGCTCCCCCACCTGGAATGTGGAAGTTCATGGACACCACATGGAGACTACTTGTGAGCTAGCTGTCCTGAATGGCATCAGTTCTTTTTGCGCTCAGAACCAGGACTTGGTAGAGCATCAGCTACTTGGGTTGTTCCCACCGACCCAGCCGGACGATGCCCATTGGATGAGGCGCTATCTTAGCTCCCCTTTGAGGATGGCGGAGAATCCCGTCGCTGCAGCTGCACTTATGATGAGGTGGATCCGAGCTTACCACCGCTTGCAGGCACTTTTAGGACGGTCGCAGAGCGAGATGCTCAACCTCGCCATGGACATGTCTGCCCGTGCCCGTGACATTGGGGTTGAGAGGACCTCATTGTCCATTGAGGTGAGCACCAGAGACGCCATGATTGCTGATTTGGAAAGGCAATTGACTGACCTCCACATCGCGCACAACAATATCCAAAATGAGCTAGCCCAAACAAGAGAAGAACTTGAGGAGGTGCACGGTACTTTGGAGCATGCTAATGCCATGTTAGCCGCCCATGATGCTCAGCACCTTCTTGAGCAGGCAGGAGAGCATGGGGAAGGAGAGGCCCCCGACTCCGACATGGATACCGAGGATGACATGCCGCCCCTTCCAGCTCCACCATCACCTATGGGCAGCGAGGCTACCGCTAACAACCTAGATGATTTCTAGAGGTGGCAGTAGCAAGATTACTCCTCCACATAGCCTAAATTTTGGCTTCATGTTGTAATAGGCTAGATGGAGTTGAGCTCCCCTTTAATCTTTTGAGACAATGTAATTTAATGGTGTGGATTGTGAGCCAAAACTTGATGAAGGTTGTAATGGCTGTGTGGAAAACATTCTGCAGCTAACTTTGTTTTAATTATAGATGGGTTTTCTATTCATTTCTGGGCTGTGATGTGAACTACAAAGTTGTTTGGAATTTGTCAAACGAAATGTTCACCAAATTTCAACCCTATTGGTTAAGCGAAATAAAAATGGCAACCAAAACACTACAGCTCGGCCTGCTGTAAAACAGCAAACGCAGAGAGCTAAAGATTGAATTTTTCGGCTTAGTTCCAGCCCGAATTTGATTCTGAGCCAAACATGAAAGTTGTAGAGCATGAAATTTTCGAGCTACTGACCGAATTGGAGCATTTGACTTGCTTCCTGTTGGGAGATATGAATTTTTCTTCCGAACTGGTTGTTGATATGTCATTCTTACGCAGTAAACTTCATTATATTGTCACGTTCTATCTTGTCATCATTATGCAAGCTTATGAAATGTGGCTAATACAAGTACCTACTGCAGATGGCAATCACTCGCAGCGGTCATGACGCTAGTGGCTCCAATGCTAACCAGCAAGGGCCAGAGGGGCAGCAACAGCCGCCACCACCTCCGCCACCGCAGCAACCTCCGACGTGGCAACAATTGTATGCTACGCAAACGGAAATCCTACGGAACCTGCAGCATCAACAACAAATGATGCAGCAGTAGATGCTACAACAGAGAGGTCAACGGGCCCCTGAGCCTCAAGTGGCCCGGTATGAGGATTTCCTGGCTACACACCCGCCGGTGTTCTCAAGAGCCAAAGAGCCCCTGGAGGCCGATGCGTGGATTCGAGCCATCGAATCCAAGTTCTCTATCTTGGTCAGACCTTGCACTTCCAACCGCAAGGTAGTTTTCGCGGCGCAGCAGCTCCACGGCACGGCTCTCCTATGGTGGGAGAATTACTTGGCCCTGCGGCAGAAGGGTCACGTAATTGAGTGGGAAGAGTTCAAGACTGCTTTCAAGGCTCACCATATTCCTGCCGGTTTGGTAGAGCGGAAATTGAATGAGTTTCTGGCTTTGACCCAGGGCACTCGCACGGTGCTCCAATACGCCCAGGCCTTCAATGGTCTGTGTCCGTACGCGGGTCATCACGCCGACTCGGACGAGAAGAAATTGGAGAGGTTCCGGCGTGGCCTCAATACTAAGTTAAAGGACCAATTGACCACCACCCAAGCGGTCACGTATGGCGAGCTTGTGAACATCGCAATCGCCCAAGAAGACGCCAACATGGTACACAAGGCGGAAAAGAAGAGGAAAGCTCCCGCTGGACCCTCGAGCGCGCAGCCGCAGAGATTCCGCCTGGTTCCCCCGGCTGCACCGCAAGGACAGTCAAGAGCACCTCTGGGAGGTGGATGGGTTGCTAGGCCACCACAGTCAAGTGCGCCCCGTTTCCCTCCACCGCCGCAGCAGCAACCAGCGCCAAGGCAGAACGCACAACAGCCCGCTCGCCCTGGAGCAGGCTATCAGTGTTTCAAGTGTGGCAGCAACAGTCACTTTATCAAGGACTGCCCACAGAACAAGCAACAGAACCAGCGCCCGGGAAATCAGCAAAGCAAGGGCAAACAGCAGCAGCGTGTGCAGGTCCGACAAGGAAGGCTTAACTACACCACCTTGGCCGACCTACCTGACGGAGCCCCAGATATGACTGGTACCTTTCCTATCCACACTCAACCTGCTGTGATATTGTTTGATTCCGGGGCAACACCTAGTTTTATAAGCACAAGATTTCATGCAAAATGTGGGTTAAAATCTTACCATACCAAATCATCATATGTGATATCAACTGCGGGAGGTAAAATAGCATCCAACCAAGTCACCCGAAGAGTGCCAATCAGGCTGGGAAGTAAAATATTTCCTACTGATTTAATTCTGCTTGGTATGGAGGGGATTGACATTGTTTTGGGGGCCAATTGGATGACTCAACATAAGATTGTGCTAGATGTTGCGGAACGAGTTGTTGAAATAAACTCGCCTACACATGGCCCTAGTGTGCTATATCTGCCACAACGGAATTGCGTCAATGCTTGTGCTTATACAATGGTAGAAACGCAACTAAAGGACATTCCGGTGGTATGTGAGTATGCCGATGTTTTTCCGGATGACTTACCTGGGATGCCGCCGGATAGGGACATTGAATTTGTGATTGAACTCCAACCTGGCACGGCACCTATATCAAAGAGACCATATAGAATGCCACCCAATGAATTGGCTGAATTAAAAATTCAACTCCAAGAACTGCTAGACAAGGGTTTCATTCGTCCTAGTGTGTCACCTTGGGGATGTCCCGCTATCTTTGTGAAGAAGAAGGACCATTCTTTGAGGTTGTGTATCGATTACCGGCCTCTCAATGCGGTGACTATTAAAAACAAGTACCCACTCCCCCGTATTGACGTCCTGTTTGACCAACTAGCTGGCGCCAGAGTGTTCTCCAAGATTGATGTTCGCTCTGGCTATCACCAAATGAAAATCCGACCTTGTGACATTCCAAAGACTGCCTTTTCTACTCGTTACGGGCTTTATGAATTCTTGGTCATGTCATTTGGACTCACCAATGCCCCAGCCTACTTCATGTACCTCATGAATTCGGTTTTCATGTCAGAGCTAGACAAGTTCGTGATGGTTTTCATTGATGACATTCTTATATATTCCAAGAATGAGGAAGAGCATGCCGAGCACCTTCGCATTGTTCTTCAAAGATTGAGAGACCATCAACTCTACGCTAAGTTCTCAAAATGTGAATTCTGGCTAAAGAGTGTGAAATTCTTAGGTCACACGGTTTCCAAGGATGGTATATCTGTGGATCCAACCAAGGTGCAGGAGGTGCTGGATTGGCAACCACCTACCTCTGTCCATGAGATTCGGAGTTTTTTGGGTTTAGCCGGTTATTATCGCCGTTTTATTATGGACTTCTCTCGGATTGCGAAACCCATGACCGAACTCTTAAAGAAGGGAGTCAAATTTGAGTGGAACGACAAATGTGATGAAGCTTTCCACACTTTGAGAAAACATTTAACTTCAGCCCCAGTTTTAGCTCAACCCGATTGCACCAAGCCCTATGATGTCTATTGCGATGCTTCAGGCACCGGACTTGGCTGTGTCCTCATGCAAGAGAACCGAGTCATTGCTTATGCTTCTCGAGCACTTCGGCCTCATGAGCAAAACTACCCCACGCATGATCTTGAGTTAGCAGCGGTTATCCATGCTCTCAAGATGTGGAGACACTATCTGATGGGTGTTCCATGCAACATATATACCGACCACAAGAGCCTCAAATATGTCTTCACTCAGGCACATTTGAATATGAGGCAGCGAAGATGGTTGGAGTTAGCAAAGGACTATGACCTTAGTGTGCATTATCACCCCGGCAAGGCTAATGTGGTTGCGGATGCACTAAGCCGCAAGGCTCATTGTCATTGCCTTTCCATGGAGTCCTACGCTGACACCTTGTGCCATGAAATGGCAAAGCTCAACTTAGAGATTGTTCCACACGGGTACTTCAACCATATCTCTGTTGAACCAACCTTGCATGATCAGTGACGCAAAGATTAAAATCCTTAAAAGGAAATTGGCAAAGGAGAATGTCAAAGAAAAATACAAATGTTTCCGGCTAGATGGGCAGGGAGTGATGTGGTTTGGACATCGCATAGTGGTGCCCAAAAACACTGAACTCCGGAAGAGGATTATGGAGGAGGCCCATCTCTCTAAATTTTCTATCCATCCCGGTAGCACCAAAATGTACCAAGATTTGAAACAAAACTTTTGGTGGACTAGGATGAAGCGAGAAATTGCCACGTATGTGTCGGAATGTGACACGTGTCAGCGGGTTAAGGCTAGCCACTTGAAGGTAGCAGGCACGCTTCAACCTCTACCTATTCCCTCATGGAAGTGGGAAGATATAAGCATGGACTTCATTGTTGGACTTCCCAGAACCCCTCAGGGGCATGACTCCATTTGGGTAATTGTGGACCGCCTTACCAAGACCGCACATTTTATTCCGGTCAATACCGTTTATACCGCTAAGAGGTACGCTGAGATTTATTTGGAACGGGTTGTTTGTCTACATGGGGTACCCAAGACGATAATTTCAGATCGTGGTACTCAATTCGTGGCACGCTTTTGGGAACAATTGCAACTATCCCTAGGTACAAGACTGATCCGTAGTTTGGCATATCACCCTCAAACCGATGGGCAGACGGAAAGGGTAAATCAAATACTTGAGGATATGCTTCGAGCTTGTGTTATCCATTATGGGAAGAATTGGGAGAAATGTTTATCTCTGGCCGAATTCTCCTACAATAACAACTACCAAGCGAGTCTTAAAATGGCACCTTTCGAAGCCCTGTATGGTAGAAGGTGTCGGACCCCGTTGTGTTGGTCCCAGGCAGGCGAGAGGTATACCTATGGCCCTGACCTGGTAAAGGAAGCGGAAGAAAAGGTTAGGATCATCCGTGAAAATTTGAGAACCGCCCAGTCACGGCAAAAGAGTTACTTTGATCAACGGCGGAAGCCACTTCAATTCGAAGCTGGCGATCATGTGTATCTCAAGGTCTCCCCGACCAAGGGTGTGCAAAGATTTGGATTAAAAGGAAAACTTGCACCTTGCTACATCGGCCCATATGAAATTACTCAACAATGTGGACCGGTAGCCTACCATGTGAAGCTTCCCGGGAAGCTCTCAGCCGTGCACGACGTATTCCACGTTTCCCAACTCAAGAGGTGTCTTCGTGTTCCGACCGAAGTTGTTGAACAAGAAAAACTCTCGGTTGAACCGGATCTCTCCTATGATGAGCATCCCATTAAAATCCTCGATGAGAAAGAGAGACAAACACGAAGGAAAGGAGTTAAAATGTACAAAATTCAGTGGAGTCATCACTCCGAAGATGAAGCCACATGGGAAACCGAGGACTATCTTCAGAAAAACTACCCCCACATCCTGTCTTAGACAAAGGTAACTTTTTCCCGCCTTGTCCCTAACTGTAATCGAATCTCGGGACGAGATTCCTTTTAAGGGGGGTAGGCTGTGACATCTCTGATGTAAAAGTATTAAAAGTACACTTAAAACAAGTGCAAAAGGGAAATAATGGTGTTAGGATTCAAAAATTCATCAAAACTCAAATTTAAATTCAAAAACAAAGGTCTTTCGGCACCCAACTGAAATCTCAAGAATTTTGTACTAAACTTGAAAATCTCCAAAAATAAAAGTTGTTTGTCATCACAAATAAGGCCTAGTCACTGTTTGGAACTTTTGAACATTTTGCAGTTTAGCCCCTCAAAAACTCGAAAAACAGTTCTGAACACCTTTTTGAAATTGGGTTGTTTGAGGTCGAAAAATTTGAAATTTCAGGTTCACCCCAAAAAGAAAGTTGTGTCCCACCTCTCAAACTACAACTTTTCAAAGTTCAGTTCAAATTTTTGGAGAAAATTCAAATGGGGCAAAGGAGTTCCCCGGGGCGCCCGACAGGCCCCTGGCGCGCGCTGCGCCTGGCCGGAGCACGGCCGCCACGTGGCCGGCGAGCGGCGGAGGCCGCGCCAGGCGGGCCGAGCCGCGGCTTTGAGTGGCTCTTGTCCTCGCGCGTTTGTCCAAGCCCTCCGTACGGTCACGTCGCGCGCGACAGCGCCGCTTTGCCTCGCGCCGCGCGAGCGCCATCATGGCGGGCGGAGCTCCGCCGTTGGCCGCGCGTGCGCGCGTCGCGCAGAGCCCCTCCGCGGTGGATTCCTTCCCACTACGCGCCATGGAGCACTGTGGAGGATCCCTGCAGCGTATCCCAGCACCCACGCCACGATCCCCTTCGCCCAACCCCGTCGCGCGCTCTGTTCGAGCTCGGCGCGCAGCAATGGCGCGTCACGTCAACCTTCTCCCCTCGCGCGCGCTCCCGAGGCTACTCATTGCTCTCTAGCGTGCCAAAGCACTCCACCGAGCCCCTCACCACTTCCCCTCAGTCCACAGCGCTGCCATTTCTCTTCCCCACGCTCAAGTCCGTCGTCTTGAACCTCCGGCCGCGCGGACCGAGCCGAGCTTCGAAGCGAAATCCGCCCTCGTCCCTCCACCATTCCCAAATTCCTCGCGCATAGAGCTAGACCACTTCCCTAGCTCCCATTTCCCCCACTTCTCGCGAGCTATCCCCAACTCTCCGGCGAGAAATCGGATTTTCCCCCAAATCCGCATTTCCGGCCGCCGGAGTACGCGCACGTCGAGCCCCTACTTCGAGCCTCCCCGAGGTCAACCGTGCCTTCCACTAGCTTCGCCGAGTCCCACTAGTGCTCAAGGACCCCTCGAACCCCGGCAAGATCCACCACCCTCGCCGGAATCGAGCTCGCGGCAGCCGCACGGCCACCTCACGTCGCCGGCGAACTCCGAGCTTCCCCCGGCCTCCCAACCGCCACCAATCGACTCGTGGTGAGCCACTGGTCCTTTTCCCCCACTTCCCCGACCCTCTCTCGCCGTCGTTTGGCCGGCGCAACTCGGGCGACGAGCCGAGGACCTAAGTCCATCTTCTTCCTTTTTCCAGGGTTCCCAGTGAAAAAGGCAGGGACCTGTTCGCGAAGTTTCAAAAGATCCAAGGGCCGCGGCGTAAAAAGATTCTTAAGGTTTAAACCATTTTTCCCGAAATCTTGTAAAATCCACCAAAAATCGTACAAAAATCGGAAAAATGCATAAAAATACTCCCTGGACTCATGAGATTGTAAACTCCAATCTCATGTTAGCATGTATATACTTTCGGTGAACCGTTTTTGAAGTAAAATTCAAGCTGTGAATTTAGAAACTTGTGCACCATTTTAAATCCAGAGCTCTGCTAGGGCTGAGCTTTGGATATGTTGTTTGTAGTGACTTTGGACACCTAGTGTCCAAAGGGAACCTAAAAATATGGAATTTAGCTTCAGTTATGAATTAATTTGTGATTCCTGTCTTATTGTAGTACAGAAATTATTCAAAATAATCCATGCAGCTAAAAATCACCATTTTTCTCCTGAGGCCTAAGAACGTGTTAGCACATCTGTTAAAAATACAAAACTTAATTTTTGGCCCTGTTTAGACTAGCAAATAAATAGATATGTGTTTTTGGATAGAAATTTGTTGAGGACTGTCCATGGGTTATTTTGAGCCACCACTTGGCCAGAGCCCTCCTTACACTCATGACTAGCTCTGGTAGAAAAATTTTCTGATTTGGACGTATTTTCGATTTTATATGAATTTATCGTGTTTCTTTAAGCAGCAGTTTATACTATTTTTAATAAATTCTGTGTAGCTCAGTTTTAGCTAAATTTTGGAGTGAGCCTAACTCTTATACTCCAGTAGCTGTCATAAGGTTTATAGATAAAAAGGATGAACAGAAACAGAGAAACAAAAATGAGAAGAAACTAGGGTAGAATTGAGTTATAAAAAGGAAATAGACCTTTTTGATAAATAATTAAAATGAAACATGGAAGGTCTAAAATTCCAGAACAGCATCCAAACCTCAAAATAATAAATGGAAATTCTTTTATATGTGTACACAATCATCATCATAGATACGTAAAATTTTCCACACCCCTCCTCTAATTTTGTGAAGGAGAAAGTTGTACATTAGCATGTCTAGGTGAATATGGCCTTCAAGGCCTTAGCTTTGGAATCACTAGGCAGCCGCTATAAAGTTATGCATCTCATGTAGAAGGCGCTGTTGCGGACGGCTTCTATCATCTCATCCCCGCCGGCGGAGAAGGCATCCCGGAGAACGGTGCCAACGAAGGAACAGTCGACCCGGAGGCTAACATTCAGCTAGCGCAAAAGAAGGCAAGCCCCGGAGCATAACCTAAATTTTAAAAGTTTATGCATCTATGAATTACCTATGCTTGTGCATTTACGTTTCAAGGAGTTGATTGAATACCTTAGTTGCATATTTCTAGTACCTATGACTTGCAACACTAGTATGAAAGGATCGATAGGGCATTGCTTTAGGTCCGTTACAAGTCGAGTGATTTCCTGTCACTCGCGAGACATAGGAGTTGCATGTCTTTACTTATGTTGGAATCATAAGGATGGACGGGCGGGATGGTAGATGTAGATCTCCCGTCCGTGTATGATAATTGATGTAAGGTCGAAACGTGTGGTTGTGTGTGTCAAGTTTTTGAACGTACCACATGCATGCCGATATATGGGAATCGGTATGCCCGGTACCAGATTGAAGCAGCTAGGGCCGATAGCCATGTCTCCTTGGAAACTTTTGTTTCCCCTGCCGTACATTTGTGGATATATGCGTGATGCTGTGAGTGAAGCAGTAAACCTTTATCCTAAGGAATTGGACCCGGTTCCGAATTGTGGATCGATGGGAAAGGTTGGGAAGTGCTTGTACCTTTTATAGCAAGCATTGTCCGTGTGTGTTGGGTTTCCCCTGGCCAGGTAGCAAAATTCGGTTCGAACTGTCCGCTTCTCGCGGTTAATGAGACTGCTTGACCGCTTGGCTGCATTGAGTAACAAGTGGAACTATGAGAATGATGAACTTGTTGTATGAATTAAATTGTATTGCACCACTTGTATGCTTATAGAGGATGCTAATCTAGAATGGTTAAATCTACTAGAATATGATGCTAAAACCATGAAAGCAAGGATCTACTCTTAGTTGCTTTTTGGCAAACAAACCCACCAGCCAAAAGCCTCTCATGTCTAGATGTCGGTGATGTAGTTTTCACCCGACGGGTAAGCCTTGCTGAGTATTAGTATACTCAGCCTTGCTTGTGGCTTTTATTACAGGTACGGTGATGGATGTGGCAGTCGATGCCATTACTTGGCCTACCCAGTTTCCCCCTGGATGGCACATCGAGTGGGTTCCGTCCTCTGCCGAGGAACGGGAGGAGTAGCACCGTGGCAGGCTTCATCATGGTGTTACTATGTATCGACGCTAGTTTACTTTCCGCTGCAATGAACTATTTTATTCCGCTGCTATGAACTTGATACTCTGATTTAAATTTCAAACTTGGTTTGTAATAACTTCATGATACTATTGTATGATGAATTTGTGGAATGTTGTAATCTCTGGAACTCACCTTCGTGTGGGCGCGCTTGTTGTTTCGATCGAGAAAGTACGTGGTTAAATCGGGTTTAATCCGACGGCGCTCCAGCTTATTCCGGATTAAGTGCCTGACTGCTTGATTAGCGGTCCAGGGGTACTTAACTTTGAATAATTTCGGAGTGGTCCGTCATAGCCAAAATCCAGAAGCTTGCATAAATGAATGACAGGATAGAACGTGGCAATGTAATGGAGTTTACTGTATAAGGATAACATATCAGCAAGCAGTTTTGGAAGAAAATTCATATCCTCCAATAGAAGTCGAGTTAGACACTCCAATTCGGTCAGTAGCTGGAAAATTTTGTACTCTACAACTTTCATGTTCGGCTCGGGACCAGAATCAAGCTAGAACTAGGTCGAAAAATTCAATTTCCTGTTCTCTGTTTTTGCTGTTTTTCAGAAGGCCGAGCTGTAGTGTTTTGGTTGCCATTTTTATTTCGCTTAACGGATGGAGTTGAAATTTGGTGAGCGTTTTGTTTGGCAAATTTCAGACAACTTTGTAGTTCAAGTCATAGCCCAGAAATGAAAGGAACACGCGTCAATAAATAAAACAAGTATGGCTGCAGAAAGTTTTCAGCACAACATTACATCCAACCACAAGTCTTGGGGCACATACATCCCATACCAACTGAATTACATTGCTCAAAAGCTCAAAGGGAACTCAACTCCAACTAGCCTATTACATCATGAAACCAAAATTTGGCTACGTGGAGGAGTAACTTGCTACCAAGCGTCTAGAAGTCATCTAGGTTGTTAGCGGTAGCCTCGCTGCCCATAGGAGACGGCGGAGCGAGGAGGGGTGGCATGTCATCCTCGGTGTCCATGTCTGAATCAGGGGCTTCTCCCTCATTCTCTCCCGCTTCATTGAGGAGGTGCTGAGCATCGTGTGCAGCTAGCATAGCATTAGCATGCTCTAAGTTAGCCTGCACATTCTCTAGCTCATCCCTCACTTGAGCTAGCTCATTGTTGGTATTATTATGCGTTATGTGGAGATCGGTCAGCTGTCTCTCCAAGTCAACAATCATAGCGTCCCTAGTGCTCACCACTATGGACAAAGAGGTCCTGTCAATCCCAAGGTCACGGGCACGAACAGACATGTCGATGGCTAGGTTAAGTGCTTCATTTTGTGCCCGCCCTAGTAGTGCCTGCAGCCGATGATAGGCCCTAATCCTCCTCATCAAAAGTGCAGCTGCAGCAACGGGGTTCTCCGCCACCCTCAAAGGTGAGCTGAGATAGCGCCTCATCCAATGAGCGTCGTCAGGCTGGGCCGGTGGGAACAGTCCAAGTAGTTGGTGCTCCACCAGGTCTTGGTTCTGGGCACAGAAAGAGCTGATCCCATTGAGGGCAGCCAACTCACAAGTGGTCTCCATGTGGTGTCCATAAACTTCCACACTCCATATGGGCGAGCTTGGACACGGTGGGTGGCGGTACACCACCAAACGCACTCTGGATCGTGTCACACCACGGTCACGGAGAACGGTCCTCTCATACTGCGGCGGGGTGGGGTAGTCAAGTGCCTGCAACACGGCCCAAAGGATACTAGGGAAACCCTCCCATCCAAGGCAGTCAGAGATGGATGCTAGGGAAACCCTCCCATCCAAGGCACCCAAAGGTAGCTAGCAAGGTCAGCATGGCCGTCCATCTGAACAAAAAGGTCAAGTGTGAGAACCGGTTAGCGCCAGAAATAAAAACAGATTCTGGACAGTGTAGGAAAAATTGCAAAACTCAAAATCTACAAACCCAAAAATTCCCAAACTTGGCCATAATGTTTCTTAGGTAATTTAAAACAAGTTTCATGTTGAAGGTTCGAACAGAAACAGTCGTTAAGAAGGTGCAAAACTTCAATTTGTATTTCACTGTTCCCAGGAAATTCCTGCAGTCAGGGGGTTACCATTTTAATCATGACTCCTACTGTATGGAACCAAAATTTTTGAAATTTCTACATCACAAACTAGAAAACATTTATGACAACTTTCATATTGGGCACTTTTTCGTTTGATGGGGTTTTCAGGTTCGAAACGGCAGTGCAAGCAGGTCTGTTTTTAATAAAATTTCAGCACAGTTTTCAGATTATCCTTCAATTTCGTAACGGGTAGTTCAAGGATCATTCAGTCATGATTGAATTAAGTTTCAGTGAATTTGCATGCATGATCGGCCTAATCGCTCTCACCACCACACGTGCCAATAACTTTGGTTTACGAAGTCAGTGCCGGTGGCTTAGGCAATATTCGTCTCTCCTTATATTAGCTAGCCGAACTTTTCTAACCGTTCATCTTACGTAATCGTGGTTAGCGTACCTGCAGAAAATTCCATTCCAGAACAGTATATCGAACCTCCCGTGCCAGCACTCAAGGAAGCGTCCCCATTTATTACCACCCACTATAGTGGTGGCACCCGAACATTCAACATTGAATGGGCAATGCTTCATATGTCACCGAGGCAACATATTGACAATTTCATACGCTCATAAAATAGCGTATTGACTTTGTGCCACCATCATATTTGCATATGATGCCGTGGTACACTACAGCAATTGCCGTACCTTGCGCCCACCATGCTATTCTAGTTTCATACGCCATCACAGCGTATTGACATTGTGCCGCCACTATATTTTCATATAGTGCCGTGGTATGTTACAGCAATCGCTGTACCTTGCGCCCACCATTGCGAAAAGTAAATGACAGAATGAAATGTGCTGGAAGTCAGTAATATATAGTTAGCCACCTATCATATCGTGATCCCTTAACCCATATAGGCTTTACGTTCTATTCATAATCCTTAGCGGTCCTATGAATAGCATTCCGCTACAAGTGCGCGGCGGGAGCAAGAGTTGGCAAGTTTTATTCAAAAATATTTGTTTAGGGTCTGCTGCTCTCTCTGGTGCTCATGTTTCAGCTCTGATGCCAGCTGTGGCAGACCACTCCGAAATTATTCCAAGTTAAGTACCCACGGACCACTAATCAAGTAGTCAGGCACTTAATCCGGAATAAGCTGGAGCGCCGTCGGATTATACCCGATTAACCACGTACTTTCACAATCGAAACAACAAGCGCGCCCACACGAAGGTGAGTTCCAGAAACTACAACATTCCACAAATCCAACTTACACAAATAGTCTCAACAAGTCATTACAAACCAAGTTCGAATTTCAAATAAAAGTACGAGTGTTCATTGCAGCGGAAACATTAACTAACGATGATACATAGTAACACCATATTGAAGCCAGCCATGGTGCTACTCCTCCTGATCCTCAGCAGAGGACGGAACCCACTCGACATGTCAGCCAGGTGGAACCTGGGTAGGCCAAGAAACGGAATTCACCGCCTCCTCCAAAACAGTACCTGAAACAAAAGCCACAAGCAAGGCTGAGTATACTAATACTCAGCAAGGCTTACCCGTCGAGTAAAAACTACATCACCGAATTCTAGACATGATAGACTTTTGGCTGGTGGGTTTGTTTGCCAGAAAGCAACTAAGAGTGGATCCTTATTTCCACAATTTTAGCATCAAATTCTAGTAGAGTTAACCATTCTAGATTAGCATCCTCTCTAAGCATACAAGTGGCGCAATACAATTTAGTACATCCAACAAGTTTATCATCCTCAAAGTTCCACTTGTTACTCAATGCAGCACAGCGGTCAAGCAGTCTCATTAACCGCGAGAAGCGGACAGTTCGAACCGAGTTTTGCTACCTGGCCAGGGGAAACCCAACACACACGGATAATGCTAGCTATAAAAGGTGCAAGCACTTCCCAACCTTTCCCATCAATCCACAATTCGGCGCCGGGTCCATTCCCTTAGGATAAAGGTTTACCGCTTCACTCACGGCATGACGCATATATCCACTTGTGTACGGCAAGGGAAACAAAATATTTCCAAGGAGAGATGGCTATCGGTCCTAGCTGTTTCAATCTGGTACCGGGCTTACCGATCCCCATAGGTCGGCATGTGCGTGGTACGTTCAAAAACTTGACACACAGAACCACACGTTTCGACCTTAACCAATTATCATACACGGACGGGAGATCTACACATACCATCCCGCCCGTTCATCCTTATGATTCCAACATAAGTAAAGACAAGCACCTCCTATATCTCGCGAGTGACATGAAATCACTCGACTTGTAGCGGTCCTAAAGCATTGCTCTATCGACCCTACCATACTAATATTTCAAGACATAGGTACTAGAATTATGCAACTAGGGTATTCGGACAATTCCTTGAACGTAAATGCACAAACATAGTTAATTCATAGATGCACAATCTGAAAGTTAGGTTATGCTCCAGGGCTTGCCTTCTTGAGCTACGCTGGGGTCAGTCTCCGGTTCGATCATGATCACGTCGGCACCACCTTCGGGAGTCTCCTCTTTGTTGGCGGGGACGAGGTTGTAGATGCCATCAGCGAGAGTGCCTTCTATATGAGATGCATAAATTTTAAGAGTTGCTGTAGGTTTTTAGTCTAAAGGTTCAAGCTCTTGAAGGCCATATTCACCTAGACATAAAAGATTTATTCTTTCCTCCAAAAGTATGATAGCGGGTGTGGTGCGGATTTTATATTCTTATGGTGGTGATTGTGCACACATATAAAAGCAATACAAACTTTTATTTCTAAGCAAGTGTTTCAGTTCTGAAATTTTAAAACTTCACATGCTTCATTTATATAATTGCCAAAAGTGACCCATCTCTTTTCATAAAATTCGATCTACTCTAATTCCTTCTCATTTTTGTTTCTCGGTTTCTGTTTATCATTTTTATCCACAAACTTTATGGTAGCTACTGGGGTATAAGAGCTAGGCCCACCCCAAATTTTAACTAAAACCGAGCTATACAAAATTTATTAAAAATAGCTCAAGCTGCTGCTCAAAGAAACAAGATTAATTCATATAAAAATTAAAATTACTCCCAAAACAGAAGATCTCTCTACCAGAGCTAGGCATGGGTAAAAGAAAGGCTCTGGCCAAGTGATGACCAAAAATAACACTTGGACAGCCCTCAATAAATTTTTATCCGAAAACTTACTTCTATTTATTTAATGTTCCAAACAGAGTCTAAAATCCAATTTAGCATTTTTCTATCATGACCCAACATAGTTCTAGGCCTCTGGTGAAAGGGGATGATTTTTGGCCGCATGAATTATTTTTAGTAAATGCAGAACCGAAATATAGCAGGAATAATGAAATAATTCATAACTGGAGTTTCATGCAATATTTTTAGGGCTCCTTTGGACACAAACCTCCTACAGTCTATACAAGACACATATCCCAAGCTCAGCTACAGAGGAGCTGAGGATTTGAAATGGTGCACAAAACTCTAAAATCACAGTTTGCATTTTAATTCAAAAACTAACCCACAAAAGTATGTACATGCAAAAAGGAGATTGGAGTTTACAATCTCACAAGTCCAGGGAGTATTTTTGTGCATTTTTCTGATTTTTATATGATTTTTAGTGGATTTTACAAGATCTCAGCAAAATAGATCTAGGTTTAAGAATCTTTTTGCGCCGGTGACCCTAGAACTTTTAAAACCTTTCAAACAAGTCCTTGAAATTTACGCAGGGGACCCTAGAACTAAAAAGGGGAACGCGAAGAGGTCCTTGGGCTCACCGGCGTTCGCGCTCCGGCGAGGGAACGGCGAACCGGTGCGGGGGAAATGGGGGAAAACAACGACGGGCTCACCGCGCATCGGTTGGGATAGGTCTCGTGGCCGGAAGTGAAGCGGCGCGGCTCGTCGACGGTGAGCGGCGGTGCGGCTTGCTCCGGCGAGGTCGATAGCTGGCGGTGGTGGGCGAAACGGGGCGCGAAAAGGCGTGAGAGATTCACCGGTCGATGGCGGAGCTCGACGTGGGGTTTGGCGACGACGACGATGGCCGGAGCATAGAGCTCGGCGTAGAGGGGGTGTTTGCGGCGAAAATGGACGAGCGGCGGGGGAAACTCGGATTTCCCGGCGTATACGGCTCGATTCACGTTGGGGATTGTTCGAGTGGCTAGCTGGGTGAGTGAGTGAGCTTCACGTGCGGGGGATTTGGAAATCGTGGAGCGGTTCGCGGGGATTTTGGGTTCGCGGCGAGGAAGCTCGAGCTCGGCTGGAGGTTGAAGATGAAGTGGGCGAGCGCGAGGAGGGCGAGAGAGGCTGAGAGCTGGTTGAGTGAAGGTGTGAAGCTGCTCGGTGGAGTGCCTGGGTGGGTTAGGGGGCATCGAGTGGCCTCGGGAGCGCGCACGGGGTGGGATGGACGGCCGGCAGCGCCATTGATGGCCTGCAGCGCTCGGACAGAGCGCGCGACGGGGTTGGGCGAGGGGGATTGCGCCGTGGAGCAGTGGAGATCTTCCACAGAGGCTCTTGGCACGTAGCGGAAGGGAATCCCGCCCGCGGGGCAGCGCTGCTCGCCGAGCTCGCCCGCTGCCAGTGGCCCCGCCAAGCTCGCCATGATGGCGCGCCGCTCGCCGCGGTGAGACGGGTCGCACAGTTCGCGATCCGACTCAACGTGGACATTAGCGTGCACGTGGGGAGGAGGGAGGCGGTTGCCGCGGCTTTGGCCGACCTGTCCCGGTCGCCGCCGCCGCCGGCCACGCGGCGGCCACTGCCGGCCTCGGGCAGACGTGGCCGAGCGGCTAGGCAGGGCGCCCGCAGAGCTCCTCCGTTCAAACGTGAATTTCTCCAAAACTTTGATTTACACTTCAAAAATTGCAAACACAAAAGTTGGAGTTTGAAAAGTGGGACACATCTTTCCTTTTAGGACGAACCTGAAATTTCGAGTATTTCAAGCCTAAACAACCCATATACGAAAAGACGTTCTGCGGGGTTTTTAGAGTTTTCGAGGGGCTTAACTGCAAAATTTTGAAAAGTGCCCAACAGTGACTAGGCTTTATTTGTGATGAAAAACAACTTTTATTTTTGGATATTTTCACGTTCAGTACAAACTTTTTGAGATTTCAGTTATGTGTCAATTTGGCCTAGTTGAAATTTCAATTTCAAATTTTTAATCCACTTAAGTATGCTTCACCCAAGCTGCCCTTTTAACTTGGTTTTAGTACATTTTTAAAGTCTTAAACATCTGGGATGATACACCCATTAGTACCCCTATATATACGTGGGAGGGGCTAGGGGTGCTACGAACACTTTTGGCCGCACCACTGCCCTCCACGCCTGCACCTCCTGTTGCTCTTATGGACCTAGCAGTCCGGACCGTGACGCATTCTCCCCGTACGTGTGGATACCTTGGAGGTGCTACGCTTGGAGCACAAAGACGAGCCAGACCAGACGAACGTTGCAACTGCACTGCCGGCCACATCGACGCGCTCTCCTACACCGAGACGGTTCCGCTGCATCCGCACGTCTAGTGGTAACGATATGTGATCTCCTACTCGCAAGGTTCCTGGGTTTACGCGGTATATTAAAATTATTTTAGCTAGCGTAGCCTACCAATTTCCCTACAATGTCCCTGCCACCCTTGTCATGATGGACTTATCTGTATCTTTAGCAAGCTTGAGCAACCCAAAGTCTGAAACCTTAGCTCTCAAATCTTGATCCAGCAATATATTAGAAGACTTGAGATCCTTATGGATGAAAGTCTCCTGTGCCAAACCATGCAAATATTATATTCCTCGGGCAACATCCAAAGCTATTGTCATCCTCTGTGTCCATGTAAGAGGAGTAAAACCGCTCTACTAAAGATCACACAGGTGCTCACGAAGTGTTCCTCCCAACATGTACTCATAGACCAAGAGCCTCTCATTGCCATGGGTGCAGTACCCAAGCAATGCAACCAAGTGTCGATGTCTCACTTTCCTAAGAACATCAATCTCAGCCATGAACTCTTGCAGCCTTGTAGTCCCCATAGTGCCACTATCGCACCTCTTCACGGCGACCAGCTTTCCATTGAGAGTCCCCTTGAAAACCACCCCAAAGCCCCCTCTACCTAAGATGTAGTCCTCATCAAAATTATTTGTAGCCTTCAGTAACACACTGATGTGCACCGGCCCAGTCGGGTAGGAACAAAGCCCAACACCTTTCAGAGAAAGGCCAAATCACCCCAAAAGACTAGTCTGATAGGGGAAGGGTGGCTCTCCCTTTTAAGGTGGCTTCCACCTCCCAAGCTAAGCAAGGTGGGATTATTCAGAGGCTCATATGGTCGCCGCCCGACTACAACTGGGCCAATTGGGACTTTTTTATGTTGCGTCTTTGCCAGCGGGTAATAGTGGAGGATGTCCTCATCATTCTCCCCTTCTTAACAAGGGCTTCGCTAAGCGAGGTGGAATAAATTAAGACGTGCACGGCTGCCGCCTACACTATCGTGTGCCTGGCCAAATGCCGCCTACACTGTTCTGCGCCTAGCCAAACCGCGCTCACTTGGCCACGACATGCCGCCTACACTGTCGTGCGCCTGGCGAAATGCCGCCTGCACTGTTGTGCGCCTGGCCAAATCGTGCCGAGGATGTCCTCATCATTCTCACCCCCTTAAACGGAGGCCCAGCTCTGATACCAAAAGATGTGCACCGGCCCAGGCAGGTAGGAATAAAGCCGACACGTCTCGGGGAAAGGCCCAATCACCCCAAAAGACTAGTCCGATAGGGGAAGGGTGGCTCTCCTTTTAAGGTGTCTTCCACCTCCCAAGCTAAGCAAGGTGAGATTATTCAGAGGCTCACATGGTCGCCGCCCGATTACAACTGGGCCAGCTGGGCCCTTTTTTTATTACGTCTTTGCCAGCGGGTAATAGTGGAGGATTTCCTCATCACACACTCATCGGCAATTGCATCCCATGAGACTCGAAGATATCAGCAATGTTTGTACTGCCAGTGCTTACATGACTATAAAGCTCAGATGGGACTGCAGAACCACTTCTGTTGCTATTGCCATTTGTGCCAACCACCTGAATCTTCATCATCTCAGATTCACCAGAAGTGCTCTTAGTTAACACAGGACTGAACCTGTCCACTTTCTTCTTCCTTCGATGGTGTAGGAAAATCCCAACACAAACAAGAAGAGGAATGACAGCTAGAAAAATTCCAATGATCATTCCAGCATTCGACTTTGAGCTCTGTGAACCTGCAATACTTGAAGATGAAGATCCACTGGAATCACCTCCTTCATTACCACCACCTAATTCCCCAAACCGGTTTTCTGCAGTCATTAGCTTTATATTTGGCTGCCTAACAGGAACTTGTCCAGTAAGGTGATTATTTGAGACATCAAGATAACTGAGTGATGTCAACAGTGTCAAAGCATCAAGTATTTCTCCCATGAGTTGATTGCTTGACAGATCCATCCATTGAAGCCTAGTTAAGTTTGCAAAAGCTGAAGAAATCATCCCTGCCAAGTTCTTGCTAGGAAAATTGACTTGAATCACATCCATGTTTTTGCAGACAACACCAAGCCACTTATCATTTCCTCCACTTCCACATGGGTTGTTTCCTGCCCATTTTGAAAGAAAGATGGGTATCCAAAACCTAAGGCAATCGCCAGCAGAATGGTCACCAGTAAGATCACACGGCCCAAGGTCCTTGAGACAGAACCCATTCCCAAATCAATATCTACATTTTTAGCTGTGAAGTTTGGCCTTGGCCCTTGAAAGTTATTGGACAGCTTCACATCTTGAAGACTTGACATCCCTATCAGGGAGGCCGGCACGATGCATGCCTGTGAGACTGTTGTCCCTGACATTGAAATCCACCAGCTGCAAGTTGGGACCAAAATCTAGGATAGGACCGGTGAACGAGTTGGACTGAAGCCACAGCGTATTCAAGCTCTACAACTTTGCCACGATGCCGATCGGACCCGACAGCTTGCCATTAGACTTCTGGTTATTGAGCTCCAGTGACTCGAGAAAGACCAACCCCTCTAAGGGTATATACAACCCACAGACAACAACTGTCTTTATACTACCACATAAGCATGTCCATCCTACTGTTGATGACCAAAAATGGCTTGAAGCCGATCAGGCTAGGAGAGCCGGTCTAGACCGCCTGTACATGCGGTTAGACAGGCTGGGCCCTGTAGCCGATCTGGCAATGTGCCAGGCGGTCTAACCGCCTGTCACCGGCAGTCTGACCGCCTGTCCCTCCGAGTAGAATCAGGTTTTTACACTTTTTGGATCTGTACAAGGACTTCCTTGCGGGGCAAGAGCTCCCCACCCTATAAATATAAAGGGTCGTGGCCGATTGAGGACCTCTACCCAATCGTACAAATCATTGTCTTACTTTTTATCTCCAACCCCTAGCTTTTTCAACCCCTCTGCTTTTCTTCTTTATCTCCACGACGTTTTATGACGTTCTAAGTGGCCTTGCCGACCATAGAACAACCCTAGGTTTGCAGCCTCCGACGGGGTCCCTCCTGAGGTTGTGATCATAGGTTTTCACGGTGCCTCCGCTACAAGCGGTCTGACCGGCTGCACTCAGGAGCTCCGACAAGGAGAATCTTGACGACTGCGTGATCTAGCATTTTCGTGTGTTGACCAGAAGTGCGTCAACATATTTTGGCGACTCCGCTGGGGACAGAAATCTGGTTTATGAAGCCCGAACTACTATTTAGCACTATGGGCTTCGACGTTGGACAAGACAACATCGTGACAGCTTCTCTTGAAGATCTTAGCGCTGAAGATCATGAGAAGTTTATGGCGCTCCAGAAGCATCTCGAGGCGGAGTTCTTGAAGACATTTCAGAAAGGTCATGAAGATCGTTCTGCGAAAAGTGTTCGAGACTTCGTGATGCCTTCCTTCAAGATGAGTAAGGGGCAAATTGAGGTAATTAACAATGTAAGCACTTCTGCACCTTTGCCTCCTACCTCTAATCCTGTGGGTATAAGTTTTTCGGATCATGATTCGTTAGTTGAACAATTGCTAGAACGAATCGAAAAACTAAATGGAAAATCTTTAGATACTCGTGAATTACCTAAGCATAATATCTTTTATGGCATGCCACCAAATTACTTTGCTAGACAGACCCCACCACCCCATAAATGCCCAGACCAAAAACGGTCGATGCAGATGGGTCGGTTGCGGCTGGTTTTATAGCCGATCAGACCGC
Source organism: Digitaria exilis (assembly GCA_015342445.1). Classification (NCBI taxonomy): domain Eukaryota; kingdom Viridiplantae; phylum Streptophyta; class Magnoliopsida; order Poales; family Poaceae; genus Digitaria; species Digitaria exilis. The sequence continues at coordinate 384,875 of JACEFO010002313.1, forward strand.
CAGAACGGCCGGTCGGACCGCGTGTACAGGCGGTCAGACCTCTGGCTCTGGTGGACAGATTAATTCTACTAATGCTATGGTATTCATGCCGGAGCAACCTTTGCCGCTGCCTACTGTTCTAAACTCGGTCTCTCCTGGCTGTGCTAGTCCAGTAGCTATACCAGGCGCTACTTATTCCACGACTATGCATACTGCGAATTCGGGTGGTGTTCCTCATGATGTTTTTAATGCACATAGGGATATGCAGAACAGACAAGCACCTCACTTGAATTATATGAATGCTATGCAATCTTCGACCCAACAAAACCCCCAGTGGGCCGAATTTACTAGATTTAGGGATGAAGTGTCTGATGTGATGAGAAATAAGCTAGGCGTTGATTTTGGTAATACTAGAGTATATCAGAAACCTTATCATGCTAGCTTTGATACCGTTCCTTTTTCCAATGGGTGGCGCTTGCCTGATTTTGTAAAATTTAGTGGAGATGATGAGCGCGCCACTTGGGAACATATTAGTCAATACGTAGCTCAACTAGGGGAGGCTAGAAATTTTGAAGCAATTAGAGTACATTTGTTCTCATTGTCGCTTACTGGTACTGCTTTTGCTTGGTTTTCTACATTAGCCCCTGGTTCTATTATGAGTTGGGATCAATTGGAGCGTAAGTTTCATGATCATTTTTATAGTGGCAATCATGAGATGAAATTGGCAGATCTGGCATTGGTTAGACAGGGTCGGGATGAAACTGTCTCTCAATTTATGAGAAGATTTAAAGATATTAAAAACCGTTGCTTTAATTTGTCTATTTCTGAGGTTGATCTTGCTGGGCTATGCTTTAGAGGTTTAAAATCCACTATTAGAGAAAAAATAGACAATTTTGATTATTATTCGGTCGCACAAGTACATATTAGAGCTGAGGTAGCTGAAGGCCGAATGAATAAACAGAAGGAGAGTTTTAAGACACGTCGGTGTAATGTTCATATAGTTGATTATAAATCCGATGATTCGACCGATGATGATAACGATGTTTATTTAGCAGAATTTGTATGGCCTGCTAATAAGAAAAATGTGTCATGCTCATCTCTTAAGCTGATTCATAAGAATCGGCAAGAAGACATAAAGTTTACTTTTGATGTATCCAAATGTGATCCTATATTTGATGAATTGCACAAATTTGGTTACATCAAGGTTTCTCATGTTATACCACCTACGGAAGAATTGAGGAAGCGTGCTTATTGTAAGTTTCATAATTCTTTTTCGCATGTTACAAATGATTGCAATGTCTTCCGTCGACAGGTTCAATCGGCTATTAATGAGGGTCGTTTGAAGTTTCATGATATGCAAATTGATGAGACTCCTTTTCCGGTCAACACCATGGAGTTGCAGCAGCCCAAGGTCTTGGTTCAGCCGCATCAAGCCGAATCTACCAAAGAGAAGAACGTGGTGATTGGAGAGGAAAGAGTCGGTTAGCAAAGTGACTTATGAGAAGACAGCTGATGGTAAAGAGTCGTTCAAAGTCACTGTGAAGACCTCTAGACAAGGGGGGCAAGGATCGGTCGTTATTCCTGGACCACGGGCGCCCGGGTCTAGTTTGCTACAGGCGGTCAGACCGGCTGCGCCAGGCGGTCAGACCGCCTATCCCCATGGACGCCCAAAGATGCTAATTCTGAAGCGTCCAGAAGTTGGTACTTGGAAGATGAACGTGGCAAAGGAGCGGGGTGTTCAAAAGCCCAAAGTCACGTTTGATATGCTTTATGACTAGTATACCAAACAAAAGGCCGTTCCGAGCGATCGGCCGTTAAAAAAAAGAATGAGATCACCGATTCAGCATGAGAGGCTCCCGTCACCTGCTCGTGTGAAGTTGGATCTGGTGTGGGATGACAATGGAGTGATGTGGGTGTCATATCATTCAACAGTGCAACCTTCGTTGAATCCTGCAACACCCATATTTCCAAGAAATCCGAATGCTTCTATATGTGTGCCCAGGATGTCCACAGAACATATATAGATTACAAATATTGAATCACAGAGAACACAATGCTCGAATAAAATAGTTTACATCAGAGTTTAACACAAGACATAGTATTAAACAAATAACACAGCGGAAATCTTAATAAAAGCAAACGTTTCATAACTAGTAGAGCCTCAAGTCCATAGGGACACCGACTGGTTGAACACAGCTAGAAGTACGGCAGATCCTCCGGAAACTCCGTAAGCGACTGATCGTTCATTGCTCCATCTGTTACCCATCCGGGATTTTGTTGAATAGTTGCAAGTGTAAGTAAACCATCTTACTTAACAAGTATAACACGGGTTATGCAAGAACAAAAGGCTTGACACGGTTAAACTGCAATAGCACTTTTAGTAGTTTCATTTTATTATCACCCAAATTACTACAAATGAGTAGAAGCCAGGTAATAAACCCATTAATAATAATGTATAAATAATCATAGAATAACCAACATCAACCTCTAACATCATCTTCTAATAAAAAAGGATCCAGGTCGCTCGTAACCGTGAGCACGGCTATCATGATAGGTCAACACTCTGCAAAGGTTTCGCCCTTTACCCGCTGGTCACATAAATCCAAAAGAACTTATGCTACGAGGACTTTCACAAAACACCCTAACAAGCACAGTAGCCGTTTTGGTTCAACATAGGCAGCATAACCCAAGGCATCGAGATTGACGTACGCTCAGGGCGCAACATGAGGGGGTCAATGGCGTCCAGAGCGAGAGCGCAATCATCGCAACGTGTGAAGCTGCCGTACATCGGGCGCTTACATCACGGGACTTTGCCTAACGAGACATAGCCAACGGATAAGTCCATCCTCGATGGATCAAACTATACTCTCACCCATGCTCCCCACATACGCCTTTCGGTAACCACTGGCAAGCTAGAGACGTACAAGCTAGTTATCCAAGACCAGAGCCATTATAGTTCCAACGGCCGCGAACAAGTTCCTGGGTTGCAGCTTTAAGAACCGGACCTTACGGAGAGACATTAGAACAAAGCACAAAGCACATGGTCTAATTCCCTAGACCAAACCTTATGGAGACATTAGAACAAAGCACGAAGCACATGCTCTAGTTCCCCGAACCATGTGGCTAAAAAGCATCTTTTAATCATCATTAAAGTGAACCATTAATTCAATATTAACAATTAAATAAATGTTGTTCACAGCGGTAGCAAATACTAACCATAATTCATATAACCCGGGTAAACAAGGAATAAGGTAAAGACTAGGGACATCCTTAGTGTATATCAATATTAGACACATGCATATGATCATATGATTAAATGGTGTATAGGTAATCAAGGATTGTCCGTGTTATACTTGCCTTCCTCAGTGAACTGCTGTTGCACCTGCTCTTCGAGAACGGGGTCGTCGGTGAACTCGAACGGCTCGTCAACTACTCACATCGATCACCACAGAAGCATCCACACATACATGCAAACAAGGCATTTAACTAGAACAGTACACAAAACATAAAAAAAGGATGAAAAGAAGGCTTTAGAGTTACTGTATGCTTTACTACGAACACATGAGCGCGAAAATCACTCAAATCAGAGTTAAAACGAAGAAACTACGCTTAAAACGGGCTCTAGGGGCTTTCTGGTGAGAGTTTTAGGCTTCCAGGGGTGTTTTTGAAAGAAACTAGGGACCTAAAACATAATTTCGTATAAAAGCTTGAGGGCCTACGGGTAAAACTGTCACTCTGGATGGCGCACTATTTTTCAAAAGCATAGGGGCTAAACCGAAAGAAAAAGGACTAAACTGTAATTATTTTTGAACTGCGCTGGACCGTGGGTTGATTAGAGAAAAACACAGGGGCTCTTTTGCAAAATTGCCATGGCGGCCGGTTTGACCTAAGCTGACTCGATTCGGGTTTGATCTGGGCCGTTGGATTCGGATCCTAGGGCTAGGGTTAGATGGAGGAGTTTGGTCGCCGGAATCCGGCGGCGCACGGTGGAGGGCTCGCCGGTGTTGGGCAAATCCGGCGCTAGGGGGCTCGAAACCTCGCCGTGATGGGTCCTGGAGAGAGAGCGGACGACGGCGAATCTGTTTTGGGGGTTCAACTCGAGGATTGAGCGATGGTCGAGGCGCACGACGAGCGGCGGCGGACGGGAAGCTCCGGCGAGCTCGCACAAGCGCAACGCAGCAAGGGAGAGAGAAAAAAGGGGCTCAGCGGGTTCCCTGCTACCTTGCAAAACTCCTGGGCATGATCTCGTCGGCAATGAGGCGGCGAGACGGTGAGTTGGCGGCGGCGCTTGGCTAGGGTTTGGCGACGGCGGCGTTGTGCAAGCTCGATTGGCGGCTAGGGTTCGCGTAGGGGCCAGACGAGGGGGTGGCGGTGCTTAAATAGGGCCCTTGGCGTGCGGGTCAAGCCGAGCGGAGGAGGCGTGGGGTCGGACACCGGCTTGGGCTCGAGCTCGTGTCGGGCTCGGTCCGGTGCGGGCGTGCTGGAGGAAGACGACGCTGGCGTGTGGGCCCCGCGCGTCAGCGGCTGTGGGGGTGAGGGAGAGCGCGGCTGCTGGCGGGCTGAGGTGGGCCGACTGGGCTTGCGCGAGAGAAGCTGGGCCAGGCTGCTTGCTGGGCCACGCGGTGGAGGTTGGCTGGGCCGGAGCTGGGCTGGCGCAAAGGAGAGAGGGAGGAAACTTGGGCCGCGCAGTGAAGGGAGATAGAAAGAGGAGAAAAAGGCCGGCTGGGCTAAATTGAGAGAGAAACAGAGAGGAAAAAGAATTGGTTTTTTTCTTTTTTTTCTTTTTTTCAAACACTCATTTGAATTCGAATTCAAATTCAAATTCGAATTCAACAATAAAAAAGAAATGCTCCAGCATGAATGCAGCAACAATGTTTCTATTCCCTATATTTGCTTTTAATTATTCAAATTTTTATTTTCCCTACATTTTTCATGAGCACATAAATATAAAAAGCTATTTAATTACTAAATTTTAATTAGGGCAAATTTTAGGGTGTTACAAATCCTGGATGAGAAGGTCCGAGGAGGCGAGTACATGACAGAATCGTACATCCCGGGCGTGACCGATCGGCTTTCCGCCAATCTGGTCAAAGGCACTGGACACAGGTGGTTAGACCGCCTGTTACAGGCGGTCAGACCACCCATCAAGGTCAGCCGCCAAGAACTTCTCCGAGGCCGGTTTATCGACCTAAGAGGAAGGAGGAGGTGCATAGCATGGATGTGGACTCAGAGAGGACTACTGAGTTCGATATTATTTAAGTTGGGACTATGGATGTCCCTATTGAGAAAAGTCTGGCTACAAAGCCGACTTCTAGTGGAAAGACTGTGGAAGATCAGGGATCTAGTGCTCGCAAGGCTCAGTAGTGCTTTCTTCCGAAGTGGTGTCCCGAAGGTTTGACTCGTACACAAAAGAGGAAGCTTCAGAGACTTCGTTTTCGGGAGAGGCCGGAACAAGAGTTGGAGAAACAGAGAGATGAATTCTTCGACCAGATCAAGCCCGTGATTCCCCAGAAGAAAGAGTGGAAGCTGAAGGAAGACCCACGGGTGGTCAAACCGGCTGTACAGGCGGTCCATAACGCCTGTCATTCAGGACCGGCGGCCTAGGCGATCAAACCGCTTGTACAGGCGGTTAGACCAGGTGATGTAGGAGCGTCCAATGTTTTTTCTTCTGGTTCTTTGGCGTGTGGCGGCAAGTTATCATCGGTTCCCACTGCTGAGGACGATGAAGAGCTTGTTGATTACAGTTCTTCTTCAGAGCGCATGAATCTTGATGTGAATGTGCTTCATATGTCTCTGAATGGGGACATGCTTTCGGAGGAGGAGGAGGTGGCCCATCTTGATTTTGGTCCCAAAGGAAGCTATATTTCAGAAGCCTAAAGTTGAGGACAATCTCCTGAAGGCTTTGTATTTGAAGGGACATATCAATAGAAAGTCAATCTCATGGATGTTGGTCGATGGAGGGGCTATTGTGAACTTAATGCCTTATTCTTTGTACAAGAAGCTTGGTGGTTCAGATTTGGAGCTGATCAAGACCAACATGACCGTCAGCGGCATTGGAGGAGGAGAGCCTATTGGTGCCAAGGGGGTAATTTTTATGGAGCTTACTATTGGGAGCAAGACCTTGGCCACTGCTTTCTTCGTTGCTGAGACTCAAGGTAACTTTTGTTTATTCTTGGCTCGTGATTGGATTCATGTAAACCAATGCATTCATTCTACTTTGCATCAATGCTTAATTCAATGGGTAGATGATGATGTAGAGGTTGTGCATGGTGATACTTCTGCTTGTGTTGCTGTAGCTAATAACTCTTTGATTGACATTCATGATGATGTTAGATGTTTGTTGGGCTTAGATCTTTCTGAGTTTGAATTTATTAGCTGTACCAAGAATGGCTTCATCCCTACTGTCATAAAGTCGATGCACAATCGGCTAAATCATCTCGTATGACTTAATGGATAATCGAGAGTGGTTGCAACAGATATGTGTGAAGCAAGCTAGGATGTGGTTTCACGTTGGCTGATCCTCTACAGGAGGTAGATATTGGTGATGGTTCTACACCCAGGCCGACGTTTGTAAATAAGAATTTAGATCTTGCTTTTAAATCTGAATTAATAAAGTTGTTGAAGGAGCATGTTGATTGATTTGTTTAGAATTATCATGAAATGTCTGGTTTAAGCCGAGAGCTTGTTGAGCATCGGTTGCCTATTAAATCTGGTTTTAGGCCTTATAAACAACCGGCTAGGCATTTTAATCCTGATATTTATGACAGAGTTAAAGAAGAGATAAATCGGTTATTAGAAGCAAAGTTTATTAGACCTTGTCGATATGCTGATTGAATTTCTAATATTGTGCCCGTGGAAAAGAAGGGAACGGGTAAGATTAGAGTATATATTGATTTTAGAAATATTAATCGTGCTACTCCTAAAGATGAATATCCTATACCAATAGCCAATATGCTTATCGATGCTGCGTCTGGACATAGAATGATTAGTTTTCTTGATGGTAATGCTGGTTACAATCAAATATTTATGGCCGAAGAGGATATATCCAAAATGGCTTTTGTATGTCCAGGCTTTGTTGGTTTGTTTGAGTGGGTTGTTATGACTTTTGGTTTGAAGAATGCCGGTGCTACTTATCAAAGGGCTATGAATTTGATCTTTCATAATTTGCTTGGTATTATCTTGGAAGTTTATATCGATGATATTGTTGTCAAATCGGCTGGAAGAGGTTCTCATTTGGCCAATTTGAGACTTGCATTTGAAAGAATGTGCCGGTATGGTTTGACGATGAATCCACTCAAATGTGCTTTTGGTGTGTCGGCCGGGAAGTTTTTGGGCTTCATAGTCCATGTGAATTATTTTAGAAGATTTATTTGCAATTTGTCGGAAAAGGTGAATGCTTTTACTCCTTTGCTTTGGTTAAAACATGATGCTAAATTTAGTTGGGGGCAAAACAGCAAGAGGCGTTTGATGAGATTAAGCACTATTTGTCTTCGCCTCCGGTTCTTCGGGCACCTAGGAGACGGGTTCCTTTCAAGTTATATATCGCGGCCGAAGGAAGCGTTATTGGAGCTGTTTTGATACAATAGACCAAAGGGAAAGAATATATTATTGCTTATGCAAGTAGAAGATTATTGGATGCCGAAACAAGGTACACTTTTATTGAAAAGTTATGCTTGTCATTATATAATGCTTATACAAAGTTGAGGCATTATTTACTATTAAATACTTGCATAGTTGCTAGTCAAAGCCGACATAATTAAATACATGTTACATAGACCTATATTGAGTGGTAGAATCGGCAAATGGGCTTATGCTTTGATTGAATATGATTTAGTCTTTGAGCGTTGGAATCCATGAAAGGACAAATCGTTGCCGATTTTATTGTTGAACATAGGATTGATGAGCATATTGATTTAAATGTCAGCTATATTACTTTTACCCCATGGAGATTACATTTTGATGGATTGGTTTGCAAAAGTGGTTGTGCAGTTGGTGTTATTCTTATATCACCAAACGATGTTGTTTTTGAGGCTCTTAACCGATTAGATCATAGATGCACTAACAACCAAACCGAATATAAACCTTTATTATTCGGATTGAAGATTTTGCATGATATGGGAGTAAAACATGTGGAAGCATATGGTGATAATGCGTTGACACAACAAGCATCAGGCTATAATGTTCAGAAAAGAAATTTTCATGAAAAGAGGCCGATGTTTCGTTAAGCCGACGTTTCTGCTCTGGAACAGGCGGTTCGATCGCCTGTCACAGCCGGTCTGACCGGTACGGCCGGTCTGACCGCCAGTACAGGCGGTCTGACCGCTTGCGCCCCTGAAAACACCGATTCGGCTGTTAATGATTTTCAATCTGTTGTTGCCGATGCTGGTGATTGGAGGAAGCCTCTGGTGGAGTATTTGCATAATACTAGCAGATCAGTAGATCGAATAGTGCGACGATGGGTTTTTGTCGGTGATTTATGCTGACTAGGTTCTCGAGGGGGTGCCCCGAGAGAAGGGTTTAGGGAGAAGTCGTCGAGAATCTAGAGCCGAAGGTGACAAGAGACGGTTTAGACAGGTTCGGGTCGCCGGAGCGCAATACCCTACGTCCTGTATGGTGTATCTTGTATTGATGAGATTGTTTTGAGGGGGTCCCTACCTCCCCTTATATAGCCCGGAGGGCAGGGTTACATGGGAACCGTATAGGACTAGGAGACTTTTACAAGTTTATCTCTAATTCCCTAATACAGTATATCCAAACCGACTAGGACTAATCCTTGTCTTGTGCGTCAAGTCTTGTTCATGGGCCGGCCCATAGGATGGGCCGCCAGGGTTGTTTAGTCCGTCAGGACTCTACACCCACAAGCCCCCGAGCACCTTATCTCCTGAAGAACAGCCTTGTTGAAAGTACAGAATTCTTTGAAGTCCTCCAGAGTTCTTTTGAAATCCGCCAGGGTTCTTTGAGACCCACAGGGTTCTTTGATCTTGGAAGTTGCAACCATGCTGTTCAATAGGTAATGATGTGCTCATAAGTCTTCTCGAAGTTCGGATTGGTGCGCACCGATTAGGTGCGCCCAATTGGGCAGCCCCCGAGCCTCGTTTATCTTTGAAGAAGAAATTCGAGGCTCTTTCGAAGTCCGAACCAAAAGAGAATCAATTTCCGAAGAAACCCGAGTTCTTTTAGAATTCCTCATAAATTTATCAATTGAAGCCGAAAATTCTCAGAAAAATATTTCCTGAAAATATGTCCACAGCCCCCGAGCCTAAATTTGAACGAATTCAAATATAGGATCAAGAAAGGACCAAAATTGAAAATTACCGAAGTAACGCTTCGAAAAGCCCATATAAACCGCCCGCGACCCTTTGTATCCGTACGCCTCTCGCATAACAGATCTAGGGTTTGCGACAGTTGCAATCCTCGCAATCCAGAGACCGCGCAAAAGCATCCACAGCCTCCCCCAATCTTAGATCCAATCCACACCAAAACACCAAAGATTCAAATGGCCGGTGGTGAAGGATCCAGCCGAGGCAAGGGCTCGAAGAGGAAAGTGGAAGCCATGAAGCAGGTCGTTACGACCGAGGAGGCAGCGTCCGCGGGGGACATGCCGATCATCGAAGATCCGATCAGTGACTGGCCGACCAGTATTCTGAAGGAGAAGCACATCAAGGCCCTAGAGGCAGATGGATTCTTGCCAGCGCAAGAAATCAGTCAGTGGAGAAGCGCACACGGGCACGAATACCCCACCGAAGAAACCGAGGAAATCACGGTATGGAAAGCCTTCTATGAAGTTGGTTTTGGCATGCCAACTTGTGATTTTTTCCGCCGTGTGCTGCAGTTTTATGGGATAGAGCTGTGTCATCTAAATCCCAACTCCATTTTGAATTTATCCATCTACATCCACTTGTGCGAAGCTTTCCTAGGGATAGATCCCCATTTTGCCCTTTTCCGCCATCTGTTTAGGGTGAAAACCTCCAGCGGACCACTGCAAGTGGTAGGGAAAGTAGTTATCCAGTTCCGCCAGGGCATGAGGCCAGTATATTTGGATTATACAACCAAGGAAAGCCTCAAGGATTGGCAAAAGGAATGGTTCTACGCATGGAACCACCAGCCACAGCTTCAGAGCCGCTCAGGGAATCCTCCAGTAATGAAGCCATTCTGGAGCGAGACAGTTGGAGTAAACCAGGCCATGCAAATCCCTGAGCTGCTCAACATGATTAGAGATCTAAAGGCACAAGGTCTGACAGGAGCCATGGTATATAGGTCATTCCTGCTGAGGAGGATCCAGCCATGCAAACAACGCTGTAACCCAGGGTACTTGTACTCTGGGGAAGCAGACCCCTCAAGGAATGCCACCGGAAACATATCGGAGAAGAGAGTGAATCAACTCTTGAAGAAGTTTCTGGTGGTCAACGATGAACAATTTCCAGAAATAATGGAAGTTTCTGCAATAACCATGACACCTGAGGTAAAATCCTTGTCTGAATACATTTCTGTATTGTTGAAAATATAATGTGAACTAATGTCTTGATCATCACAGTATGAAGCCCGACGCGCACTCTATGTGAGTTTGCCACCCCTGGACCCGACCAACACCGAAGAAGCTGCTCTGTTGGCTCGGTGTGTAGATCCAAAGGTAAGAGATCAAGGTCGCCCAAGCAAGCCAACTGCAATTGAAGACCCTGACGAGCCAATGGTTAAACTTGAACCACAGGTCCCTGAAGAACCCCAATCCAAATCAGGAGCAACCTCCAGGGGAGCAGAAAGGTCCAAGAGACCGGCACCAACAGAAGCACAAGCACCTGTGCCCAAGAGAGCACGCACACTGCCCAAGCCTCGAGCCAGAACCATCCCAGAGGAAAGGGCAAAAGTATCCCCACAACCCAGGACAACATCTTCAGTGGGGATATCTATCGGAGAAATTGGAACCAGCATGCCGCAGCAAGGCAGCTCTGCTCGGCGAGCATTATCTGATGAAGAGATCCTGCACGAGATCTTCAACCCTGTCTCCGCGCCATTTGTAAGGACAACGCCAATAATTGAAGAACCCTGTCCAGCAGGACCTTCAGCGGCGGAGCAGGAGATTGAGGAAGAATTCACTTTGGGGGAGCCAGAAATCCCCATGCGGCCCTCCACCATGTAAGTACTTTGTCAAGCAATACACAATGTACCGTCGCATAATACTGTTGTGACTAACAAACTTCATTATTCTAGAGTTGAAGAAGCACCATCGACAACCAGGGAAGAACCCTCGGTTGATCATGCAGCTGTAGAACCAGAGGCCGCAGTGCCCGAAGAACCCAGGGTAGTACAAGAAACAACCCTGCCAGAGGTTCAAGCAGCTGTGCCATCAGACCCGCCAGCACTAGAAGGAGTCCAAGTCGAGGAAACAGTTGCGGAGGTGCTGGCGGATATCGAACAGCTGGTCACGTCGGCGGTGATTGAAGAATCCGAACTGGAACACCGTGACCAATCCTCTGCGCAGCCCCCGAGCGTCACAGAAACAACCCAGGCCGGGGCGGAAGCAGAGTGCTCAAGGGGGAAACAAGCAGAAGCATCAACCCAAGAGCAGGGAATTGAAGAGATCCCCAGAGTACCCAAGGGTACTGGAGCTGAAGAAGAGGGTGGGAGTTTCCGCATCCGGAGCTTCGACCCAATGCTCAATCCGAACCCGCAGACCTTCGAGTACATTTTGGACGCGGAGAAAGATGAGCAACATATTGACAGGGGACTGTACCACGCCGAGAGGGTAGTTGCTTACTTCAAGGTTAGTGAAACAACCCTATTCTTGTAGTATTGATGAAGCATATCTTATACCAACTCTGTTGTAGGCTGTTGGCGAGGCATCAAGGAAGAAAACCGAGTATCTCCACAACATTTCCTTGATGCACGCCAAGGCGGACCGTCTCCAGAAGGAGCTGGAGCGTGAGCGCGAAGATCGTAAACTCCAGGAGGCGGAAGACGCCGACATGATCCGCACCTTGCACCTGCGGACCAAGGAATTGGCCGCGGAGAAGGAGGACATGAAGAAGAAACTTGCAACGGCGAAAGCAGAGCTCAAAGGTACTCTGTCGCTACCGAAGTCTTGTAACAAATTGTCCACTGCCTTTGTTGAATAACAACTCTGTCGTTGTCTTGTGTTCTCAGGGGTGCAACAGCAGCTAGTAACAGCCCAGAGCAAGATGACGGATTGGTCCAACTTGGCCAACCGTCACGAAGAAGCGTTGAAGACCCTCTCTGCCGAGCATGAAGGCCTTAAAGAAGAACTCAGAGTGGCGGTCAAACAACGCAAGGATGCTGACGCACAGCTAATCCAAGTCCTCGAGCAGCAGCAGAAACTTGCCAAAGACCTGGAGGATGCTCGCGCAGAGAAGAGTCAGCTTTCCAAGGATCTCGTCCAGGCACAGAAGCATCTTGCAGACAAGAAGGTGCTGGACGAGAAGCTCGAACAGGCGGCCAGGAGGATGTCAGAGCTCGAAGAGTCATTGCGGTTGATGAAGAAATCTGACGACGACCTGGCGGAAGCCTTGAACCGGATCTCGCTGCTAGAGAAGGCAGCGAACCCGGTGGTGAAAGCCTTGGTCTCAGAAGACCCTTCAGCACCGCTATCATTCCTGGAGCGCCTGAAGGCCATGCCAAGACAACTGAAGGCGTACATCAAGAGATCTTCGAAAGCTTGTCTTGTGCATGTCCTTGCTGTAGTTAAGTCCAGGTACCCGGAGGTAGACATAGGCAAACTAGTAGAAGGCGCAGAGCCGAACTGTACCGAGTCTGCCTTCAGGGACCTGAAGCAAGAGGCCGAGCCAGTTGAAGAAGCAATTGCTCAGAGCCTTAGGCTGTAATTGTAAATAGATGTTATTGTAATATAATTATTATGCAATGTAATATAGTATTGCCATGTTATGAAGGAAAACCAAGAATTTCTATGAATTCCTGGGTTGTCTCTGTGTCGCTGACCAGGACTTAGTCAAAATGTACGTGGCGTAGATTTTAACTTGTGAAAAACAGCCCTGTTAAGGACCCGAAGGAACCCAGGGAGATTTCTTATAGCATAAGCTATCTAATAAAATGTACCCCGGGAGGATACTTGGGAACTAACTGTATATGGTTTGCCGAAGCAAGAACCCAGCAAGACCCACGGAGCGGCAGCGTTAAGCTTGAAACGATACAGAATAGCATAATAGGAGGAACAGATCCGTTCTTGGCCCCGAAAGAACCCGGATAGACCTCAATTATAAGCTCCGAATGCATGTAGAAGAAACTGTCCAAGTCTAAAAAGAACACGGAAGTTTTAGATGATGTCACGAAGACAAATAAACAACCCAGTAAAGGGAGATATATTGAGATATATCTCGTTGCCGGAACAACGGTACAAGAGAACATGTAATGCTGAAGCAATTAGTTCATATATTGCCGGAGCAATGTTTACAGAAGAACTCTGATGCCGAAGCAATTGGTTCTTGTGGTGCCGAAGCACTGCTGTAGTGAAGGAGCTACGCGTAGAATTTGCGTAGGTGTTCTATATTCCAAGGATTTGGTAATTCCACACCGTCTTCTGTTTGAAGTCTGTAGGTGCCTGGTTTGAGGACCTTGGAAACAATAAATGGACCATCCCAAGGTGAAGTAAGCTTGGAATGGCCGACTGTATTCTGGATTCGTCGTAACACCAAGTCGCCAATCTGGAATGATCTTGTCTTCACATTTTTGTCATGGAATCTGCGGAGTCCCTGAAGATACGCAGCGTTGTGTAGCAAGGCTGCCAGTCGTACTTCTTCAGCCGTATCAACTTCCAGCATCCGTTGTTCATCTGCCATGGCTTCTCGGAACTCCTCAACGCGAGGAGCACCGTGCATGACGTCAACAGGTAGAACAGCCTCTGATCCATACACCAGGAAGAAGGGAGATTGTCCTGTAGCTTTGTTGGGTTGAGATCGTAGGCCCCAGACAACTGGAAAGAGTACTTTCATCAACCGGCCTTCTGCTTTCTTCAGGGTTCGTTCCATGCGAGCTTTAAGTCCATCAAGGAGCATGCCATTGGCCCTTTCGACTTGTCCGTTGGCACGATGATGGGCAACCGAAGCATAGGATACTTCGATGCTGCGGTCTTCACAGTAGTCCCAGAACTTGTTGCCTGTGAAGGTGGTACCCAAATCTGTGATGATTTGGTGTGGTATCCCGAAGCGAAGAATCAATTCTTGGAGAAATTAGACTGCCTTCTCAGAGGTTGGCTTAACAACCGGAAAGACTTCTATCCACTTTGTAAATTTGTCAATTGCGACGAAGCAATATTCGAATCCACCAGGCGCCCTGGGTAGTTTCCCAATCATATCAAGACCCCAGCATGTAAATGGCCATGACGGAGGTATCAATTTGATCTTGTGAGCAGGCTGATGTGAGTGATGAGCGAAATATTGACAACCCTTGCAGTGACGAACAATTTCCTCAGCGTCGTGTAGAGCTGTAGGCCAGTAGAACCCGGCACGGAAGGCTTTGCCGACGATGGTGCGGGAAGCTGCATGATTGCCACATTCTCCTGCGTGAATTTCCTCCAGGATGTTGACTCCTTCTTGCTGTGAGACACATTTCATCAATGCGCCAGAGCGTGCGCCGCGTCGGTATAGTGTATCGCCGATTATAACATAGGACTTGCTACGGCGGACAATTTGTTGAGCTTCTGCCTTTTCGGCAGGAAGTTTGTCGTGCAAGATGTAGTCTATAATCGGAGCGCTCCAAGTGGCGTCAATGAGCATAACTTCGGGAGCTGAGGTTGTATCATCAGAAGTTGCTGCTGCAGAAATTGATGGCTTGGAGAGTTCATTGACAAACACCCCACTGGGCACCTCTGCTCTGGAAGAACCCAGCTTTGATAGGACGTCTGCAGCGACATTGTAATCTCGCTCGACATGATGAAATTCAATGCCGAGGAAGTGTTTTTCCAATTTCCAAACTTCTTCACAGTACGCATCCATGTCTTCATGGTTTCGGTTCCAGTCCTTGTTGACTTGTTTGATGACCAACATTGAGTCTCCATACACCAGCAGGCGCTTGATACTGAGGGTGATGGCCATCTTCATTCCGTGAAGAACTGCTTCGTATTCTGCAGCGTTGCTGGTGACAGCGAACTGAATCTGCAGAACATACTTGAGTTGATCTCCTCGAGGTGAGATCAACAGAACTCCGGCGCCTCCACCTTCTAGCTCGAGTGACCCATCGAAATACATGATCCAATGCTCAGGCTTGGTGGTGGCGACTGGGAGATTGTGCTCGGTCCATTCCGATATGAAATCAGTAAGAACCTGAGACTTCATGGCCGTGCGAGAACGGAACTCGATGCTGTATGTTCTGCGCTCAACAGCCCACTTGGCGATACGCCCTGTAGCGTCTTGATTATGGAGAATTTCGCCAATAGGATAACCAGTAACCACGATGATCTTGTAGGTGTCGAAGTAATGCCGCAACTTTCTGGATGTCATTAGGACAGCATATAGTATTTTTTGAACTTGAGGGTACCTGGATTTGGAGTCCGAGAGGACTTCGCTCACAAAGTACACAGGCCGTTGAATCTTCTGAAGGTGACCCTCCTCATCACGTTCAACAACAATGGCGGCGCTGACGATATTAGTGGTTGCTGAAATATAGAGCAAGAGATCTTCACCCGGGAGCGGTGCAGTGAGCACAGGTGGTGTAGTCAGGAACAGCTTGAGCTTGTCGAAGGCGACTTGAGCTTCCTGAGACCACTGGAATCTATCTTGCTTCCTTAGTAGTTTGAAGAACTCAGTCCCGCGTTCCCCCAGTTTGGAGATAAAGCGGTTGAGTGCAGCCATGCAGCCCGTGAGCTTCATGACATCATTGACGGTGCGCGGCGGCTCCATGTTCATGATAGTTGCTATCTTCTCTGGATTAGCCTCCATGCCGCGTTCGCTGATGATGAACCCAAGGAGCTTTCCGGATGGAACGCCGAAAACACACTTGGCGGGATTAAGCTTCCATCGCCACTTGCGTAACTTATCGAACGTCTCGGTGAGGTCAGCGATGAGATCCTCGGGATTTCTTGTCTTGACTACCACATCATCAACGTAGGCTTTAACATTTCGGTGAAGTTGGTCTTGAAGACAACCCTGTATCGCCCGCTGATATGTGGCACCTGCATTTTTCTAGCCAAAAGGCATGGTAGTATAACAATATGCGCCATATGGCATGATGAATGAAGTTTTAATCTGATCCTCTTCTTTCAGTGATATCTAGTGATATCCTGAGTAACAATCGAGGAAACAGAGTAGGGTGCACCCGGCGGTGCTGTCGATGACTTGATCGATGCGAGGAAGCCCGAAGGGATCCTTCTTGCAATGTTTGTTGAGATCAGTATAATCAACGCACATTCTCCATTCATTTGAATTCTTTTTCCTTACAAGAACCAGATTGGCTAGCCAATCCGGGTAGAAGACTTCTTTAATGAAGCCGGCTGCTAATAACTTAGCTAGCTCTTTCTTGATGGCTTCCCGACGCTCTGTGGCGAATCTTCGGAGGCGCTGCTTTTTGGGTTTTGCGCTCTCGTTGAGGTCTAGCTTGTGCTCGATCAACTCTCTGGGGACTCCAGGCATGTCTGAAGGCTTTGTAGCAAAGATGTCCGCCTGGGCTCGCAGGAAGTCGATGAGCGCGCTTTCCTATGCAGGAGTGGGGTGGAGCCAATCACTGCTGTCTTCGATGGATCTCCTGTTTGGAGATCAATCGTCTTTGTTGCGACCTTCTCCACAGGCTTGATGGCCCGTGTCTTCTTCTGCGTCGGGGCGTCATCGTCCTCTGTGACGACGGCGGCGGCCAAGGGTTGGAGCTCTTGGCGATCTATAGTGGACGCGGCTCTGACGGCGTACTCCACTGCCTCTTTGTCGCAGAGGTAGGAGCGCTTGATATCACCGCGAAGGGAGAGAACGCCATGCGGCCCTGGCATCTTCAACACCAGGTAGGTGTAGTGGGGGATGGCCATGAACTTGGCCAATGCTGGTCGCCCGAGGATGGCGTGGTAGGAGGTTTCGAAGTCTGCAACTTCGAACTTAATGAACTCTGTACGGTAGTTGGATGACGTACCGTACGTAACGGGCAGAGTGATTTGCCCGAGGGGAATGGCGGCCTTCCCAGGTACGATGCCGTGTGCAACGTGCTCGTGTCGAGGCCCATGGACTTCAGCGTCTTGGCGAATATGAGGTTGAGCCCGCTGCCTCCGTCGATCAGGACCTTGGTGAGCCTGCTATTTGCTACCACGGTCTCGAGGACAAGAGGATATCGTCCAGGAGAGGTGATCTCCGTCCATTGATCTTCTCGGGACCAGGTGATGGTGGTGTCCGACCACCGTAGCGGTGTAACCACCGCTGGTTCTGCTGCGTAGGCTTCTCGCCGCGCATTCTTGCGGTTGCGCGAGGTGTCGCTGACTGCCATGCCTCCGAAGATGACGTTGACAGTGTTGGTGATGTCTGGGAAACCGTTGTCTCCCTTGTCGTGCCCGTCGTCTCCATTTCCGGCCGACTTTTGCTTCTTGTTGGGCGTGCTGAACGTCTCTCGGAGGAGCACGCACTCGCCCATGGTGTGCTTGCTGTCGGGGTGGTAAGGGCAGCACTTCTTGAGAAGTTTGTTGAATTCTTCCCTTCGTTGCTGCGCGGATTTGGCGGCGCGGACGGTCTGGACGGTTGCGACCGTGTTGTGTGGCCGCTTCCGTGGGTTGTTGCCGTTACGCTGGAAGGAGTCGCGCGGCTGATCCCTGTTGTCTTCCTGATTCTTGCGACCAGGGTTGTTGGGTCTCTTGCCGTAGCGCTCCCGTTCTTGATCGTCGGTGTCCATCCAATTGGACACCAGTGCACGGAATTCCTCGAGGTCACGAGGACGGTTGTGACCGAAGTCACGGAAGAGGGTGCGATCGGTCATCCCTTCTTGAAAGTAGTCGATGACTTCTGAGTCGGGGATGGGAACGCAGGATGCCTTGATGGCAAAGAATCGCCTGTTGTAGTCGCGCAGGGACTCGTCTGGCTTCTGTTTGCACGCGCGGAGTTCATATTTGCTGCCAGGGCGTTCAAAAGAACCCTGGTAGTTGGAGACGAAAGCCTTCTTCAGCGCGTGCCAGCTGTCGATGGAGTCTGGATGAAGGGACTCGAGCCAAGTGAGAGGACCCTGCTCCATCGCAACTGGGAAGTAGAGCATCTTGGAGATGTCATTGCCCCCTGATGCTTCAATTGCGGAAGAGTATCTGCGCAGCCAGATGTTTGGATCTTGCTTCCCGTCGAAGTTGGCAATGCCTGGCGGCTTGAACTTTCGAGGGAAAGAGCTGACGCGGATGGCGCGTGTGTAGCATGGCAGAGCATCGGGGTTGGGAGCGTCACATCTTCCTGCAGAATCCGCAACGTGGGAGGTAGCTCTCCCCTCTCGGATCCGAATGATGTCGTTGCGGGCGTCGTTTGGTGTGACGTGAGAGCGGGCTGGACGGGGTTCTTCGCGACGCTAGGACCTGGGAGGTTCCTCGCGAGGACGACGGGGTTCTTCGCGAGGCCTGTTCTTGACGTGAGTGGCTGCTCTGACGCCTGGCTGATGGTGCTTGGTGGCGCGAAGAACTCTTGCTTTTGGAGGCGGAGCGGCCTCCGTCCACGCGATCAACCATGACCGCTGCGGCTTCCAGGCGAGCTTTGGCGAGGTTGATCTCAGGGGTAGTTTGGAACCCCTCGAAGACGCTGACCCCGAACAAGATGTTGGCCACAGGGGAGTTGAAGATGCCTTCCTTGTCGAACTCAGAGTTGAGATTTTTCCTCTTGATGAAGCGACGTCGGAGGGCACGGTTGCGGTTTCGCTCGATACGGAGTTCTCGGTCCGCATCGGTTTCTCCTTCTTCTGTTGGAGCGTCGTCGGAGACAACTTCTTCGTCGCTGTGATCATTGCGGATCACGCAGGACTGGCGACCGGGGTTGGTAGACCCGGTTTTTCTGTTACTCATGGCAACAGGGAGTTCTCTGCCTTCTTGGAAAGGGAGCAGAGGTAGAATATCCCGTACCGTGGAAGGTACGTTTGCTTCGAGGAGAGCCACCTCAGGATCCATGTCAGGCCAATGAACGATAACCCCCGAGGGAGTTGAGGTCATGACAAGATCCGAGGTTGCTCCGCGGGGTTGGAGAACCTTCTTCTTCAGGTGCTTCTGGTGGATCGCGGCTGAGTTGGTTAACCCGAAGGGAAACTGAGATGCGCGCGATCCACGTGGTGAAGTCTTCGTCCCGCGGGGGTTGGAGCCAGGGTTCGTGGGTACCCGCGGGGTTGCTGTCACGGTCCTGATCGTTGAACCTTGGCGGGACTCGGAAGTGATCCGGAGTCCGCCAGGGAGTCGTGGACACGTGGCTTGATCCTGCCCCTTGATAGGGGTTGAGTTGACGTGGTCGGCCCGGGCTTGAATCTGCTTCGGGCGCCATGTACTCCTCCGAGTAGGATACGATCCAGAGATCGTGTCGGAATTTGGGATTTTCCGAGATCCTCGCGGAGTGGTTTGCGTGCGTGGCGGAGCTGGTGCAGCCACCTCGTCGCGCAGTTGGTGTTGGAGTTCGCCTTCCTGGTTCGCGATGCAAAGCCAGGAGCCTAAAACGAAGGAGGCGCCTGCCTCGAACTTGGTGAAGATGGAGGCGCTGAAGGAGGCCATCGACTCTCTAACGAAGACTCGACGAGTAGATCCCACGGACGGCGCCAAAGTGTCGGCGATTTATGCTGACTAGGTTCTCGAGGGGGTGCCCCGAGAGAAGGGTTTAGGGAGAAGTCGTCGAGAATCTAGAGCCGAAGGTGACAAGAGACGGTTTAGACAGGTTCGGGTCGCCGGAGCGCAATACCCTACATCCTGTATGGTGTATCTTGTATTGATGAGATTGTTTTGAGGGGGTCCCTACCTCCCCTTATATAGTCCGGAGGGTAGGGTTACATGGGAACCGTATAGGACTAGGAGACTTTTACAAGTTTATCTCTAATTCCCTAATATAGTATATCCAAACCGACTAGGACTAATCCTTGTCTTGTGCGTCAAGTCTTGTTCATGGGCCGACCCATAGGATGGGCCGCCAGGGTTGTTTAGTCCGTCAGGACTCTACACCCACAGTTTTCAAGTTTACTTTGATTGATGGTGAACTATATCGTCGGACCATCGGTGGATTGCTTTTAAAGTGTTTAGATTCTGATCAAGCTAGGTTGCCTATGGCAGAGGTTCATGAAGGGATTTGTGGTACGCATCAATCGGCTCGAATGATGAAGTGGCTTCTTAGGAGAGCTTGCTTTTATTGGCCTACAATGATAGCCGATTGTTTTCGTTATTATAAAGATTGTGAAGAGTATCAAAAGTTTGGAGATATCCAGTTAGCACCTGCTGCATTGATGCATCCAGTCGTTAAGCCTTGGCCTTTTAGAGGATGGGGTTTGGATTTTGTTGGTAAGATTCATCCTTCGTCATCCAAAGGGCATTGTTTTGTGATTGTGGCTACTGCTTATTTTACTAAGTGGACTGAAGTTGTTCCCCTCAAGAACATGACACATAGAGAGGTGATTGAGTTTATTACTAAGCATATTATTCATAGATTTGGGATTCCTCAAACATTGACGATAGATCAAGGAACGTCATTTATATCTAAGGAGGTACGTGAATTTATTGAATCCTATGGTATTAAGTTGCTCAATTCATCTCCATATTATGCTCAAGCTAATGGCCAAGCCGAGTCTAGCAATAAGGTTTTGATTAAGCTAATAAAGAAGAAGATTGAAGATCATCCTAAACGATGGCATGAGATTTTATCTAAAGCATTATGGGCACATCGGATTTCTAGACATGGGGCTACCAAGGTGACTCTGTTTGAGCTTGTCTATGGTCAAGAGGCCGTTTTGCCTGTTGAGGTGAATCTGGCCGCTTATAGATTGGCTAAGCAGAATGATCTTGATGCTAGCATGTATTGTGCTTTGATGATGGATAATATTGATGAAGTGACTGACAAGCGTTTGGAGGCTTTGGAGGAGATTGAAAAGGATAAAAGAACAGTAGCTCGAGCATATAACAAAAAGGTAAAATTTAAATCCTTTCAAGTTGATGATTTGGTTTGGAAAACTATTTTACCTATAGGAACGAAGAACAACAAGTTTGGTAAATGATCGCCAAGTTGGGAAGGGCCATATCATATTGTGAAGGTTTGCTCTGGAAATTCTTATATGGTGGAAACTTTGCAAGGATTTCAGTTGCCGAGAGCGCTCAATGGGAAGTATTTGAAAAAATATTATCCAAGTGTTTGGCAACATGCTTGAAAGGATATGGCCGATATGTGATATCGCCCTTAGAGGAAAAATGGCCGACAATAGAGGGTCTCCCTTAGTCTAATTAAATGTTTTGTGATAAATAAAGTTTACCAAAAAAATAGGGGGGCATATATTGATAACCAAAAATGGCTTGAAGCCGATCAAGCTAGGACAGCTAGTCTAGACCGCCTGTACATGCGGTTAGACCGGCTGGGCCCTGTAGCCGATCTGGCAATGTGCTAGGCGGTCTAACCGCCTGTCACAGGCGGTCTGACCGCCTTTCCCCGAGTCCGAGTAGAATCAGATTTTTACACGTTTTTGGATCTGTACAAGGATTTTCTTGCAGGGCAAGACCTCCCCATCCTATAAATATAAAGGGTCGTGGCCGATTGAGGACCTCTACCTAATCGTACAAATCATTGTCTTACTTTTTATCTCGAAACCCTAGCTTTTCCAACCCCTCTACTTTCCTTCTTCGTCTCCACGACGTTTTAGGACGTTCTAAGTGGCCTTGCCAACCTTAGAACAACCCTAGATTTGCAGCCTCCGACGGGGTCCCTCCCGAAGTTGTGATCGTAGGTTTTCGCGGTGCCTCTGCTACATGGCGGTCTGACCGGCACCTACAGGCAGCTACTTCGGCTATTGGAGTTTTATAACTTGGTAAGCCCGAAGGAAGTAGGTGGAAATTTTTTTTGAATATTTTCATAATCCATTATGCATCGAAAGACAGGATGGAAACAAGCAAAGAAGGATGCAAGAGTAATCTGGCCTGTACCGGTTTCAAGGTAATTTTGTCATTTTTACTTTTTGGCTGATTATTCATTTTACTTCATATGGTTAAAGTGATTTGTGAATGCTATTGAGATGTTATGTCTTTCTTCATGCTCAATTTGAGATGTGTTGCAAAGACCAATTGGCATTATTGTAATTTGGTCACTTTATGCATTCACAATAGCTTACATGTGTGAGAATGATCTTGTAGTATGTTCAGAAAACGCTGCCGAGATAATGTGTACTCAGGCTTATTTGACTCACACAAGATGAGAGAAGCATGTTTGATGCGCGTGTGCTCGACATTGCTCCTATGCAATTTGAATTATGACAAATGTTTCTTGATACGCAAAGCATTACCAAGAAACAGGGGGCATATGTTGACGACCAAAAGTTACAGCAAGCCGATCAGGCTTGGCCAGTTGTGCCCTGTAGCCGATCCGACAAAACGATAGGAGGTCTGACCGCCTGTAGGGGCCGGTCTAACCGCCTGTATGAAAGTGCTCAAAATATGAATTGGACTCCACCATTGCATGGGTGTGGCGGACCACTCCGAAATTATTCCAAGTTAAGTACCCCCGGGACCACTACCCGAGTAGTCAGGCACTTAATCCGGAATAAGCTGGAGCGCCGTCGGATTAAACCCGATTAACCACGTACTTTTCTTGATCGAAACAACAGCACGCCCACACGAAGGTGACTTCCAGAGATTACAACATTCCACAAATTTAACATACATAAATAGTATCACAAGTTATTACAAACCGAGTTCGAATTTAAATCAGAGTATCAAAGTCTTGCAGCGGAAATAAAGTTCATTGCAGCGGAAGATAATCTAACGATGATACAAGTAACACCATGCTGAAGCCTGCCACGGTGCTACTCCTCCCGATCCTCGGCAGAGGTCGGAACCCACTCGATGTGCCATCCAGGGGGAACCTGGGTAGGCCAAGTCAAAGCATCGACTGCCACATCCAACATGGTACCTGTAAATCAATGCCACAAGCAAGGCTGAGTATGCTAATACTCAGCAAGGCTTACCCGTCGGGTGAAAACTACATCACCGACATCTAGACAATGAGAGGCTTTTGGCTGGTGGGTTTGTTTGCCAAAAAGCAACTAAGAGTAGGTCCTTGCTTTCAAGTTTTAGCATCATATTCTAGTAGATTTAACCATTCTAGATTAGCATCCTTTCTAAGCATACAAGTGGTGCAATACAATTTAATTCATACAACAAGTTCATCAATCTCATAATTCCACTTGTTACTCAATGCAGCAAGGCGGTCAAGCAGTCTCATTAACCGCGAGAAGCGGACAGTTCGAACCGAATTTTGCTACCTGGCCAGGGGAAACCCAACACACACGGATAATGCTTGCTATAAAAGGTACAAGCACTTCCCAACCTTTCCCATCGATCCACAATGCGGAACCGGGTCCATTTCCTTAGTATAAAGGTTTACTGCTTCACTCACAGTCTCACGCATATATCCACAAGTGTACGGCAGGGGAAAACAAAGTTTCCAAGGAGAGATGGCTATCGGCCCTAGCTGCTTCAATCTGGTACCGGGCTTACCGACTCCCATATATCGGCATGCATGTGGTACGTTCAAAAACTTGACACACTCAACCACACGTTTCGACCTTAAATCAATTATCATACACGGGTGGGAGATCTACATCTATCACCCTGCCCGTCAATCCTTATGATTCCAACATAAGTAAAGACAAGCAACTCCTATGTCTCGCGAGTGACAGGAAATCACTCGACTTGTAACGGACCTAAAGCAATGCCCTATCGATCCTTTCATACTAGTGTTGCAAGTCATAGGTACTAGGTGTGGCGGTCCACTCCGAAATTATTCCAAGTTAAGTACCTTGGGACCACTAATCACGTAGTCAAGCACTTAATCCGGAATAAGCTGGAGCGCCGTCGGATTAAACCCGATTAAACCACGTACTTTTCTCGATCGAAACAACAGCACGCCCACACGAAGGTGAGTTCCAGAGATTACAACATTCCACAAATTGAACATACCCCAAAGGTATCACAAGTTATTACAAACCAAGCTCAAACTTAAATCAGAGTACAAAAGTCTTGTAGCGGAAATAAAAGTTTCATTGCAGCGGAAGAAATATTCTAACGACGATACAATAACACCGTGCCGAAGCCTGCCACGATGCTACTCCTCCCGATCCTCGGCAGAGGATGGAACCCATTCGATGTGCCAGCCAGGTGGAACCTGGGTAGGCCAAGACAAAGCATCGACATCCAAAGGTGTACCTGTAAATCAATGCCACAAGCAAGGCTGAGTATACTAATACTCAGCAAGGCTTACCCGTCGGGTGAAAACTACATCACCGACATCTCGACAATGAGAGGCTTTTGGCTGGTGGGTTTGTTTGCCAAAAAGCAACTAAAGGTAGGTCCTTGCTTTCAAGTTTTAGCATCATATTCTAGTACATTTAACCATTCTAGATTAGCATCCTTTCTAAGCATACAAGTGGTGCAATACAATTTAATTCATCCAACAAGTTCATAAATCTCATAATTCCACTTGTTACTCAATGTAGCATGGCGGTCAAGCAGTCTCATTAACCGCGAGAAGCGGACAGTTCGAACCGAATTTCTGCTACCTGGCCAGGGGAAACCCAACACACACGGATACTCTGCTTGCTATAAAAGGTACAAGCATTTCCCAACCTTTCCCATCGATCCACAATTCGGAACCGGGTCCATTTCCTTAGGATAAAGGTTTACTGCTTCACTCACAGTCTCACGCATATATCCACAAGTGTACGGCAGGGGAAAACAAAGTTTCCAAGGAGAGATGGCTATCGGCCCTAGCTGCTTCAATCTGGTACCGGGCTTACCGGCTCCCATATACCGGCATGCATGTGGTACGTTCAAAAACTTGACACACTCATCCACACATTTCGACCTTAATCAATTATCATACACGGACGGGAGATCTACATCTATCATCCCGCCCGTCAATCCTTATGATTCCAACATAAGTAAAGACAAGCAATTCCTATATCTCGCGAGTGACAGGGAATCACTCGACTTGTAACGGACCTAAAGCAATGCCCTATCGATCCTTTCATACTAGTGTTGCAATTCATAGGTACTAGGAAATGTGCAGCTAAGGTATTCAATCAACTCCTTGAACGTAAATGCACAAGCATAGAGAAGTCATAATGCATAATTGGTAAAGGTTAGGTTATGCTCCGGGGCTTGCCTTCTTGCTCAAACTGGGGGTTAGCCTCCGGGTTGGTTGATCCTGCACCGGCGCCTTCCTCCGGGACTTCTTCCTCGTCTGCGGGGATGAGGTGGTAGTTGCCGTCCGGGATAGCGCCTTCTACATGAGATGCATAGTTTAAGGCGGCTGCCTATAGATGCTAAGATTAAGGCCTTGAAGGCCATATTCACCTAGACATGCTTAAGCATTACTATTCTCTTCACAAAAACAGGGTAGAGATGCGGGAAAAGTTTTATTTGACTTCGACGGTGATTGTGTACATATATAAAAGAATTCTATTTACTACTTCACAATTTAGGGTGCTGTTCTGAAATTTCAGATTCCATCCATTTTATTCTAACTAATTAACCAAAAAGGTTTATTCTTTTATATAAATCAATTTCCACCTAGATTCTTTCCCATTTTTGTTTCTCCATTTCTGCTCAACATTTTTACCTATAAACTTTATGACAGCTATTGGAGTATAAGAGCTAAGCTCACTCCAAAATTTAGCTAATTCTGAGCTACACATAATTTATTAAAAAATATAACAAGCTGCTGCCAGCAGAAATGAATTTAAATCATATAAAATCGAAAATTCATCCAATTCAGGAGATTTTCCTACCAAAGCTAGTCATAAGCATGAGGAGGGCTCTGGCCAAGTGGTGGCTCAAAAAGACCCTTGGACAGTCCTCAATAATTTTCTATCTAAAAACACATCTTAATTTATTTGCTAGCCTAAACGGAGCCAAAATTAAGTTTTTCATTTTTAACAGGTGTGCTAACAAGTTTTTTAGTCCTCTGGAGCAAAATGGTGATTTTTGACTGCACAGATTATTTTTAATGATTTCTGCACTGCAAAAAGACTGAAATCACATTTTAATTCATAACTGGAGCTACAGTTCATATTTTTAGGTCCCCTTTGGACACAAGCTGTCCAAAGTCACCACACACAACATATCCAAAGATCAACCCTAGCGGAGCTCTGGATTTGAAATGGTGCGCAACTTTCAATTTCCACAGTTTGAATTTTAATTCAAAAACAGTTCATCAAAAGCATACACATGTCTAAAGGAGATTGTAGTTTAGACTCTCACGAATCCAGGGAGTATTTTGTGCATTTTTCTGATTTTTGTACGATTTTTAATGGATTTTACAAGATTCGGGAAAATCAAATCTAGGATTAAGAATCTTTTTACGCCGGGAACCCTGGAACTTTCAAAACTTCACGAACAAGCCCCTGGTTTTTGCGTAGAGGCCCCTAGAAAAACGAAGACGATGAAGTTATGCCCTCGGCTCTCGCCGGAGTTGCGCCGGCCAAACGACGGCGAACTAGGCTTGGAGAAGTGGGGGAAAAGCATCCTGGGCTCACCACGAGTCGGTTGGGGACGGTTTGGAGGCCGGGGATGGTTGGAGTTTCGCCGGGGACGAGGTGGTGGCGGCGCGGCCGCCGCGGCTTCTACGCCGGTGAGGTTGGGGGCGTTCATCGAGGTTTGAAAGGTCCTAGAGCACCAGTGGATCTCGAGGAAGCTAATGGCGTGCTCGGTTGACCTCGGGGACGGCTCGGAGTAGGGTCTCGACGTGCGGGTGCTCCGGCGGCCGAAAATCGCGATTTGGGGGAAATCTCGAATTCTCGCCGGAGAAGCGACAATAGCTCGGGGAAAGTGGGGGGATTTGGAGCTGGGGTAGAGGGCTAGCTTCGTGGGGGACGAATTTGGGAATGGTGGAGTGTGGAAGGTGAATTTCTCGGAGAAGCTCGGCTGGGTTCGTGCGGCGCGAGGAAGAAGAAGACCGAGCGAGCGCGGGGAAAGAGAAATGGCTAAGTGAGCGAGTGAGAGGAGGGGTGGGAGTGCTCGGTGGAGTGCTTGGGCACGCGAGGGAGGCACTGTGCTGCCTCGGGAGCGTGCGAGCGCACGGCGCGGCGCGAGCAGGCCGCCATGAATGCGGAGCGAGCTCGGGCAGCGCGCGAGCGACTCGACCAGGCGAGGAGATCCTCGAGTGACGTCGGGAGGATCTTCAACAGTGCATTTGGCGCGGAGCAGAGGAGAATCGCGGTGCCTGCGGAGCTGCTCAGAGCGACGCGCGCGCGCGCGGCCACGGCGGCGCTCCGACCGCATGATGGCGCTCGCGCGGCGCGAGGCGAAGCGGCTCGACGACGGCGAAGTGACGGCTCGGGAGGGGCGAGACAAGAGCTAGGTGACAAGCGCCAGCGTCCGCCGCGGCTCGGCCAGCTCGGCGCCGCCTGCGCCGCTCGCCGGCCACGTGGCGGCCGAGCTCCGGCCAGCGCAGGGGCGCGCCAGGGGCACTGTAGCTTGCCCGTGGAGCTCCGTTTTCAAATTCGAATTTTCTCCAAAAATTTGAACTGAACTTGAAAAAGTGTAAAAATGGAAGTTGGAGTTTGGAAGTTGGGACACAACTTTCTTTTTGGGGTGAACCTGAAATTCCAAGTTTTTCGAGCTCAAACAACCCAAAAATAAAAAGGTGCCCAGAACAGTAATTTGAGTTTTTGAGGGACTAAACTGTAAAATTTTTAAAAGTTCCCAACAGTGACTAGGGTTTATTTGTGATGACGAACAACTTTTATTTTTGGAGATTTTCAGGTTTAGTACAAAAATCTCGAGTTTTCAGTTGGGTATCAAACAACCCTTGTTTTTGAATTAAAATTGAATTTTTGATGGATTTTTGAATTTCAACCCATAATTCCCTGTTGCATTGATTTTAATTGCACTTTTTAATACTTTTGACATCAGAGATGTCACAGCCTACCCCCCTTAAAAGGAATCTCGTCCCGAGATTCGATTAAACTTAGAGATAAGAGGGGAAAAGAAATACCTCGGCTTATGAAAGGATGTCGGGGAAATTCTTCCTAAGATAGTCCTCTGTTTCCCACGTGGCTTCATCTTCGGAGTGATGACTCCACTGAATTTTGTACATTTTAACTCCCTTCCTTCGTGTTTGTCGCTCTTTCTCGTCGAGGATCTTAACGGGATGCTCATCATAAGAGAGATCCGGTTCAACCGAGAGTTCCTCTTGTTCAACAACCTCGGTCGGAACACGAAGACACCGCTTGAGTTGAGAAACATGGAATACATTGTGTACAGCTGAAAGTTTCTCGGGAAGTTTCACTTGATAGGCTACCGGCCCACATTGCTGAGTAATTTCATACGGGCCGATATAACAAGGTGCAAGCTTTCCTTTTAGTCGAAATCTTTGCACACCTTTGGTCGGGGAGACTTTAAGATACACATGACACCAACTTCAAACTGAAGTGGCTTCCGCCGCTGATCAAAGTAGCTCTTTTGCCGCGACTGGGCGGTCTTCAAATGCTTCCGAATGATCCTAACTTTTTCTTCTGCTTCCTTTACAAGGTCAGGGCCATAACTTTACCTCTCGCCTGCTTGGGACCAACATAACGGGGTCCGACATCTTCTACCATATAAGGCTTCGAAAGGTGCCATTTTAAGACTCGCTTGGTAGCTGTTGTTATAGGAGAATTCGGCCAGAGATAGACATTTCTCCCAATTCTTCCCATAATGAATAACACAAGCTCGAAGCATATCCTCAAGTATTTGATTTACCCTTTCCGTCTGCCCATCGGTTTGTGGGTGATATGCGGAACTACGGATCAGTTTGGTGCCTAGGGACAATTGCAACTGTTCCCAAAAGCGTGCTACGAGCGGAGCACCACGATCTGAAATTATCGTCTTGGGTACCCCATGTAGACAATCGATCCGCTCCAAATAAATTTCCGCGTACTTCTTGGCAGCATAAATGGTATTTACTGGAATAAAATGGGCGGTCTTGGTAAGGCGGTCCACAATTACCCAAATAGAATCGTGCCCCTGAGGGGTTCTGGGAAGTCCAACAATGAAATCCATGCTTATATCTTCCCACTTCAATGAGGGAATAGGTAGAGGTTGAAGCGTGCCTGCTACCTTCAAGTGGCTAGCCTTAACCCGCTGGCATGTGTCACATTCCGACACATATGTGGCAATTTCTCGCTTCATCCGAGTCCACCAAAAGTTTTGTTTCAAATCTTGGTACATTTTGGTGCTGCCGGGATGGATAGAAAATTTGGAGAGATGGGCCTCATCCATAATCTTCCTCCGGAGTTCCGTGTTTTTGGGCACCACGAGGCGATGTCCAAACCACATCACTCCCTGCCCATCCAGCCGGAAACACTTGTACTTCTCTTTCACCTTCTCCTTAGACAATTTCCTTTTAAGAATTTTAATGCTCGCGTCATTCAATTGGGCTACAACAATCTGATCGTGCAAGGTTGGTTCAACTGCAACATGGTTGAAGTACCCGTGTGGAACAATCTCTAAATTGAGCTTTGCCATTTCATGACACAGGGTGTCAGCATAGGACTCCACGGAAAGACAATGACAATGAGCCTTGCGGCTTAGTGCATCCGCCACTACATTAGCCTTCCCGGGGTGATAATGCACACTGAGGTCATAGTCCTTTGCTAATTCCAACCATCTTTGCTGTCTCATGTTCAGATGTGCCTGAGTGAAGACATATTTGAGGCTCTTGTGGTCTGTGTATATGTTGCAGGGAACACCCATCAAATAGTGTCTCCACATCTTGAGAGCATGAATAACCGCTGCTAACTCAAGATCATGCGTGGGGTAGTTTTGCTCATGAGGCCTAAGTGCTCGAGAAGCGTAAGCAATGACTTGGTTCTCTTGCATGAGAACACAGCCAAGCCCGGTGCCTGATGCATCGCAGTAGACATCATAGGGCTTGGTGCAATCGGGCTGAGCCAACACTGGGGCTGAAGTTAAATGTCTTCGCAAGGTGTGGAAAGCTTCATCACATTTGTCATTCCACTCAAATTTAACTCCCTTCTTTAAGAGTTCGGTCATGGCCTTCGCAATCCGAGAGAAGTCCGGAATAAAACGGCGGTAATAACCGGCTAAACCCAGAAAACTCCGAACCTCGTGGACAGAGGTGGGTGGTTGCCAATCTAGCACCTCTTGCACTTTAGTTGGATCCACGGATATACCATCCTTGGAAACTGTGTGACCTAAGAACTTCACGCTCTCTAACCAGAATTCACACTTGGAGAACTTGGCGTAGAGCTGGTGATCTCTCAGCCTTTGAAGAACAATGCGAAGGTGCTCAGCATGCTCTTCCTCATTCTTAGAATATATAAGAATGTCGTCAATGAAAACCACCACAAACTTGTCTAGTTCAGACATGAAGACCGAATTCATGAGGTACATGAAGTAGGCTGGGGCATTGGTGAGTCCAAAAGACATAACCAAGAATTCATAAAGTCCATAACGTGTGGAAAAGGCAGTCTTTGGAATGTCACAAGGCCTGATTTTAATTTGGTGATAGCCAGAGCGAAGGTCAATCTTGGAGAACACTCTGGCGCCAGCTAGTTGGTCAAACAAGATGTCAATACGGGGAAGCGGATACTTGTTCTTAATAGTTACCGCATTGAGAGGCCGGTAATCAATACACAACCTCAAGGAATGGTCCTTCTTCTTCACAAAGATAGCGGGACATCCCCAAGGCGATACACTTGGACGAATGAAACCTCTATCTAGCAATTCTTGGAGTTGAATTTTTAATTCGGCCAATTCATTGGGCGGCATTCTATATGGTCTCTTTGATATAGGTGCTGTGCCAGGTTGAAGTTCAATCACAAATTCAATGTCCCTATCCGGCGGCATCCCAGGTAAGTCATCCGGAAATACATCGGCATACTCACATACCACCGGAATGTCCTTTAGTTGGGTTTCTACCATTGTATAAGCACACGCATTGGTGCAAGTCCGTTGTGGCAGATATAGCACACTAGGGCCATGCGTAGGCGAGTTTATTTCAACAACTCGTTCCGCAACATCTAGGACAACCTTATGTTGAGTCATCCAATTGGCTCCTAACACAATGTCAATTCCTTCCATACCAAGCAGAATCAAATCAGTAGGAAATGTTTTACTTCCCAGCTTGATTGGAACCTTTCGGGTGACTTGGTTGGATGCAATTTTACCTCCCGCAGTTGATATCACATAAGATGATTTGGTATGGTACGATTTTAATCCGCATTTCACATGAATCTTGTGCTTATAAAACTATGTGTTGCCCCGGAATCAAACATATCACAGCAGGTTGAGTGCAGATAGGGAAGATACCAGTCATGTCTGGGGCTCCCTCGGGTAAGTCGGCCAAGGTGGTGTAGTTGAGCCGTCCTTGCCGAACCTGCACACGCTGCTGCTGCTTGCCCTTGCCTTGCTGATTTCCCGGGCGCTGGTTTTGTTGCTTGTTCTGCGGGCAATCCTTGATAAAGTGGTCTTTACTTCCACACTTGAAGCACTGATAGCCGGCTCCAGGGCGAGCTGGCTGCTGTGCATTCTGCCTCGGTGTCTGCTGCTGCTGCGGCGGTGGAGGGAAACGGGGCGCGTTAGGCTGTGGTGGCCTAGCAACCCATCCACCTCCCTGAGGTGCCCTGGACTGTCCCTGCGGTGCAGCCGGGGGAACCAAGCGGAACCTCTGTGGCTGCGCGCTCGACGGTCCAGCGGGAGTCTTCCTCTTCTTCTCCGCCTTGTGCACCATATTGGCGTCTTCCTGGGCAATGGCAAGGTTCACCAGGTCACCGTACGTGGCAGCATGGGTGGTGGCCAACTGTGCCTTCAACTTGGTGTTCAGGCCACGTCGGAACCTCTCTAGCTTCTTCTCGTCAGAGTCAACGTGATGACCCGCGTAGGGGCACAGACCATTGAAGGCCTGGGCGTACTGCAGTACTGTGCGGGTACCCTGGGTCAGCGCCAAAAACTCATTCAACTTCCACTCTACCAGACCGGCCGGAATGTGATGAGCTTTGAATGCAGCTTTGAACTCATCCCACTCAACTACATGACCCTCCTGCTGCAGGGCCAGGTAGTTCTCCCACCAAAGGAGAGCTGGGCCGCGGAGCTGCTGCGCCGCGAACACGACCTTGCGGTTGGAGGTGCAAGGCGTCGCCAGGATGGTGAACTTGGACTCGATGGCTCGAATCCAGGTGTCGGCCTCCAAAGGCTCATCAGCTCGAGAGAAAATCGGCGGGTGCGTTGCCAGAAAATCCTCGTATCTGGCCACCTGAGGCTGAGGGGCCCGTTGACCTCCCTGCTGAAGCATCTGCTGCTGATGCTGCAGGTTCCGGAGAATCTCCGTTTGCGTGGCATATAGCTGCTGCCACGTCGGAGGTTGCTGCGGAGGAGGAGGTGGCGGTGGCTGTTGCTGCCCCTCTGGCCCCTGCTGGTTAGCGTTGGAGCCACTAGCGTCGTGACCGCTGCGGGTGATTGCCATCTGCAGTAGATATTTGTATTAGCCACATTTCATAAGCTTGCATAATGAATGACAAGATAGAACGTGACAATATATTAAGTGTACTGCGCAGAATGACACATCAGCACGCAGTTCGGGAGAAAAATCATATCTCCCAACAGGAAACAAGTCAAATGCTCCCATTCGGTCAGTAGCTCGAAAATTTTATGCTCTACAACTTTCATGTGGGGCTCAGAATCAAATTCGGACTGGAACTAAGCCGAAAAATTCAATCTTTAGGTCTCTGCATTTGCTATCTTTCAGCAGGCCGAGCTGTAGTGTTTTGGTTGCCATTTTTATTTCGCTTAACCAATGGGGATGCAATTTGGTGATCATTTTGTTTGACAAAATCCAAACAACTTTGTAGTTCACATCACAGCCCAGAAATAAATGGAAAACCCATCAATAATTAAAACAAGGTTAGCTGCAGAATGTCTTCAATACAGCTATTACAACTTCATCAAGTTTGACCACACAACAACATCATTAAATTACGTTGCCACCAAAAGATAACATGGGGAGCTCAACTCCATCTAGCCTATTACAACATGAAGCCAAAATTTAGGCCTAGCGGAGGAGTAACTTGCTACTACCACACCTAAAAATCATCTAGGTTGTTAGCGGTAGCCTCGCTGCCCATAGGTGAAGGTGGAGCTGGGAGGGGCGGCATGTCGTCCTCGGTGTCCATGTCGGAATCGGGGGCCTCTCCTTCACCATCCACATCCCCTCCTTGTTGGTCAAGAAGGTGCTGAGCGTCGTGGGCGGCAAGCATAGCATTGGCATGCTCCAAGGTACCGTGTACCTCCTCAAGCTCATCTCTAGTTTGTGCTAACTAATTTTGGGTGTTGTTGTGTGCAATGTGGAGGTCATTCAATTGCCTCTCCAAGTCAGCAATCATGGCATCTCTAGTGGTCACCTCAATGGACAAGGAGGTCCTCTCAACCCCTATGTCACGGGCACGAGCGGACATGTCCATGGCAATGTTGAGCATCTCGCTCTGCGACCGTCCAAGAAGTGCCTGCAAACGGTGATACGCCCGTATCCACCTCATCATCAAGGCGGCTGCAGCGACGGGGTTCTCCGCCATCCTCAGAGGGGAACTAAGGTAGCGCCTCATCCAGTGGGGATCATCCGGCTGAGTCGGTGGGAATAATCCAAGTAACTGATGCTCAACCAACTCCTGGTTCTGAGCCACAAAAGAGCTAATGCCATTCAAGGCAGCTAGCTCGCACGTCGTCTCCATGTGGTGTCCGTGAACTTCCACCGTCCAGGTGGGGGAACTAGGACACGGCGGGTGGCGATATACCACCAAGCGCACACGGGAACGAACCACACCACGGTCTCGGATAATCGTCCTCTCATACCGTGGCGGTGTAGGGTAGTCAAGTGCCTGTAAAACCGACCACAAGATGCTAGGGAAGCCTTCCCATCCCAAGCAATCAGAGAAGGACACGTCGTTGGGGTAGCTAGCCAGGTCAGCGAGGGCGTCCATCTGAACCAAAAGAAAAAGGGCAAGGGTGAGAACCGGTTAGCGCCAAAGAACAAAAACAGATTCTGGGCAGGGTAGTAAAAATTACAAAACTCGAAATCTACAAGCTCAAAAATTCTCAAATTTGGACAGAACATTGTTTAAGTAATTCCTAACAAGTTTCATGTTGAAGGTTTGAGCAGAATCTGTCGTTAAGATGGTGTAAAAATTCAATTTTTATCTCACTGTTCCCAGAATTTCCAGCAGACAGGGGGTTACCATTTTTAGCATAACTCCAGTTTTACTGAACCATTTTCGTTGAAATTTCTACAGCATATACTTCATAATATTTATGACAACTTTCATGTTGAAAACTTTTTCATTTGACCGAGTTTTCTGTTTCGAATTAAGGGTGCAAACAGATTGTTCTCAGCAGGATTTTTGGGTTGTGATTTCAATTTCTTTGACGGCGGTTCGATTTGGTCATGTGTTAAAGCTCGATATTAATTCAGCGAGATGCAATGCATGAACGGCCTATTCGTTCTCGCCAACACACATGCCAATAAACTTTTGGCTTACGAAGTTAGTGCCGATGGCTAGGCAATATTCGTCTCTCCCTATATTATCTAGCCGACTTTTCTAACCGTCTCAACATACGGATTCGCGGTTAGTGTACCTGCAGAAAATTCCATTCCAGAGCATGTATAATCAACCTTTCGTGCCAGCACTCACGAAAGCGTCTCCATTCATTACCACCCACTATAGAGGTGGCACCCGAACGTTTAACATTGAACGGGCAATGTTCATATGTCACCAAGGCAACATATTGACAGTTTCATACGCTATTGAAATAGCGTATTGACTTTGTGCCGCCATCATATTTACATATGATGCCGTGGTACGCTACAGCAATCGCCGTACCTTGCGCCCACCATGCTATTCTATTTTCATACGCCATCACAGCGTATTGACTATGTGCCGCCACTATATTTTCATATAGTGCCGTGGTACGTTACAGCAATCGCCGTACCTTGCGCCCACCATTGCGTAAAGTAAATGACAGAATGAAATGTGCTGGAAGTCAGTATAATATACTATTTGCCACCTATCATATCGTGATCCCTTAACCCACATAGGCTTCACGTTCTAGGTAACATCCTTAACGGTCCTAATAATAACCTTCCTTCGCGAGGCGCGGCGGAAGTACGAGTTGGCTAATTTTATCCAAAAATTGTTTATTAAAGGTCTGTTGCTCTCTCTGGTGCGCTGCTTCGGCTCTGATGCCAGCTGTGGTGGTCCACTCCGAAATTATTCCAAGTTAAGTACCTTGGGACCACTAATCACGTAGTCAGGCACTTAATCCGGAATAAGCTGGAGCGCCGTCGGATTAAACCCGATTAAACCACGTACTTTTCTCGATCGAAACAACAGCACGCCCACACGAAGGTGAGTTCCAGAGATTACAACATTCCACAAATTGAACATACCCCAAAGGTATCACAAGTTATTACAAACCAAGCTCAAATTTAAATCAGAGTACAAAAGTCTTGCAGCGGAAATAAAAGTTTTATTGCAGCGGAAGAAATATTCTAACGACGATACAATAACACCGTGCCGAAGCCTGCCACGATGCTACTCCTCCCGATCCTCGGCAGAGGACGGAACCCATTCGATGTGCCAGCCAGGTGGAACCTGGGTAGGCCAAGACAAAGCATCGACATCCAAAGGTGTACCTGTAAATCAATGCCACAAGCAAGGCTGAGTATACTAATACTCAGCAAGGCTTACCCGTCGGGTGAAAACTACATCACCGACATCTAGACAATGAGAGGCTTTTGGCTGGTGGGTTTGTTTGCCAAAAAGCAACTAAAGGTAGGTCCTTGCTTTCAAGTTTTAGCATCATATTCTAGTACATTTAACCATTCTAGATTAGCATCCTTTCTAAGCATACAAGTGGTGCAATACAATTTAATTCATCCAACAAGTTCATAAATCTCATAATTCCACTTGTTACTCAATGTAGCATGGCGGTCAAGCAGTCTCATTAACCGCGAGAAGCGGACAGTTCGAACCGAATTTCTGCTACCTGGCCAGGGGAAACCCAACACACACGGATACTCTGCTTGCTATAAAAGGTACAAGCATTTCCCAACCTTTCCCATCGATCCACAATTCGGAACCGGGTCCATTTCCTTAGGATAAAGGTTTACTGCTTCACTCACAGTCTCACGCATATATCCACAAGTGTACGGCAGGGGAAAACAAAGTTTCCAAGGAGAGATGGCTATCGGCCCTAGCTGCTTCAATCTGGTACCAGGGCTTACCGGCTCCCATATACCGGCATGCATGTGGTACGTTCAAAAACTTGACACACTCATCCACACATTTCGACCTTAATCAATTATCATACACGGACGGGAGATCTACATCTATCATCCCGCCCGTCAATCCTTATGATTCCAACATAAGTAAAGACAAGCAATTCCTATATCTCGCGAGTGACAGGGAATCACTCGACTTGTAACGGACCTAAAGCAATGCCCTATCGATCCTTTCATACTAGTGTTGCAATTCATAGGTACTAGGAAATGTGCAGCTAAGGTATTCAATCAACTCCTTGAACGTAAATGCACAAGCATAGAGAAGTCATAATGCATAATTGGTAAAGGTTAGGTTATGCTCCGCGCTTGCCTTCTTGCTCAAACTGGGGGTTAACCTCCGGGTTGGATGATCCTGCACCGGCGCCTTCCTCCGGGACTTCTTCCTCGTCTGCGGGGATGAGGTGGTAGTTGCCGTCCGGGATAGCGCCTTCTACATGAGATGCATAGTTTAAGGCGGCTGCCTATAGATGCTAAGATTAAGGCCTTGAAGGCCATATTCACCTAGACATGCTTAAGCATTACTATTCTCTTCACAAAAACAGGGTAGAGATGCGGGAAAAGTTTTATTTGACTTCGATGGTGATTGTGTACATATATAAAAGAATTCTATTTACTACTTCACAATTTAGGGTGCTGTTCTGAAATTTCAGATTCCATCCATTTTATTCTAACTAATTAACCAAAAAGGTTTATTCTTTTATATAAATCAATTTCCACCTAGATTCTTTCCCATTTTTGTTTCTCCATTTCTGCTCAACATTTATACCTATAAACTTTATGACAGCTATTGGAGTATAAGAGCTAAGCTCACTCCAAAATTTAGCTAATTCTGAGCTACACATAATTTATTAAAAATATAACAAGCTGCTGCCAGCAGAAATGAATTTAAATCATATAAAATCGAAAATTCATCCAATTCAGGAGATTTTCCTACCAAAGCTAGTCAGAAGCATGAGGAGGGCTCTGGCCAAGTGGTGGCTCAAAAAGACCCTTGGACAGTCCTCAATAATTTTCTATCTAAATACACATCTTAATTTATTTGCTAGCCTAAACAGAGCCAAAATTAAGTTTTTCATTTTTAACAGGTGTGCTAACAAGTTTTTAGTCCTCTGGAGCAAAATGGTGATTTTTGACTGCACAGATTATTTTTAATGATTTCTGCGCTGCAAAAAGACTGAAATCACATTTTAATTCATAACTGGAGCTATAGTTCATATTTTTAGGTCCCCTTTGGACACAAGCTGTCCAAAGTCACCATACACAACATATCCAAACATCAACCCTAGCGGAGCTCTGGATTTGAAATGGTGCACAACTTTCAATTTCCACAGTTTGAATTTTAATTCAAAAACAGTTCATCAAAAGCGTACACATGTCTAAAGGAGATTGTAGTTTAGACTCTCACGAATTCAGGGAGTATTTTTGTGCATTTTTCTGATTTTTGTACGATTTTTAATGGATTTTACAAGATTCGGGAAAAATCAAATCTAGGTTTAAGAATCTTTTTACGCCGGGAACCCTGGAACTTTCAAAACTTCACGAACAAGCCCCTGGTTTTTGCGTAGAGGCCCCTAGAAAAACGAAGACGATGAAGTTATGCCCTCGGCTCTCGCCGGAGTTGCGCCGGCCAAACGGCGGCGAACTAGGCTCGGATAAGTGGGGGAAAAGCATCCTGGGCTCACCACGAGTCGGTTGGGGACGGTTTGGAGGCCGGGGATGGTCGGAGTCTCGCCGGCGACGATGCAGTGGCGGCGCGGCCGCCGCGGCTTCTACGCCGGTGAAGTCGGGGGCGTTCGTCGAGGTTTGAAGGGTGCTAGAGCACCAGTGGAGCTTGAGGAAGCTAATGGCGTGCTCGGTTGACCTCGGGGACGGCTCGGAGTAGGGTCTCGACGTGCGGGTGCTCCGGCGGCCGAAAATCGCGATTTGGGGGAAATCTCGAATTCTCGCCGGAGAAGCGACAATAGCTCGGGGAAAGTGGGAGGATTTGGAGCTGGGGTAGAGGGCTAGCTTCGTGCGGGACGAATTTGGGAATGGTGGAGTGTGGAAGGTGAATTTCTCGGAGAAGGTCGGCTCGGTTCGTGCGGCGCGAGGAAGAAGAAGACCGAGCGAGCGCGGGGAAGGAGAAATGGCTAAGTGAGCGAGTGAGAGGAGGGGTGGGAGTGCTCGGTGGAGTGCTTGGGCACGCGAGGGAGGCACTGTGCTGCCTCGGGAGCGTGCGAGCGCACGTCGCGGCGCGAGCAGGCCGCCATGAATGCGGAGCGAGCTCGGGCAGCGCGCGAGCGACTCGACCGGGCGAGGAGATCCTCGAGTGACGTCGGGGGGGATCTTCAACAGTGCATTTGGCACGGAGCGGAGGAGAATCGCGGCCTGCGGAGCTGCTCAGCGCGACGCGCCGGCGCGCGGCCACGGCGGCGCTCCGACCGCATGATGGCGCTCGCGCGGCGCGAGGCGAAGCGGCTCGACGACGGCGAAGTGACGGCTCGGGAGGGGCGAGACAAGAGCTAGGCGACAAGCGCCAGTGTCCGCCGCGGCTCGGCCAGCTCGGCGCCGCCTGCGCCGCTCGCGGCCACGTGGCGGCCGAGCTCCGGCCAGCGCAGGGGGCGCGCCAGGGGCACTGTAGCTTGCCCGTGGAGTCCGTTTTCAAATTCGAATTTTCTCCAAAAATTTGAACCGAATTTGAAAAAGTGTAAACATAAAAGTTGGAGTTTGGAAGTTGGGGACACAACTTTCTTTTTGGGGTGAACCTGAAATTCCAAGTTTTCGAGCTCAAACAACCCAAAAACAAAAAGGTGCCCAGAATGGTAATTTGAGTTTTTGAGGGACTAAAAGTTCCCAACAGTGACTAGGGTTTATTTGTGATGACGAACAACTTTTATTTTTGGAGATTTTCAAGTTTAGTACAAAAATCTCGAGTTTTCAGTTGGGTATCAAACAACCCTTGTTTTTTGAATTAAAATTGAATTTTTGATGGATTTTTTGAATTTCAACCCATAATTCCCTGTTGCATTGATTTTAATTGTACTTTTTAATTACTTTTGACATC